>CM076583.1:1063457447-1064030593 GCA_034641835.2 Pinus albicaulis
TTAATAGCCAACATAAAGTTATTGATATGTTCTTCAGCTTGCATGTTAAGATCCGGGGCTAAACTTACAGTGTGGAGCCTGATTATCTTGTTTACTTTGTATTACAACTTTGGACCCCTGTACCTTAAACGGGGCGGCAACGCCGCCCGAAATTTAATCGCTGCCGTGGGGGGTCCAGGGGGGGGCGGCGGGCAGCGCCCCCGAAGCTAAAAATAGATGTAAAATTGCCTTGTAAAAGTATAGTAATTTCTAGTCAATCTTGGCCATTCATTAGGCAAATGATCTGACGGTAGAAGTTATGTTTAGATTAGGGTTTTTTGCCCTAGAAGGCAACCTCTTGTATATATGAGGGTATTGTATTGCGTCTGTGGATTATGAGTGTATTCTCGGAGCGAGAAACTGAGAGGGAGACTGTGAGAGAGAACAGAGGATATTACAGCGGATCTGCTGTAGGTTTTGTCTCTTCATTTTTGTTGGATAATAGAAAGGAAGGACTGGCTGTTCGGGGTGGACGTAGCCCAACCGGGTGAACCACATATATCCGTGTCTCTTTGGTTTTATGTGTTTTGTGTGCTTGTATTTTCCGCATATTTTATGTGTTTCATTGCTCCGTAATATTTAATTTTCTAACAACTGCATTGAAGGTCTATTTCGACGATAAACTCATAGAAAAACAGGAAAAAAGGGTTCCTGGTTCGAGTGGGAGCAATGACGGACGATGGTAAGTTTAGGGTCGAGAAATTTAACGGCCAAAACTTTGCGCTGTGGAAGATGCAGATGGAAGATTATCTGTATCAGAAACATCTGTACCTACCATTGAGCGGAAAAACAAAGAAGCCGGCGACCATGACAGACGCGGAATGGAACATTCTCGATAGAAAGGCACTCGGAACAGTACGGTTGTGTCTTGCGGCGTCAGTCGCCTTCAATATTTCAAAGGAAACAACAACAGAGGGTTTGATGCAGATGTTGGCGAAACTGTATGAAAAGCCCTCAGCCTCAAACAAGGTATTTCTTATGAAACGACTATTTAATATGAAGATGTCGGAAGGTGGATCTGTTGCAGACCATTTAAATGAATTTAATACAGTTACCAGTCAGTTAAGTTCTGTAGGGGTAAACTTTGATGATGAAGTTAGAGCTCTGTTATTCTTGTGCTCATTGCCAGAGAGCTGGAATGGTTTAGTAATGGCCATTAGTAACTCTGTCTCTGGATCTAGTACTTTAAAGTTTGATGATGTTGTTGGTGCTATCCTTAGCGAGGAAATGCGACGGAAAAGCTCCGGTGAGACATCAGGTAATGCTTTGAGTGCAGAGTTTAGGGGAAGAAGAATGGAAAGAGGAAAGAGCTCGGGATATCGTAGTAAATCAAGGAAAGGTAGATCCAAGTCTAGATCAGGGATAGTGTGCTGGAATTGCAGAAAGAAAGGACACCTAAAGAAAGACTGTAGATCTCGGAAGGGAAAAGAAGGAGACACACAGCAAGAAAACAATCATGAAGCAAATGTGACAGGTGATGTGTTACAAGATTCTTTGATTCTTTCTTTCGAAAATGTTACTGATTCTTGGGTTGTAGATTCAGGGGCTTCATTCCATGCCACACCTGATAAGAAATATGTTCATGACTATGTTCAAGGAGATTTTGGAAAAGTTTGTTTGGGTGATGATAAACCCTATAAAATTGTTGGAATGGGTAAAGTTCTTGTAAAACAACATAATGGAAACCAATGGCTACTAAAGGAGGTAAGGCATGTTCCAGATCTGAAGAAAAATCTGATTTCAACAGGGCAGTTAGGCAGTGAAGGTTGTGTGACAACTTTCACAGATAAAACTTGGAAAGTCACAAAAGGAGCGCTGGTAATAGCAAAAGGTGAAAAGGTTGGTACATTGTATTTATGCAATGGTATTTCTAACTCTGTTAATGCTTTAACTTCCAAAGGAGCAAATGCAGCATTATGGCATCATAGGCTCGGACACATGAGTGAGAAGGGGATGAAGATTCTTCACTCAAGAAATTGTCATTGTGCTCTGAAGAATGAGAATTTGGATTTTCAGGAGAATTGCATTTATGGAAAACAAGAGAGTCGTATTTTCAAGAGTTGGGAAAGAAAAGAAGAGCGAAAAATTGGAGCTTGTGCATGCTGCATGTATGGGGACTCGGGCTGTATCATCTCTATGGCTCGTTATTATGTTACTATCGATGATGCAACTAGAAAACATGGATTTATTGTATTCGTAATAAATCCTGACGTATTTGATACTTTCAAGAAATGGAAAGCTTTGGTTGAGATCGGTATTTGTTAGTTGAAGTGTCTCGGACGATAATGGAGTGAGTAATGGGGCAAAGAGTTTCCTGAGAAATGTTTCCGTAGCATGGAATTCATAGAGAGAAGACAGTTCCAAGAACACCACAAGAAAATGGTGTGTCGAAAAGGATGAATAGAACAATCATGGCGTGCAAGGTGCATGAGATTGCATGCAGGATTGCCTTTACAATTTTGGGCAGATGCTGTAGATACTACTGTTTACTTAATAAACAGAGGGCCTTCAAGTTCCTTGGATGCTGGTATTCTAGAGGAAGCATGGACAAGTAAAAGGTAAACTACTCTTTTTTAAAGCCCTTTTGGTTGTGAGGCCTTTGTCCATATTAATAAAGAAAATAGAACAAAGCTTGAGGCAAAATCAAAGAAATGTACCTTTATTGGATATGGTGTTAATGATTTTGGTTATCACTTATATGATTATGAAAATCACAAAATCATTAGGAGCAGAGATGTAATATTCAATGAAAAGGTCTTGTACAAGAATCAGTTGCAGGAAAAGAAACAGGAAAAAGAAAGCAAGGAATACGTGGTTCTTGATGAGATAACTGAAAAAGTAAAGGTGCCTGAAAATAATAATAATCAACAACCACAGCAGCAGCAACCACCACAACAGCAACAGGCACCTCAAACACCTGAAAGTGGTGTTAGAAGATCTACCAGGATAAGTAGACCCCCTGAACGATACTCTCCTTCATTATATTATTTATTGTTGACTGATTCTGGTGAACCTGAATGTTATGAAGAAGCAATGCAGGTTGAAAGCAGGAAGAAGTGGGAGCTAGCCATGGAAGAAGAGATGGACTCCTTAATGCATAACCAGACTTGGGACTTAGTCAGGTTGCCTGTAGGTAAAACTGCATTGCAGAATAAATGGGTTTACAGGATGAAGGAAGAAGATGGAGGAAAACAGAGGCACAAAGCTAGACTTGTGGTGAAGGGGTTTTCACAGAAGAAAGGTATTGATTTTCATGAAATATTTTCTCCTCTTGTTAAAATGACTTCAATCAGAACTATTTTAAGTCTTATAGCAGCGAAAGATTTACATCTTGAACAGTTAGATGTAAAGATAGCATTTCTCCATGGAGATTTGGACGAAGAGATATACATGCAGCAACCAGAAGGATATGAGGTAAAAGGGAAAGAAAAATTGGTGTGCAGGTTAAAGAAGAGCTTGTATGGCTTAAAACAGGCTCCAAGGTAGTGGTATCTAAAATTTGACAAGTTTATGTCTGAACAAGGTTATACTAGATGTCACTCTGATCATTATGTTTATCTAAAAAGGAAAAATGATGGCAGCTATATTATACTGTTATTGTATGTAGATGACATGCTTGTTGCAGGATCTAACATGCAGGAAATAAATGTGCTCAAAATAAAATTGGCAAATTCATTTGCAATGAAGGATTTGGGAGCTGCAAAACAAATCCTTGGTATGAGGATAACTAGAGACAGAAAAAATCGCAAGTTAACACTGTCTCAGAATGAGTACATAGAAAAGGTGTTGAAAAGATTTAATATGCAGAATGCAAAACCAGTTAGTACACCTTTTGCTAGCCATTTCAAACTTAGTAAGGAGATGTGCCCAAAGACCCAAGAAGACATGGATTATATGTCTAAATTTCCATATGCATCAGCAGTTGGAAGTTTAATGTATGCAATGGTCTGCACAAGGCCTGATATTGCACATGCAGTGGGAGTTGTAAGCAGGTATATGAACAATCTAGGAAAAGAACATTGGATGGCAGTAAAATGGATTCTCAGATATTTGAGAGGTACCACAAATCAAGCATTATGCTTTGGTGGTTCAAACATTGCTCTACAGGGATATGTTGATGCAGATATGGTAGGTGACAGAGATAACAGGAGGAGCACTACAGGATATGTATTTACTGTAGGTGGAACAATTTTCAGTTGGGTTTCAAAAATCCAAAGTGTTGTTGCACTTTCAACAACAGAAGCTGAGTATGTTGCTGCTACAGAGGCTAGTAAAGAAATGATTTGGTTACAAAGGTTTATGGATGAATTGGGTAAGAAGCATGATATGGGCACACTATATAGTGATAGCCAAAGTGTTATTCATCTTGCAAAGAACTCAACATTTCATTCTAGGACTAAACACATACATCTCAAGTACCATTTCATACGGTCAGTATTGGAAGATGGAGAGTTGAAGCCGGAAAAGATACACACTAGCCAGAATCCTGCAGATATGCTAACAAAAGTTGTAACCAGGGAGAAACTGAGAACATGCTCAGTTTCAATTGGTCTTCAAGGATGACGATGAAGATGAGAAATAGCCAGGTCCAAAGAGGAGTCATTGTCCAACAAATGAAGCAGCGGTGGAGTTGCTACAATCAGTCTCCAAGTGGGAGATTGTTGGGTGTGGAGCCTGATTATCTTGTTTACTTTGTATCACAGCGTTGGACCCCTATACCTTAAAAGGGGTGGCAACGCCGCCCGTAATTAATCGCTGCCGTGGGAGGTCCAGGGGGGGCCGGAAGCGCTTTTCGGAGCCCCCCCCTGGCGGGGGTTTTCGGGGGCAGCGCCCCGAAGCTAAAAACAGATGTAAAATTGCCTTGTAAAAGTATAGTAATTTCTAGTCAATCTGGGCCGTTCATTAGGCAAATGATCTGACGGTAGAAGTTATGTTTAGATTAGGGTTTTTTTCCCTAGAAGGCAACCCCTTGTATATATGAGGGCATTGTATTGCGGCTGTGTATTATGAGTGTATTCTCGGAGCGAGAAACAGAGAGGAATACTGTGAGAGAGAACAGAGGATATTACAGCGGATCTGCTGTAGGTTTTGTCTCTTCATTTTTGTTGGATAATATAAAGGAAGGACTAGCTGTTCGGGGTGGACGTAGCCCAAACTGGGTGAACCACGTATATCTGTGTCTCTCTGGTTTTATGTGTTTTGTGTGCTTGTATTTTCCGCATATTTTATGTGTTTCATTGCTCCGTAATATTTAATTTTCTAACAAATTTTGAAGCCATTTTCCAGGATTGTCTGGTAAATCATGTAAAGGTGCAGCCATGTTGACTGCTCCTGGAGTAGACCATGGTCTCTGTGCCATTATCGGAACAAATACTAGAGGGATAGTAGAAACTGGTGGTGTTTTCACTTGAAAGAGAAGAGAGATTGGGATACTGAGGAGGGCTTGGTACAACCGATGGTTGTAATCCTCCTTCTTTCAAAATCAATAGAACTATGTTCGTTTTGTCCATTCAATGCTTAATATTGTCATTATTGTTTGAAAATTTTCTTAGTATGATATGAATGGCTCAGATGTGTATAATCTAGATGTTTATTGTATATTGATTTAATTGATAGGATACTTGTTATATTAGAAATTACGCGGGTGCTTTGACTGATTGCAGGTCTCAGATTTGGAGCTGGTGAAGAAGGACTCTTGCTTCGCTGCGCAGCGCTCTCCAAGGGATTCCAAGACTGTCGAAGAGGTAATTATCTATTGTATTCCTTCAGGTTATTTCAAGCTAATATGAACATGCTCATGCCATCTTTGTGAACAACATAGCTAATCTTACCGTCTGCCTCGGGCACCGGAAAGCCCTGAGAGGGATATTCGAAAACCAACAACCCAAGAAGTTTACCCTATAGAAAAATTGGCGACTCCGCTGGGGAATTTCCCCCATAGTTTCCGGACTATTTATTCCTTCCTTTATTCTCTTCTCCTCTGTTCAAAGATCCTTCCGACCATTTTTTGATGCCGAGTAGACATACCAAATGCTTGCAGAGTTCAGTCCTGTTCCTGTCTGGCCAAATGAAGAGCTTTTCCCTGGTTAACGTGACCTATGCAGGCTATCCAGTGCGTTATAACGTGGTCTATGCTTAAATACAGTGCATTATAACGCTGTATTTTCTCACAGACAGAGCGTTACTCAGCCAAAAACCTTGATGTTCACTGCTGTGACTGTGTTTTAGCTGTAGAGTTTTTTGGCCATCAGTACCTTTCACCGACTGAATCCCTGTGCTTGTCTGCTAAACTGGCATTGTTATTTTTTTCTCTTATTTAGTTAGTGTGCAAAACATTTACTTTTTAAAAGACAAATTTCTTTTTTTTATTATTTTTCTGCATCTAGCTGAGTTTATTCTGAAAGTTTTAGTTCACAGACTGTTAAAAGAGGTAGATAGAAGTCTGAATCTTTAAAAGTTGAGTTGTGTTATTTACATGTTGGTGCATGGATGATTGAAAAAGAAACCTCTCCCTGTAAAAACACTCCTCATTGAATTTAATATTTAGAGCATGTTTTGCATGGTTTCTTGAGTCTGAGTCTCACACAAACAAGAGTTCAAAGCTAGGATCTTGGGTTAGGAAAGTGAGAAAACAACCCAAGATCTCAAAACTTAAAAACTAGAGTCATTAACGAGTGAAATCCCGTCGCACTCATATTATCGGTGACCGTTCCTTTACCGGAGCTCAACAGGAGGACAATACTTGGGTGCACTAGAAGGTAACCCGCCTTCTCGCATCCCGTGGGTGTTATATATTTGCTCCCTTCTGGGGATGCCGAAACTAGACGGATTCAGGTATTCTCCCCATATAGCATGATGTCCTTGACCGTGGGCCCCCCTGATGATGTCTGTGATTTGAGGTATCTTTAGTGGCCATACATTTTAGGGACTTACACAAGGTGATTGGGATGGGCTGTCCTCGTACTTGAAACAAATGGACCCACTCTGTCTTCGGTCTTTAGGAGGGTACTTGTCTTCACGAGGGTGCTTACACCTATTGTCTGAGGTTCGGGTGAAGCTCTAGAGTGACCGTAACTATACTTTCGACCAACCCTCTCTGTATACTATTGTGATACTGGATTTCATCACCAGTGAACGGTAGTACTCAGACAGGGCACCCTATTCTGGCTGCTTGCTGATTGATTTTAGAAAGTCCTTTTTATTTTTGTTAAGAGTGTGGTTACCGTCATTTGAGACTTCATAATAGATCACAATTTAATAAAATTTGTTAAAATTAAACCGGTCACCGTGGCGTCCCCTGACCCATGCCGTTTTTCTCGACGACAGTAAGGTCTACCTCCTCTCAACCTTGAGGAAGAACTGAACCTTGGTGAACCCGGGCCTTCTACGGAAGGGCAGTCTCCTCTGACTAATCTTGATTATCACATAGACCCTTATCAGCTGGAACTCCCAGAGGACCCTTTCACTGAAGGCGTTGTACCTAATTACAATCCTCCGCTCACTAATCCGTTAGGGCTTGTGATAATCCAAATTACACCACGCCGAGATATGTTTGCGGCAACACCAACATCTATTTCTCCACTGGCATCCACAGGGTCGATACCAATGGCAACCATTCCTGGTTCGCCACCATCCTCCCCGCCGGTGGTCAGTTCTATGCCATTACTGGGTAACCCCAGTATTCAACATACACCTACCCCCAATCCTATGGTTAACACAATCAAGCGTAGTTTAATGAAACCTTCGGCATATACTCCTATCGTGACTACTTTTTGGGCACCACTATGAGTTCTCCCATGAGCATGAGAACTTCTGCCCTTTAGCAACCCTTTCTGCTTGAACCCTCTCGTTGAGCTCAAACCCCCCCCGGCCACTATACCAAGGCAGCGCACGCACACGTAGCGTGGAATATTTCTCTTCCTATGAATTCCTTAGACAAAATGGGACAACCTATCAGGAATACTATCCTCTAAGTGGTTCAAACATAGGTTTAGGATCTATACCGTAGGATCTATACCGCTGCCAAATTATGAAAGTACTAGTATGCTCTCCAGGAAACCTCTATTGCATCCATTTGGAATAACCAACCCCAACCCCCATCCTGGGAGTGTGGGAGACATGTTTTATGTCAGGGACAACCAACCGTTGCCTCAATACACTATGCCCTATGGATAGCAACCATATGTTCCTACTCCTCCACCTATGGGAGGTTTTTATCAAAGTCCCACTTACCCTTATAGTAACACGTGGATGGGAGGACCCTATGGTCCAAGTAATCAGCCCATACTGCCTTGGTTAGACTCGGGGGAAAATCCACAATTGCCTTTCTTGGCAACTTTGGACATACCCGACATCCATAAGCTGACGAACGGCCCCATCAACCACAACCCGCTTTGGCCTCCAATACCACATAAGATTCCTTTTGATATCCCGAAGTTCGACGGGAAACATGGGGACGACCCAGCCGCACACATCACTACCTTCCATTTATGGTCCATATCGAATTCCATGGTAGATGATAGTGTCCGACTTCGACTGTTTCCCCGCACCCTTACAGGCAATGCCGCCAAGTGGTACATTGAATTTCCACACTCCGCCATCAATACGTTTGGCGCTTTAGCGACGGAGTTCTTAAAAAACTTTCAACTACCAATTAGAGTGGAAACCGGCACAAAATTGTTAACATCGCTGCGACAAGACACCGCCACCCACATCTCCAACCATATTCATGAATGGAGACGTAGGAGGAGGCTCGTCAAAGCGCCAATACCGGACCATCTCTTGGCCAATTGGTTTTGCAAGTCTCTTCTACCCCACATCTCTAAAGACATTGGCCTTTCTGGTGCAGTGACAGAAGATCAATGTATTCGTCGTGCCCAGCACCTGGATTTAATTTATTCACAATCCGACACGCTTTACGATATTCTCCCCCATGCCCCTGGTAACCCGAACCCTCCGGCTGCTCAGAAAACTGGAGCTCATGCCGATGGTCTCGTTGGCGCAATCTCTGGTGTAGCCACCAATCAGTGTCGGGGGCAAACCTCCCAGCCATCCTCGGCTGCCACCGCCCCCCATCAAACGACTCCTCTTCCTCCCACTGAGATAAATTCAGTGCAAATCTCACAAAAACCTAGCGGGAAAAATAAGAAGAACAAGAAGAAAACATCTTCTTCGGAAGAGCAGTCGGATAATCAGAAAAACTCTAATCAGAAAAATGCTGCCAGAAATGACAGAGGAAAGGATAAAGCCATGAAATTTCCTTGCAAAATCTGTGCGGAGGACCACTTTACATACAAATGTCCTCGGCTGCAGGAATGCACCGATTTTATTGCTAACAAGGATTCTGGGCGAACACCTGTCGTTCTTCACAATCCTTTCCCCAATCAACCGCAGCAACATCAACACATGGTTGAAAATCCGCCACAACCCCATCAACGGGGCAACAGTGGTTCGTATCCTTCCGGTGAAGGACCATCTGCCATTTATGGCATCGAGAGTGTTGACCTTCAAACTCGCGCCAAGATTTATGGAAATCCTACCATAGATGCTCAAGAACCTGGAACTAGTTCCAATCCGCCGCCGCCCAACGATTTACATATCGAAAGGCCTACTGTTGAACCTGCAATTCGTCCCCCCAAAGGGACACTTCGACGCACGACTCATAATACCTCTGCACATGCAGCCCAAAACTACAATATTGTAGAAGATTTGGCGCAGGCACCGTCAGCTATGTCTGCTCTTGAAGTATTACAAACCTGTCCAACATAAAGGAAAGCCTTGCTTTCGGCCATTGGTGGAATAGATCCCCAAGATTCCATGCTAGCAATCTTTGATATGGAAAAGGCTAAACCTCGCCTCTCACGTCAACTCGCATTCCAGGTGCAGGTTGTGTCGAAAGGGAGACCAATCCATCGTACTATCATAGATGAAGGTGCTTCGACCTGCGTTATGTCACAAGCTTGCTGGATCCATTTAGGTTCTCCTACTCTAACTCCGCCATCGAATTCCCTCAAAGCTTTCAATGGCCACACTTCCCTACCAAAAGGATACCTTGCTAGATTTCCCATCACTCTGAGCGGGAAAACGGTAAACGTGGACGTTGAAGTCATAGAGCGTCATCTCGACTATAATCTATTGCTCGGTCGCAGTTGGTCTTATGCTATGACCGCCATCGTTTCTTCCTGCCTTCCGACTCATCCTATTTCCATCGATGGGAAATAGTCACGTCAATCACCGTCCTTCTCCGCACCGATTATGCCACTCTACCAAGTAGCACCGTACTCCTAATAGGAGGCTGTCCCTACTCTTACGTTCGCATTTCCGCATTCTGGGCTCGAAGGCATCTTCCCTACCGGGTTGGCTTTCCCTCTACCGCGCGCAGATCCCAAACATGGTTGCAATGATATCCACCTTTTCAGATGGCTCTATCGACCCATGGATCATCCCGGCACCTTCAGATTTTGATTCCTATGGAGATCAGATGCCGCTTTCACTGGCCGAGTTGGCTTATCAAGCAATCCAAATCGCATCTGAACCCTCCACTAATATGGTTTCGACCACAGGTACAAACCTCCCTCCCATCACAGCTCTCTCTAAGGATCTCCTCAATGAATTCTGGCCTACAGACGAAGCTATTCGAGAGATCATATCATTAGAAGAATGACCTTGGGGAGAATTTCACCATCGCGCTTCGATGATCGACTCGGACGCGACGAAAACTGAAATCCCATCTTTCGACCAAACTGAGATAGTTCCCTCCTCCTATACGACTGTTCACACTATCGATTCAGAGGGGAACATGGGTAATCTTTCCAAGACACTGCTCTGAAGGGAACATGGGTAATCTTTCCAAGACACTGCTCATTGATATCTCGGTCAAAACGGGTATCGTGGAAAATATTCAGATTGGAGCCGACTACAATCCTGAGGAAATTGCGCCTTTCACATCTCTTTTTAAAGAATTCCGCGATGTCTTTGCTTGGTCTTATGACGAAATGCCTGGCATAGATCCTTCTATTGTCGAGCACGAAATCAAGACTTATGACAATGCTAAACCAATCCGGCAACGACTCAGACCTGTCCACCCGCACAAAGCAGCCGCCATTAAGGTCGAAGTAGAAAAACTTTTAAACGCTGGCTTCATCTACCCCGTTCCCTTAACTGAATGGGTTTCCAATCCGGTTCCCGTTGATAAAAAACAAGGCACTATTCGAGTTTGTGTCGATTATCGCGATCTGAATGCCGCTTGTCCAAAAGACAATTACCCTACACCGTTCATTGATCAAATTCTCGACGATTGTGCCGGATGTGAATCTTTTTCCTTCATGGATGGATTCTCGGGATGCAACCAGATTGCCATAAAAAAAGACGACCAGCATAAAACTTCTTTCATCTGTCCTTGGGGCATTTTTGCGTATAAAAAACTCCCATTCGGCTTAAAGAATGCTGGAGCAACTTTTCAGCGGGCTATGGACTATGCTTTTCATGACATTCGACATATTGTATAGGCTTACTTGGATGACCTTCCGACTCATTCCAAGAAGCGACAGAACCACCTAACTCATTTAAGAGAAATTTTTGCTAGGTGTAGATTCTACAATATACGCTTGAATCCTCATAAATGCGTATTTATGGTCGAGTTCGGGCGATTGTTAGGTTTCATTGTTTCAAAGCACGGGATTAGGGTTGATCCCGATAAGGTTAAAGCAATTGTTGAATTGCCAGCACCACAATCCATTCTTCAACTCCAAAGCTTGCAAGGGAAGGCAAACTTTTTGCGTCGTTTCATCGTTAACTATGCTGAGATGACGAAAGGATTCATGCGATTATTGAAGAAAGGAACACTATACTTGTGGGATGACCAAGATCAACGGTCATTTAATGCTTTGAAACATGCACTTGTTTCAGCCCCACTCCTTAGTGCCCCCGATTACTCACGCGACTTTCTCCTCTATCTGGCAGCATCACCATCCTCACTTGGAATGGTTTTGGTTCAAGTACACGATGACGACAGCGAACATGTGATTTACTATTTATCAAAAGGTCTAATCGGACCTGAGTTACGTTATTCACATGTGGAAAAACTATCTCTGGCAGTAGTTTTCACCGTCACCCGACTCCAACATTATATATTGCTGCGACAGACTACGGTGATTGCTTTGGAGAATCCCATGTGACATATCTTGTCTAGACAAATTATTGGCGGGAAATATTCCAAATGGATCGTCATCCTCCAACAATTTGATTTGGTTTTCACGGCTGCCAAAGAAAAGAAATCCCTCGTCTTCGCCGAATTATTATCGAATCTTCCCAGAATCGACCCGGCAGAAGTAGCTCATGATCCATTCCCTGATGAATCTGTCTACTTGGTCGATTCTTTGGACCCATGGTATGGAGACATCTTAGTCTACTTACAAACTCAACGCTTCCGCCCAACTCTCACGTCTGACGACCGTCGTCGTATCCGCCACCAAGCAAAGCACTACCTCGTGCTAAACGATACACTCTATCGTCGTGGCGTTGATACTATTCTCCGACGTTGTCTCACTATCGATGAAGCAGAACGCGTTTTGAATGACTGCCACGCGGGGGCATGTGGTGGCCATCTTTCAGGCATAGCTACTGCCCAAAAAATCTTGCGCGCCGGTTACTGGTGGCCCACTCTGTTTAAAGACTGCATTGCAGCAGTCCAAAAGTGCCATCCATGTCAAATTTTCACAAAGAAAATGCGCGCACATCCTACCCCCCTTCACCGGGTTATCTCCGTCGGTCCTTTCGCTAAATGGGGAATTGACTTCGTCACCTGCAATCCCGCTTCGGAAAACGGACAGAACTACATAGTGGTTGCTGTCGATTATTTTACGAAATGGGCGGAAGCCCTTCCCACTTTTAAGGCCGATGGCGAAACCGCCGCTCTCTTCCTGTTTAATCAGGTAATCTGTCGGTTCGGCGTACCCCTATCGATTGTCACCGATCATGGATCTCATTTTCAGAATCATATGATGACCGAATTAACATCCATGCTAGGTTTCCGACAAGATCAATCTTTGTCTTATTATCCTCAAGCGAATGGTCAAGTAGAAGCCGTAAATGGCGTCCTCAAAACCATGATTCGTCGATTGGTCGGAAACCATAAAACCACATGGCATCGGAAGTTGTATTCCGCGTTATGGGCATACCGAACGTCAGTTAACGCTGCCACAGGCTTCACACCTTTCCAACTTGCTTTCGGCCTGGAGGCAGTACTTCCGATCGAGTGCGAAATCCCATCACTCAAACTTGCCGTTGAACTCCTGCCTGGCACCATCGCCACAGAAGAGCGCTTGCTCTCGCTCGATCATTTGGACGAAACTCGTCGAGATGCTACACTAGCACTCGAAGCTCATCAGCGTCGAGTTAAAGCTCAATACGACAAATCTGTCAAGCCTCGTTCTTTCCAAGAGGGCGATCTTGTTCTACTGTATGATCAAAAGCACGACCTCTTGGGGGCAGGAACACTCCAACCATTATGGCTCGGTCCTTACATCATTACTAAAGCCCTCTCAAAAGGGGCTTACGAACTACAGGACTGTAATGGAATTCCACTTGAGGAGCCCCACAACGGGCTCTATCTGAAGAAGTATTTTGCCTAGTTTCGCACTAGGCATATGCTTTGTAATTTTATGTATATAAGTTTTGCCTATTTTTATTTTTGATGCTTCTAGATTATTTGTTTGGTTTAAAAGTGTTTTTCTCATGTAATCTTTTTCTTTCGCACATATGTCATCACACTCGTTATCATACGTCGGGTATGCGGACGGTGCTAGTCGTCACACTAGACACATTGCTTCAGCTGCTTGGGTTCTCTATACTCCTGAGTCGGACCTTCTTGGTTCCGGGGGAATTTTCCTGGGTAACGCCACCAATAATGTTGCCGAGTACATGTCAGTGATCCAACTCCTCATGGAAGCAGCATCTCGTGACATCTCCGATTTAGTGGTCAGGTTAGATTCCCAACTCATCATTATGCAGTTAAACAATTATTACCGTGTCCGCCACCCAGTATTGCTGCGTTATTTTTTACGAGTGCGACTTTTAGAATGTCAATTTCAAACAATCACATTTGAACACGTTCCTAGAGAATTTAATGCATTAGCCGATTCTTTGGAAAATTACGTGTTATATTGGCATTTATCGCATTTATTGTAAAAGATTTACTCATGAGAACATATATTTTTATCACATCAAAAATACATAAAAATTTAAAAACACAAATCACCAATTATATATATATATATATATATATATATATATATATATATATATATATGTCATGTCCAGTACATAGAAAACATTGAAAAGAAAAATCTCCCAAAACTTGGGGTGTTTTACAAAATTTGGCTACACTAAGCCATGCTCTGACACTAATACATCTACTCCACCAGCTAGGCCTGATGCTCATGATAGCATACAACTTCTCTAGCTATCCTCCTCAGAGGGACTAAGTATCTCTCCGGCACACCCACAGTATGCCGCTGCAGACGAACTGGAACCTCCCGCATAGGAAGCGGTGGTATACCCATACTCAGACCCTCCAGGTTCCTGGAGAGTTCATGTAAAATTTGGGTATCATCGTCGTCGCCGGCTTCCGCATCCTCTACTGGTGCGCCAGCCCCGGGTAGCTGCAATCCTTGCCCTGCATAGCGAGGGGCCCCAACTGGGCGAACAGGTGCCACATCTGTGTCAAGCAAGCAAAAGCTTCATGTCAAAACTAAATTTTCACCCCTTTTTTAACAATTTTTTTTTTTTTTTTTTACATAAACATTCAAAATCTAAAAACACAAAAAACTTCTTTGAAAAAACACTGATCATTTTTTTTTTTTTTTTAACATCGGGCCCCCACTGGGTGCCAGGGGGCAGGACTAACTCGGGATCACCTATGAAGTTCATCCATGCATAGGGATAATCCTCAATCATGATGATCTGAGGGTCCAGCCAATCAAAAAACCCCTCATCAAAACAATGACGGACGGGACCCTCTCCAGTCCATGGAAGAAAAGTGGCCCACCGAGCCTGCCTCGGCTCGCATGGACCCAGTGGCGCTGTAGGGATCCTAGGCCTCATCAGTGGTATCTGCTCCAGTATGAAATAAACAATCAGTGTACCGTACCCAAACTCCCTTTGAGTACGGTTCTTGCATGCAGTAAGCTCTGCTCGGACCCGACGGACCACACCGTCACATCAGTCGAAAACCTGAGGCTGCATGCAATCCAAGGCTAGGAGAATCTGAGCCTTGGTTGCCACATGCTGACTCTTGGCACCTGCCAAGCGAACAATCATCCATAATATAGCCCGTAGGGGTCTCAGAGTCACCTGTGCAATAGGTATCCGGTTACTCACAGCCTGGGTGCCATGTATGCAGTGCGCATGGATCAAATCAGTAGTGGAACGAGGGTCAGCTCTGGACCCCGTCAAATTGGGCCTCACCCCACGACATGACAAGCCGGTCAAAAATTAAACATCATCCTTTTCGATGGCGAGCTCATTTCCACCAATCCGAAAGACATGATGCCGTTCGTCCCACTACTGGATCAGCCACCTCAGGAGGTCCTCTTGACCCCTCATCAGTTCTAAACGGGCATACTTGAGCAATCCACATCTCCGGAGGGCCATTAAGCTCGCTGCATCCGTCACCATATCTCGTTCTTCCCGCTCATGCTCTCTCTCTCGCCAGATACTCATGATTAACAGCTGAACACCTGCAAATGCAACATTTTCAACCGATTAAAACTTGCCTGGACCACTTCAAAAATGAAAAAATTGAGTTGTTAGAAAGCATGGTGCGCCTAACGCGGGCACTAGTACAAAACAGAGCGTTCTAACGCGCAAGCCCCTCACGGGTTATGCGTTTAACGCGGCTGTCATACTCCTTACCCGCGTTAGGCGAAAATATTTTTCTAGGGCCTCAAAATTTCCTAAAATTGAACCAACAAAAACTAACAAATCAGAAATTAAATGATAACAGGAGGTTCTAGCTCTTACCTGGATCTCGCGGAATAGAAAACTGTTGCTCGGATTGACCGTAATCGTCAGCTGAAATTTTCACCCCTTTTCCACTCCAGAGCTTCTTCTGACCTTCTTATAGCAAATTATGGGGCATGACTCTCTTAAGTCAGTCGGCAAAGTCGTGATTTCTCGCTGTACACATGTCGCAACTCTCGAGATTTGGTACTGATGTTCTAATTAGGGATCAAGATTTATGAGCAGACATACTCATGTTTTATCGAGCATTCTTTTTACGGTATTTTTCTTGCTCGTTAATCCGAAAAACCTCGAGTTCTCTTCTTCGGACTCGTTAAAATTATACGAAGTTGGCATCGAGCGTTCTTTTTTTTGGTCTTTTCTTGCTCGTTAATCCGAAAAACATAGAGTTTTCTTCTTCAGACTCGTTAAAACTATGGAGAAGTATTGAGCATTCTTTTTAGGAATCTTTTTCAGGCTCATAAAACCAAAAAAATCCCGAGTCACCTTTGTCAGGCTCGTTAAACTATTGAGACAGAGAACAAGGAGCCATTCTTTTCCTCTTTTTCAAAGCTCTTTAAAACAAAAAAAGTACATCGAGTTTTCTCCACGTGACTCGTTAAAATTTCATGGAGGTACCGAGTTTTTCTTTGTTGGACTCGTTAAAATTTCACAAAGAATATTGAGTTTACTTCGTCTCCTCGTACTCATAACAAAATGAGGTAGACGTCCATTGAACATAGATTTCTCACTTTTCCGGATTCGATGGACTAACTTACGGAAAATGAACTGTTTCGGGCTTACTATTATCCCTTTTCCGTGCCCGGTTATCAAGACATGACAAAGGTACCCCAATGGAGTCGTCTTTTACGACATTTTTTCAGACTCTTTAAACATGAAAAATTCACCGAGTTTACTCGTATGGACTCGTTAAACCTAATCAGACATGACATGGAGTTGTCTTTTATGACATTTTTCAGACTCTCTAAACATGAAAAATTCACCGAGTTTGCTCATCTGGACTCGTTAAATCTAATCAGATGGGGCACAAAGTTGTCTTTCCTGACATTTTTCAGACTCTCTAAACATGAAAAATTCACTGAGTTTGCTCATCTGGACTCGTTAAATCTAATTAGATGGGGCACAGAGTTGTCTTTCCTGACATTTTTCAGACTCTCTAAACATGAAAAATTCACCGAGTTTACTCGTCTGGACTCGTTAAACTTAATCAGACGGGGAAAAAATTTGGACAAAATGGATACTACCTCTGTTACATTTCCAAAAAAGGTCGATTTGGCAGCAAAATTCTTGAACATGGCACTTCCCAGAAAACTCTTTCGCAGTTAGCCGAACCCTACCATCTATGAGTATTAGCCTTCAAATCCCAATGTCCCTGCACCGGTAAAATCCTAACACACTCTTTGGTGTTCAAACACGCTTCAGCTGCCTAATACCCTTCTAGAGTGCCTTCTATTGTTCAAGCAGATCTCGCTATCTACTGCTCCTGTTATCAACCAAACCGTTCATTATGCCAGAAATTATTTGTCGTCTGATGTTCCCATTTACTCTTCCTTATCTCAAATCATAAACAAAATCAGTTGGTTTCCGTTTCGTGTTGACTGATGTAGGACGCCTCAGTGCCTACCTTTCGACAGATCACTTCCTATCGACTTCAACATCTTATCTAGGAAGTTGATCCAGAAACCCATCAGTACCCAGATACTTGCAGACATCAGTGGCAGGTAGTCTTGTGTTTGATCAAGGGTCTTCATCATTGGCTCTTGGTCAAATGATTCTACGAGTGTTCGACTTCAACTCCTTTTATTCACACTTGCTAGATTGTACTGGGCATCTTAGGGACCATCATCATTATCGGTGGCCACCTTCGCGTCTGTTAACAGTTTTCATTATTGACTGGTAATCAGACGATTTCTCACATGTTCGACGACAACTCCCTCATTCACATGTTGAGAAATATGCAGTTTAAGTGAATCAGCGGTCAAGACCTTGGGGCAAAAGGCTACACCATTAAATTTGTGTTCCCTTCCCCAAGCTGCGATATTGTTTATGGAGACAACTTCTTCAGCCTGATCCTGTTATGACAGACACTTCCACATTGTGCCTATTGGTGGATAGATTCTTCATATCTCTATTCTAGAGAAATCATGTTGTTTAAAGCTACTGATCATGGGACATGCCCGACTCTTGGCAAATACTATATTTTCTGACATATGTTGTTGTTTCAGGTTTTCCTCAGTCTTTCAATCTCTCTCTCTCTACAAATTATAAAGTATTTCGGCCATCGTCTTCGTCTCTGACCTCACACTTTAGGGGCATCTGTTACAGGTCAAAATACCTCCTCATCAGCTCAGAGGGGAAGACAAATATGGAAGAAGTACAAAGACCTAAATTAAACCTATTTCTGCCAGGGTAACGCATATATAGAACATAACAAGAGCGTTATAACGCAGGCAAGCAATACATTGGCCGCGTTAGTGGCTAGGGAAACGCTCTGTTTACACTGGAGAGACGCGTTACCCGTGTTTTAAGTTTGAATTGGGAAAAGAGCGCGGAGAAAGATTTGAATCTCCGACTTTCCCTCACAAAGGAGTCAGTTCACAAAGGAAATTGCAGAAGCACCAGTTCATTATTGGTCATTGCCATGGAAGACTGAACTCCAAGAGAGGAAAAAGCATGGAGATCAAGGAAACATCTAAGCCTTTTCCATTCCAAACTAGTGGAAAGAGAAGGGCAACAATGGCCTTCTCCCTCTCCTATAAGAAGGAGCTGAAGGCTCTTAATTGAAGGTCGAAGGATTTCTCAAGGTTCTTGTATACTTATGGAATAGAGAATAGTGTGACATTGTGAAGGCCAAGAGTCAAAGAGGTTCCTAGAGAGCTTGTTGACTTGGACTTCTTCACTTGAAAGAGAAGAGAGATTGGGAGACTGAGGAGGGCTTGGTACAACCGATGGTTGTAATCCTCCTTCTTTCAAAATCAATAGAATTGTGTTCGTTTTGTCCATTCAATGCTTAATATTGTCATTATTGTTTGAACATTTATCTAGTATGATATGAATGGCTCAGATGTGTATAATCTAGATGTTTATTGTATATTGATTTAATTGATAGGATACTTATTATATTAGAAATTACGCGGGTGCTTTGACTGATTGCAGGACTCGGATTTGGAGCCGGCGAAGAAGGACTCTTGCTTTGCTGCGCAGCGCTCTCCAAGGGATTCCAAGACTGTCAAAGAGGTAATTCTCTATTGTATTCTTTCAAGTTATTTCAAGCTAATATGAACATGCTCATGCCATCTTTGTGAACAACATAGCTAATCTTACTGTCTGCCTCGGGCACCGGAAAGCCCTAAGAGGGATATTCGAAAACCAACCACCCAAGCAGTTTACCCTATAGCAGCTATAGCCTCAATATTTTGTAGGGAGGCTAGGACACATGCATTCCACAATACCCAGAAATCGTTTTGGGAAATTCCACCCGGAGACAATTTTATTAAAATGATTAATTATTTTTAATGGATGCCTAAGTCTAAACTTAGGAAATTAAAATAATTAAAGGGTATTAATAGAACTGGGTGTGAATCTTCTAGAAAAGGACAAAGATCGAATCAATATGATCTGAGCCATTGATTAGAATCTAATCTGGGTCGTTGATTATTCAACGAGAAGATTATAAGGACTTCGATGGGCATTTGGAAAGCACATCAAGCAGAGATCAAGAAATCTATTTCTCAAGAGAGCAACGCAACAGTTGCCGGAGAAGTCATCGAGCAGATTTTTTGCAGTGAGGGTTAGTGATAGTTTTCCGGTTGGAGGTTTCTTGATTCGGGAATACATAGTAGAGAAGGCAGAGAGAGATCTAGAGAGGCGTTGTAGAGCCACGTTGGGTAGTGCAGTGCCACGCAGAGGCATCACAGAGTCTGAGTGGAAATTTGCAGTTCCATTGAGGAGAAGTCCAGTTCTAGTCCTGGGAGCCAGGGTGTGAGACCGGAGGGCCAGAGATTGGAGCATCCAACCAGCAGATCGATCAACCAAGGGAGTGACGTAGTCCCTATCAGTTGTGACGCAAAGCAGCGTAGAGGGAACTTGGGGCTAGCCATTCAGGGGCTTGATTAGTGTCGGTTCATCAGTGATAGTGTGAGGTCATTTTCTCATTAACTTTTTGCCAGTTATTTTCTCTGTATGGGATATCCAGTGATACATCCAAGATTGTATTCAGAACTACTACTTAATAATACATACCCTCAACTGCTGCACCAGTTTCTCGTATTGGGTTTTTCCGGGGACATTTGTCCAAAATAATGGTGTCGAATGTGTGTGCTATTTCTTTCCCGCGTTGTATTTTGTTTCCACAATATTTTACATATGTGTAGAGTACAATGTGATGTATCCAGTGTTTATCGTAGATAACTGCAAATAAATTGTTAAGTAAAGATTAACAATTAGGTGAATATTTTCCAATTGGCGCACTACGATTCCATATTTAGGAATTTCATACTTCATAGTAAAGATGAGAAAACCTTCGGTGCCATAGCTCACTTTGATGATTGCTATCATGTACCATTTCTCAAATTGGTCTTTCATTGACTCTATAGAGTCCTTCAATTCTAGATCTCAAAGTGAATGCATCCCTCATGCGAGATTCCATAGGCCAAGTGAGGATATTTCTTTTTATGAAGGCAACTCTCATCCCTTTGTCTTCCAAGGCAGATATAGACACAAGATTCTTCGTTAATATCAGTACGTACATAACATCGTGTATAACACTGTTACCGATGAAATAGGTAACCTGACCTCAAAATGGGAACTCTGGCCCAAAAAGACTCAAAAAACATGAAAAAACACCCCAAAAACAAAAAAAAGTGTATTCCAGAACGCACTTGGTTTTTTTTTAAGGTCAAATTTCAACATTTTATAAAATTATGCTAAAAACAAAATTGTTTCTTGAAAAAGGGATTGAAAAAACACCGTCAAAACAAAACCAGTTGATGCTAGAATAACAAAAAAAAAAAATTCTCATATTTTTGACATTTTTAAAAATAGAAATAATATTTTTTTAATTTTTAAAATTCAAACATTAAAAAAAACCTAAAATTTAAGAAAAAAAATAAATTAAAAAAATAAAAAAACATTTTAAAGCTTAAAATTTAAAAATATATAGGAATAAAAAAATTAAAAAAAATAAAAAATAAAAAATTTAATTCAAACATTAAAAAAACCCAAAATTTAAGGGAAAAAATAAAAAATAAAAAATAAAAAAAATTTAAAGATTAAAATTTCAAAATATATAGAAATAAAAAAATAAAAATAAAAACAAAATAAAATATTAAATTAAAAAAAAAAAACAAGTTAAAAAGGAAAGAAATTATAAAAAATAAAATATAGAAATTAAATTTGAAAAAGAAAAAGAAAATGTTTATTAAATTAGAAAAAAATAAAAAAATTTTAAAATAAAAAAATAAATTTAAAGAAATATATTAAATTTAAAAAAGAAAAAAAAAAAAAGAAAAAGAAAGAAAAGAAAAAAGAAAAAAGAAAAAATTATTGAAATTAAAAGTAAAAAAATGAAAAATTAATTAAAAATGAGAAATGAAAAATAAAATACAATAAAGATATTAAATTAAAAAAAATATATATTAAAAAAACAAATAGATTTTAAAAAATAATTTAAATTTAAATTATAAAAAATAAATTTTAAATATAAAGAAAAGAAAAGAAAAACATTGTTAAAATAAAAAGTTAAAAAACTTTAAAAATCAATTAAAATTGAAACATTGAAAAAAATAAATTAAATAAAAAATAAAATAAAAAACAAATTAATTTGAAAATATTAAGTTTAATTAAATATATATATATATATATATATATATATATATATATATATATATATATATATATAAAATTTTAAATACACAATTTTAATTGAAATTAAAAAAAAAATTATGTAATTAAAAAAATAATAAAAAAAAAATTGAAAAAAATATATTAAATTCAAATAAATTAAAAAAAAATACAAAATTAACTAAATTTTAAAAAATTAAATAAAAAAACTAAACATAAAATTTATTAATAATAATAAAAAAATCAATTAAATAAAAAAAAAAATACAAAATTTAATAAAAAATTTGAACAAAATTTAGAAAAAAAAAAAATTAAAAACAAAAGAAATGAATAAAATTTAAAATAAAATAAAATAAATTTCAAATATAAAAATTAAATTAAAAAAAAAAATTAAATTTTTTGAATTAAAAAAAAAAAAAATCAAATAAAAAAAATATTAAAAATGAAAAAAATAAAAAATAAAAAAAGAATTTTTTGATCGTGGTGGCGCCGCTAATTGGCCTTCCGCCTAGGTGGCGGCGGAGACCGGCCGCTGGGTGGGAGGCCGATTCCGGGAATCGCCCTCTCGCCGCGAGAGGGCGATTCTCGGAATCGGCCTCTCGCGCCGCGACAGGGCGATTCGCGGGAGGCCGATTCCTAGAATCGGCCTCAAGGTGATTCCCGGAATCGGCCTCTTGCGCCGCGGCAGGGTGATTCCCGGAATCAGCCTCAGGGCGTTTCCGGGAATCGGCCTCCCGCGTCGCGGTAGCGTGATTCCCGGAATCGACCTTAGGGCGTTTCCCGGAATTGGCCTCCCGCGCCGCGGTAGGGCGATTCCCGGAATCGACCTCCCGCTACGGGAGGCCGATTCCCGAAATCGGCCTCAGGGCAATTCCCAGAATCGGCCTCCCGCCCAGCAGCTGACCTCCGCCGCCACCTGGGCGGGAGTCCGGTTGGCGGTGCCACCACGATCAAATTTTTTTTTTATTTTTTTATTTTTTAATATATATATATATATATATATATATATATATATATTTTTTTTTTTTTTTTTTTTTTTTTAAATTCAAAAAATTTAAAATTATTTGTTTTTTAATTCAAATTTTTTATTTTAAATTTAAATTGTTTTAAATTTTTTTGTTTTGTTTTTAAATTTAATATTTTAGATTAATTATTTTTTAAAATTTAAAATTTATTTATTAAATTTATTAAATTTTAATTTAAATTTTTTTTTTTAAATCTTTTAGTTTATTTAGTTTTTCATTTTTAAAATTTATAAATTGTTTCATTTAAAAAAAAACAGTAAATTTATGAATATTTGTTTTTTACTTATTTGCACGTGGTTTTTTTCATTTTGTTTTTTAATGATAGTTTTTTTTTTTTATTTTAATTTTCTTTTTCGATTTTTGTTTGTTTGTTAATTTTAAAATTTGTATTTTTTTTTCTTCTTATTATTATTATTTTAATTTAAAATTTAAAATTTAATTTTTTCTTTTTTGCATTTTATTTTATTTTTAATCTAAATTTTAATTTTGTAATTTAAATTATTTTTAAATTTTCTATTTCTATTTTTATTTTTATTTTTATTTTTTATTTTTTATTTTTTAAAAGTTATATGGTTTTTTTTAATAACTTACAAAAAAATGTTTTTGATGTTTTTTTTTCTTTAAATTATGTGTTTTTTTTTTCAAATTTTGTCATTTCTTTTGATATAATTTTCGAATATTTTTGTTTTGTTATTTATTTATTTTTGTTTAATTTTATTTTTATTTTTATGAGTTAATTTTGTTTTTTTTTACATTTTTATTGGTTTTTTTTATTGTTTTTATATATATATTTTTTTATCTAAGTTTTGTGTTTTATTACCAACATGAAAATCACCACTCTAAAAAAAAAAAGTTGATGCTGCATCAATACGTTTCAAAATTAGTATGAAAATCATCGCTCTAAAGAAAAAAGTTGATGCTGCATCAATACGTTTCAAAATTAGCATGAAAGTCACTAACATTTTAAAACAAATATTCATACTTCATAAATAAAAATATTAGAGTGTCGAAAATGTGCTCCAAAAAAAAAAGGTGATTCTGCATCACCACTTTTCAAAATCGGGTGCTTTTTATGCTACCAAAAAAAAGTAGGTAACAGTGCGGTTACCTATTTCATCGGTAACACTGTTGTATATGTACGATTTCATCATAGTCGAAATGAAATGAAATATAACCAAAGCCCTTTATAGGATAAGTAGAATTGTCTCCAAGAATGTTCTTCAAACTATGTCTCCCTCTCAACCAAGTTTGAGAGGACTTCACAATACCCAATGAAGTGTCTAGAGGCCCCACTATCTACCAACCAACTATCAAACAAATCCATAGGAGAGGAACTAGAAAGAGCAGAAATAAGAAAATATTCAGATTGAGTAGCAACTACGTTATTTCCATACCTTGAGTTCCTTGATCTATTTTGCGGACAATAGCCTTATTTGCAATCATCAAGAGCATCTCTCCTTCTTCTATCATTGAAATCATCTCCTATTCTTCTGTCATTAAACCTGTTGTTGTTGTAGGATCTAGGAGCATTTCCATTTTTCTGAACAATCTTTGGCAAAGTGACCATACTTGTGGCATTTGAAACATTCAACTTTGTACTTTCTAAATCTTCTTTGAGGGTCCATGGATGTTGGTGCTGACTTTCTTGAATTTGGTGGTCTTCCTCTTCCTTTCTTGTTCTTGTCTTGAGAAACAAATGCATAGAGTTCTCTGCATGCTTTTGAATCCTTACTCTAGAAATCATCTTGGTCTCTTCTTGAATGCAGTTTCCAACGAGCTTATCAAATGTTGGGAACTTGTCATTGTTGCTTATATTAGTTTCCCAAATTGGAGGAAGACCTCCAAGTGCAACGAGCACTAGCTCCCTATTGGACATAGGTTCTTTAGCAGTCAGAAGTTGATCTTTGAGTTGGGATATCCTCATGAAATATGACTACATAGTCTCTCCCTTGTTCATTTTGATGTCCTTGAGTTGATTTTTCAAGGAGAGAGTATGGTTCAAATTGTTGACCTCATACATCCCAACCAACTTATCATAGATTTCCTTGGACTTCTTCAACTTAGAAATATAAGTAAGCAAGTGATCTCTTAAATAATCAATAGTGATTTCTTTGATTTGATCTCACCTTTCTTGTACTTGGCCTTGATAACAACAGAAGCATTCTCCGAAGGCTCAAGTACTTTTCCTTCCACATATTCCAAGACATCATTCTCATCCAAGGTCACCTCCAACCTGATTTTCTAAGCAACAAAATTTGATGAGTCATTTAGCGTCTCTGTGTCCTTAAAGTATGAGGTAGACATCTTGACCAAGTTCAATAACAAGTTGTCTTTAATGAGACTTTTTGAAAAGTTTTCCAATTTAATTTGTCTAAAATCCGGCATGAATTCATTGAAATCACAACTTTGATGGGTAAATTCTGCACAATTGAAGTGCCCTAGGGGTTTTTCAGGGTACTGAATCCATATATGTAGTCAAAAAACCAGTTTAAATAACACAAATCAAGATTTCACCTCAAATGGTTTTGTGGGAATCCAACCATAAAATCCACCGGAAACTCCAAAAAGTCGCATTAAAGACAACTCTGTCAAATAAGCTTTCTTCAAATCTTGCCAAAGTTGATTACTTATCTCTTGTCTCATTGGGATTGTCAACACCTTAGCTCTGATACCATGTTAATTTTCTAGTGTTCTATGCTTAACACAATCACATATCGATTCTTTAATTAATTTTTTTTTTTTTTAAATTTTTCGAACAATAATAAGCATTTGTAGATAGAATAATAAACCAATGCACAATAGAATACAACCAAGAACAAAAGAGACACAATATTTTGTCAAATACCAAGGAAAAACCCCTCAAGGGGGAAAACCCTTTCAAAATTCTTCTTATATTAAATTGTCATCAAATGTTCAGCAGAGAGATACAATGTTCAAGTTCATCAACAAAAATCCAAAGGTCAAAGCTTTAACTATCCCAAATACCAATCCAATATCCAATCAAAGCCGAGCCCAAAAAATCAACTTTAGTCAACAAGTCAAATTTGCAAATTCCGTCAAAGTCAACAACAATACTAGCAGCTCTAATCAGTCAACGATCAATGGTCAGATAACTTCCAAAGCATCTCGATCAACAATAAAAAAAATGTGGCATCCTTTGCTGGTTAAAGTCAACCAAAAACAATGCCAAAATAAAACCTACAAATATGGTCAAAGTCAAACTTTGACTGCAAACACCCTAGTCTAGAAATCTCAATCAATGTTGGTCAACCTTTCAGTCAACTCGACCTTACAAAAATTAGAAAATCAGAGTCAAACCATGCTCCAAGTCCCAAAAGTCAACACTTGTCCAAGGCCCAAAATATAAAACAGTTTCGACTAACAAAAAATGATTCTCCTTTGTATGTGTGAGATCAACCTACAATTTCCAAAGTTGTATGAACCAATTAAATCAAGAGAGAGAAGATTTGATGATGCCCTCCAAGTGATGTGACATGATGTGTATTTATATGAGGTTGATGAGATGGTTTTTCCTTGCCTACACCAACTTGAACTTTTGTGTACATGTGGGTTTCATATTAAAAATAATATTTTTCCTTGGCCAAATTAAATTCCAAGGGCTAGTAGGGGATTCTTTGAATGAGGAAGGCTTCCCAATGGAGGGAATTTCTCCATGAGCTACCAAATTTCAACTTCATTGAACCTTGGTGCAACTAAAACTCATGACACAAAAAGATTGGAACAATGTAAACTTTGAAACAGGAACTGATACGAGTACCCACTTTTTTTAGGTAACAAAAAATCATCTAATTTAGAAAAGTTCTGATTCATAATACACCTTTTTTTTAGGTAGAAAAAAATCGTTTGATTTTAAAAGTGTTGATCCTGAATACACCTTTTTTTGAGGTAGCAAAAAATCATCTGATTTTGAAAAACGTTGATTCAGAATACACCTTTTTTTATTTTTAACATATTTTTTACACATTAAATTTTCTCATGTATCAGGTATGAACATTTAAAAAAAAATGTTAGCGATTTTTCATGCTAATTTTGAAAAGTGTTGATGCAACATCAACCCCCTTTTTTAGAGGGCTTATTTTTTATAGTTTAAATTTTATGTATGAAGTGTGGATTTTTTTTTTAAATGTTGAAGATTTTCATACAGATTTTAGAAACCATCAACATTTTTTTTCAAGTCATACTTTTGACACTTTAAATTTTCTCATATCTGAAGTATACATAGTTTTTTTGTTAAATATTGATTATTTAACCATTTTTTAAGTGATCTTATTCCTTTTCATGTTTTTCATCCTAAGATATTTTGTTTTTAAAGGTTTCCAAATTCTTGTTTTTTGTTTTCCTTTGTAATATATAACTAAAAAAATATGTATTTTAAGACATTTTTAGCTAAAAGAGACAGGTTAAATAAATAAAAATTATGGAAATTTTGAATAATTTTTTTTGGAAAAATAACAAATTTTATAAATTTTATATAAAAAAAGATGGCATTTCAAAAATAAAAATTCCAAAAAAACAATTTAGATAACAGTTTAAATATTAAAAAAATTAAAATTAAAATAAAACATACAATTTATAAAAATAATAAAAATCATAAACATAAAAAAAATACAATTAAGTTATAAAAAAATAAATCATTAAAAATTAAAAACTGTAATAAAAATACATTGAAAAAAATAAATTAAAAAAATAAAATACAAGAAAAAAACATTTAAAAAATTAAATAAAATAATTTAAAAACATAAACAAAACATATATAATTTAAAAAAATATAAACACACACACACACACACACACACATATATAATTTAAAAAAATAAAACATATATAATTAAAAAAAAATTAAAATAATAATAATAATAAATAAAAACGAATAATTGCATCCCTTGAGTCGTTGGTGGCCCGTGGGCCGCCTTCCGTGGGCAGGCAGAGCTGCAGCAGTGCCACCCGCCCACGGCAAATGGCCCCTTGGGCCACCAGTAGGCTCAAAGCTGATTCTCAGAATCGCCTTGGGCCCCAAGATGATTTTGAGAATCAACTTTGAGCCTGCTAGTGGCCCGAGGGGTCGCCTGCCATGGGCAGGTGGAGCTGTTGTAACTCTGCTTGCCCACAGTAGGTGGCCCTTCAAGCCACCAATGGCTCAAATCTGATTATGAGAATTGGATCTGATTCTCAGAATCAGATTCGAGCCGTTAGTGGCTGCCTGCCGTGGGCAGGCGGAGCTGCAGGAGGCGGATAATTGTGCTTGCCCACAACAGGTGGCCCCTCGAGCCACCAACAACTTAAATATGATTATGAGAATCGGATCCGATTCTCAAAATCATATTTGAGCAGTTGGTGCCTGTCGTGGGCGACCAGATTATCACACCAAAGTGTAGTTGGATGTTGTTGATGAAGACCAAATTCAGTCAAGATCTGACGAAGCCACAAGGCTTCCTTGTTGGCTTCAACTGCACCACGATACTCTCTTCTGCCGAAGAAAGAGAGATGACACTTTGTTTCTTACAAGACCATGTAATGGGTCTTGAACCAAGAGTGAATACATAACCATCAATAGACATTCGGTCATCAGGGTCAATAACCCAATCAGAATCAGTGAAACCAATCAACAATGGAGATATGCTCCTATATTGTAATGAATCCCAAACTGAATTGTACCTCGAATATATAAAAGTATTCTTTTAGCTTCTTTCCAATGAATTTTATGAGGGTTGTGCATAAACCGAGCAACAAGACCAACGACAAAGGAGAGGTTAGGACGAGTATGGGTTAGATACATAAGTTTTTCCAACAAGTTGATAGTATAAGGTAGCATCAACTACAGGGGAAGTACAAGTGACTAAAAGCTTGACTCTAGACTGAAAGGGAGAAGGGGCTAGCTTACAATCTTCCATGTGAAAATGGCATAGAAGATCACATACATACTTGGACTAAGAAAGGATAATACCTTCTTTGGATTACAAGACTTGAAGACCAAGGAAATAATGCAAGTGTCCTAAGTCTGTCATTTCAAACTTCTTTTTGAGGCTAGACTTTACATGGTTTATATGGTTGGGATCACTACTAGTAAGGATAATATCATCAACATAAAGAACAAGGATGATTATCTAAGAGAATGACATCTAGAAAAACCATTATCTAAGAGAAAGCTATTCATTTTGGCATACCAAGCTCGAGGGGCTTGTTTGAGACCATAAAGAGACTTCCTAAGGCGACAAACAAGGCTAGTCATTTTGGATAAAGTCAAGGGGTTGTTCCATGTATATTTCTTCATGCAAATCCCCATGTAAGAAGACATATTTAACATCCATCTAACGAACTTCCCATTTAAAGGAGGTAGCAAGGGAAAGAACAAGGTGGATATAATTCAATTTGGAAATAGGGTAGAATGTTTCAATATAATGAATGCCTTCAGCTTGTGAAAAAACTTTTGCAACAAGACGAGCTTTATTTTTATCCAATTTTCCATCTGGTCCAAACTTTTTTCTTTAAACCCATTTGCATCTGAAAAGTTTTCTTCCCTTTGGAAGAGGAACAAGATCCCAAGTATCGTTTTCCATTAAGGAGCGGTATTCTTCATTCACAGCTGCATCCCAATCTGGACGACTTGAAGCTTATTCAAAGGTTTCTGGATCTAGATTTTCTGGAACTTGAGCCAATAAGGAAGTGGTTATGCCGAACAGAGAACGTGCACGACGTTCATCTGCAGCGTCAATTTCAATAGAACCTGCTACATTCTGAGTAGAGCAGACCTATTTTGGAAGCTGTGGAGCTGAAGGAAGATCTTGAGGAGGTGGAGGAGGATTTTCATCCTCGATGTCATCATCCAAACTAGAAGGAATATTGTCAAAAATAGAAGAGATAGAGAGAGGTGGCACATATGATGAATTAGGTTCGCAGGCTGATATATTTTCATCAAATTTTACATCTCTTCTATTGATTACATTTTTGGGTTTTGGTTGAATAAGTCTATGTCTTTTTAAATCTTTAGAATATGCAACAAAAATGCATTTTTCACTCTTAGGTTCTAAGGCTTTATGTTTCACATCTGGAATATGGGCCCAAGCTTCACTTCCAAAAACACGAAAGTGACTTACATCTGGCTTGATTGAGCTCCAGACTTCTTCTAGAGTTATATTCCTTAAAACCTTAGTAGGAGTGAGATTTACTATGTAATTTGCACAGTTAATTGCTTCTGCCCAAAAATTAACTCTAATTCCTTTAGATTGAAGCATATAATTAGCCATTTCTTCTAGAGTGCAATTCTTCGTTTCCGCTACACCATTTTTTTGTGGAGTATATGGAACAATATGTTGCATTTGAATGCCATGCTCATTGAAAAAGTTGATAAATTTGTTGTTAACATATTCTTCTCCATTGTTAGATCTTAACTTAAGAATTTGATGTCCAGATTGTTTCTCAACAAAGGCCTTAAAGGGAAAGAACATGTTAAAAAATTCATTCTTGATTTTTAAGAAATATACTTAAGTGCGTTTGGAAAAATAATCAATGAAATTTAAGAAGTACTTGTAGCCAGAGAAAGAAACAACTGGAAGTGGACCACATAAATCACTGTGCACAAGCTGCAAAGAGGCTGAAGCTTGCCAGTAGGCACGTTTGTCAAAACTATCCCAATGATGTTTTCGAGTACACAATTGGAACAAACAACATCTCGGCAAGATAAAATAGAAAGACTTGTCACCATATTTTCTTTACGTAGAGTTTGCAGAGAGCGATAGTTTAAGTGACCAAATCGCTCATGCCAAAGTTTTCTCACTTCATCATTATAAGCAATAAAAATTGGAGGGAAGACAGAATGACCCAAAGTTTTCAAACTTGTACAACCTTGTGGAATCATCAACAATGCCAGCAGCTAAAATATGTCTAGGATCTCTTAGGTCCTTAATTACAACATCATGAAGTGAGAGTTCTACTATTTTCCCTTCACCTGAATGCGTTATCTGATAGACAAATAGAAGATTGCAGGACAAGGTAGGAACACATAAAACATCATTAAAATGACCATTATCTAGATGAATGGTTCCACACCCTACAACACTAAGAGATCTATCATCACCAACATAAATGTTTTTGGTGTTACAACCATTTAAAGAAGAAAACATGGCTTTATTTTTGGCCATGTGATAAGAGGCTACAGAATCAATGAGCCACTCATGAGAATGAGAAGAAGAAGATACATTTAATGCATAACCAGATCTTGATGCTTGAAAACCACATGCAAAAATTTCCATTCCCAAAGATGAAGTTGAAGAGTTCTCCAAATGGTTGTTGTGCTTCTTCATTGCAACTTCCAAGGCTTCCATCTTCTTAAAACATTTTGACTCTACGTGGCCATCACGATTACAAAAGTTGCAATGTCTATTTGTCTTCTTCCCTTTGTTTTATTTTCCTTATCAGTTTGTTGAGTTGCTTTTTCAGTTTATGGCTGAAATTGCTTAAGACCCTTGTTTGGTTTAGGACCATTCTTTTTAGGATGTTTTTTCTTAGGATTCTTTGGATATGGTTGCTGCTGGGCTGTTAAGGCTTTCTTAGAAGAGTTTCCATATTAATAAGACCAAGGTGTAAGAATTTTTCTTGTTCTATCAAAGAATTGCAAAAGGCATAAAAAAAGGGAGACTTGTAGGTTTTCCCTTGAGAAATGAGGGATTCTCTAGTGGGATGGAAGGCGGAAACAAATACAGAGTATGCAGGGCCTAACTTAGCAAGAATTGAATATATAAGACTACCATATTATTTTTTGAACTTACAACTTTCTAGAAGTCTAAGGGTCTTGAATTTGGACAAAAAATCTTCAATAGAGGAGAAATTATTGGGGTCCAAAGTAAGCAACTCATTTTCAAGCTGGTGGGCTCTGATTTCATTTTTAATGCCAAAAAACATATTTAGCTTTTTCATAGCTTTAGTATAGGAGTAAATTTTTTGGATATGAAATCTAAGATCTTCAGCAATGGGCATTCCTATCAACCTTTGTGCTTGATCTTGTTTATTTTTCCATTTAGCCAATTTATCTCCATCAGTAGGTTTAGATTCTTGTCATGTGGCTATTCTATAAAGCCTTTTACTTCTAAGTAAGTCTACCATGTAGGATAGCCATTGGAGATAATTGGTGTCGTTAAGAATAACAGAGCATGCACTTTCCAGTTTTAAAAAACTGAAGCTGAAAAGGACTGAAACCAACTGCTCCAATGGAAAGATCTCGAAAAATTAGGCCGGTTAAAAAAAAGGGCTCTGAAAATGACTTCCGGATGAAGAAGTTATGCCTTTTTGAAAAAACGTTGTAGTAGATGCCGAATAGTTACGTGATAGGTTGGAAGTTGATGATGAAGTTGTACTTAAAAAAAAAAATCCATCCCCTTTTCCAAACTTAATACAATAAGCTCACTTTAAAAAAAAACTACTTTATGTGACCTACTTTTATAAATAAGTAAGTCACTTTTACAATGTTACTTTTACATGTGCTTCAACTTGTAAAAAATCTTTAAAAAAAAAACTTAACAAAAATATTTTTAGAAAAAGAAGCTTGACAAAGAGACTTGAACACAAGACCTCTATTTTCATAAAGTAACTTTACACCAAGTGAGCTAGGAAAAAGATTCTGTAATTCTTTGAAAGGAGGAAAGGACGATTTTATTTTTATTATTTTTATTTTTATGCTCTTTGGTTTGTGTGTTTTTTTCTACAAAAAAAACAAAACAATCTGTGCAAATGCAAAAATACAAGCCTTATGGTAGAACGTTAGATTTCCGGTTAGTCCTTCTTGCAACTATCTATTTTTTTTCGCTATTTATGATTTCCCGAGATCACACAAAGTCACGGGGAAAGGGCATACGTAGTAGAAAAATCCCGTCCTCTTGTTTCTGATTTTCCAGATCGTACACAACGTAGAGAAAAGACCATATGCAGAGAGGACGATATAGATCCGGTAATAATAATAATAATAAACTATAAACCGAAATAAGTAGATAGATTAATAAATAAAACTGCAAAAAAATGCTTTATACCTCTAGATCTAAAATGACATAACTTGGGCAACCAGAAACCTTTTCGCATGAAATGAAAGGGGTTCCTCACTGTAACAGAGGCTCCAAACACAAAAAAACAATTCTCTCGGCACAAAAGTGGTCAGAAATAATAGATCTAGAAAATAACATTCACATGTAGTCAAACCGGCTTCGGATTTGAATCAACAACGAATGCGGCCCTCAAAATAGCTCTGATACCATGTAGGAATTTACAGGGTAAGTTCCTTAGATCAAACACCAAAGGTCGTCGCTCACAAACAGATCATTACAAAAGTATTTGACGTTGTTAAAACCCTCGAAGAGGGAAACAACCCATGGCTTGAGCCAATGCGACCACTTTAGGCAATTTATTAATATAAAGAAAGAAAATTTACATAAGATTCTATCATAAATGGTACCAGACAAATGACCCTCCATGCTCATTAAATAGAGATCATGGACCAATCGGGTGTTAAGCCACGCATCAAGTATCGGTAATACCGAGGAGAGAGTGAACCGTCAGATCACTACATATCGTGACCGTTGGATTATAAGTTACAAATGTACATAGTAAAGAAACACACTTTACCTAACTCTACGGTAGACCAAGTTATACTTAACTTTTTCCTATGTGTCAAAATATCCTAACAGCTGCAAAGACGGGCAAAAATACTGCAACTCTGCCCGCCCATGGCTGGCGGCCATCAATGACTCAAATCCGATTATGAGAATCAGATCCGATTATCAGTGTTAGGTCCCTATATTACTAGTATAGTCCCTTATTATTGTTAGTGTAACCCCCTTATTGTTATTATTGTACCCTTGTAACCCCCATTTTGTTATTATTGTGCCCTTAAATTATTATTGTTAGGTCGGCTAGGATTACATTGTGGCCCACTAGGATTACATTATGGCCCCATGGACTCCTATATATAGAAAGGAGGTTTTGTAAATTGTATCATCCAAGAACTGTTCATTTATGTAATGTATTGGAGGTTGTCCCCTCGAAGTGGCTTATTTCTAAGGCGTTGATATCTCTTTTCTTCTATTTTTGGAGTTGGTTACACAACATTTGGTATCAGAGCTTTGGATTCTAGGGTTTCGCTACTCCAAACAGGTCATCGTGGCATTTTCGCTATAACTCTTTTTCTACGAAGTTTCAGAAGATGAAATTTTTAGGGTGCGAAGCTGAAATCCTGAGGACGATTGTCTAAAAATTTCAGAGCTTGGTTCGCAATATTTTCGGAGATATCATCTGTGGAAGTTAGGTCTTTTTTTCAAGCTCCTAAACAGGTCATCGTGGCATTTGCACTATAATTTTTTTTCTACGAAGTTTCAGAATCTGAAATTCGTATGGTGTGAAGTTGAAATACTGAAGAAATTATTCAAAAAATTTCAGAGCTTGGTTCGCAATATTTTGGAATGTAGAAGTGCGAAAACGGAAGGTAGTGCTTTTTCTGGTAGGCCACAATGTAATCCTAGCCGACCTAACAATAATAATTTAAGGGCACAATAATAACAAAATGGGGGTTACAAGGGTACAATAATAACAATAGGGGGTTACACTAACAACAATAAGGGACTATACTAGTAATATAGGGACCTAACATGCCCCTCTCCTTCAAAAAAAGTGTTGTCCTCAACGCTTGAGTAGCTCTGGGTACTTTTGTATAAAATTCTCATCCTCCCATGTAGAATCTTCAGTGGGTAAGTTCTTCCACTTGATGAGATACTCTGAAATTGATCGATTCCGTAGTTGTCGAGTTCTTTTTTCCGTGACCGCTTCCGGTTCCAATATGATTTTTCCTTCCTCATCAAGTTCTGGAAATATTGTTTGAACTGGAAGATTTTCACCTATAACCTTATTTAAGCACGAAACATGGAAAACTGGATGTACTCGCGAAGAAGCAGGAAGCTCCAATTTGTATGCCATAGTACCAATCTTTTGCAACACCTTGTAAGGACCATACTACTTTGGCGATAATTTATTATCCTTCTTAGCTTGCTTGAGGGACATTTTTTTGTATGGTTGTAGCCGTAAAAATACCCAATCTCCTACATCAAAACTTCTCTCGCTGCGATGTTGATCTGCCTGTTGTTTCATTCGATTTTGTGCCAAATTCGGGTTATCCTTTAAGAGTTGGAGAACTTCTTGCTGATGCTCGATGTGATCTTCCACTACTTGAACCTTCGAATTTTCCCTTAAAGATGATGTGATGGATGGTGGATGATATTCATAAAGTGCCATAAATGGGGTCATTTTTGCTGCAGTATGGAAGGAAGTGTTATACCACCATTCGGCGAGAGGTAACCACTTGACCCATTGTGTTTGTTTATCAGATACAAAACAACGAAGATATCCTTCCAAACATTTATTTACTATCTCTGTTTGACCATCAGATTGAGGATGATAAGATGAGCTATGAGCTAATTAAGTACCCAAACAAGAAAATAACTCCGTCCAAAAATTTCCTGTAAAAATGGGATCTCTGTCGCTCACAATAACCCTTGGGCTTCCATGTAGCTTTTGAATTCTGTCCACAAATGTAGTAGCAACTATACTTGCTTTAAATGGATGAGATAATGCAAAAAAGTGTGCATACTTCGTAAGTCTATCAACTACCGCCATGATGACATTCTTGCCTTCGGACTTCGGTAAACCTGTGATAAAATCCATTGAAATCTCCTCCCAAAGTTGACTTGGAATGGATAAAGGTTGTAGAAGTCCCGGGGTCTTAATTGTCTCCACTTTATTTTGCTGGCAAACCAAACATTCCGCCACAAACTTTTGAATATCAGACTTAAGGCCATCCCAAAAAAATTCTTTCTTCACCCTGTGGTAAGTTTTTAAAAATCCTGAGTGTCCTCCTAAAGGAGAAGTGTGCAATTCTAGAAGAATCTTTTGTTTTAGTTGGGAATTCTTACAAAGATATAAGCGATCTTTGTACCATAAGGAATCATTTTTCCAACTAAATGTATCGGATGTACTAGGATCTTGCTGCAACTTTTGAATGAGTGTCCATACATCTTTGTCCTTCTTCCATTCATCTCTTGCTTCGGTTATCCAATCGGGTTGGATAATAGAAATGGCACAAAGCAATGCTTCCACCTCTTCATTCTTTCTTGAGAGTGCATCTGCAACAACATTAAGCTTTCCTTTTTTGTAAATTATTTCAAAGTCATAACCCAACATCTTTGTGACCCATTTTTGCTGCTCTTCTGAAGATATTCTTTGTTCCAAAAAGTGTTTAAGACTATCATGATCAGTTTTTACCTTGAAGTGTCTTCCCATTAGGTAAGTTAGCCATTTCTTTAGTGCATGCAGTATTGCTAACATTTCCTTCTCATAAATAGGTTTCTGTAAATACTTTCCTTTGATTGGATGACTTTCAAAAGCAATGGGTCTTCCTTCCTGCATTAAAATTGCACCAATTCCATTTCCTGAGGCATCACATTCCACAATAAAGGTTTTTGTGAAGTCTAGCATAGCTAAGACCGGTGCTAGGCACATTGCCTCTTTAAGATGTTCAAAGGCCTTAGTTGCTTTAGGAGTCCATGAAAATACATCTTTCTTCAATAATGTTGTTAGAGGTGCTGCTATTCTCCCATAATTCTTAACAAACTTGCGATAATACCCTGTTAACTCGAGAAATCCTCGCAACTTCTTTATGGTTGTGGGGACTTTCCATTCCTTAATGGCTTTAATTTTGTTAGGGTCTGCTTTAACACCCTCGTGAGATACAATATGACCCAGATATTCCACCTCTTGTACTCCAAAGAAACATTTGGATGTTTTTGCATATAATTGTTTCTCCTGCAATAGTTTGAGCACCCTGTCAACGTGTTCAACATGATCCTTCCAAGACCTGCTCTAGAGTAGTATATCATCAAAAAATACTAGCACAAATATTCTAAGGAAGGGTTTGAAAATGGAATTCATCAACCCTTGAAATGTCGAAGGTGCATTGGTAAGGCCAAAAGGCATGACCAAAAATTCATAATGACCCTCATGAGTTCGAAATGTTGTTTTTGGAATATCTTCAGTCTTCATTCTAATTTGATGATATCCTGAACGAAGATCCAACTTGGTAAAATAAATTGCTCCATGTAATTCATCCAATAATTCATCAATCACAGGAATGGGAAATTTATCTTTAATGGTGAGCTTATTGAGCTCCCTATAATCTGGACACATTCGCCATGATCCATCCTTCTTGTGTACCAATACTACAGGAGCAAAGAAAGAACTTTGACTAGGTTGAATTATACCCGCCTCTAACATTTCTGCAATCATACGTTCAATTTCGCTCTTTTGGAAGTAAGGATATCTATAAGGCCTGATGTTTGGAGGAACAATTCCTGGAATCAAATGAATAGCATGGTCATGATCACGAATAGGTGGGAGTCCTTTGGGAGTTTCAAACACCTTGGAATGATTGTCCAAGACTTGTTGGAGATCTGCAGAAATAGATGATTTTGATGTTGGAACTTCTAGTGAGCATAATTGTGCAATTACGCCTCGTTGTTATTTCTTTAGAAGCTTTTTCATGAAATTAGAGCTTATTATCTTTCCCGGCTTCCCCGCAATACCCCGTAATTCGACTTCCTTTCCTTCTGAAAAAAATTTCAAGAAAATTTATTGAAAATTAAAAGCTACCGTCCCCAAAGATTGTAACCATTGTACTCCTAGTACAACATCAGCACCTCCCATAGGAATGGAAAGCATTGGACTAGTCGACACATATTCCCCCATGGTTAGCTTGATGTTATTGCATTTTCCAGAGCAATTTATAGTTCCTCCATTTGCAACCATCACTTGACATTCTGGTGCTGGGTATAGGAAACAATTTAATTCCTTGGCTACCTTACAATGAATAAAATTATGGGTGCTACATGAATCAATCAACACTATTACCTTTTTCTTCTTGATCTGTCCTGCTATCTTGAGAGTTTGAGGAGTTGTAATTCCTGCCAGTGCATTACATGATATGGTCAGATTCATTTCTTCCTCTTCTATGGCTGGTTCCTGGTGTGTATCCTCTTCTTGTTCATTTTCTTCTTCTTCTTCACAATCTATGTAAAATAATTTCTTTTCAACACACTTATGACCTTTGGTGTATTTGCTATCACAACTGTAGCAAAGCCCTTTTGCTCTTTTTTCTTCCAATTGTTGTGGTGTCAACCTTGTAGGTTGTGGAAATCTAGGCATAGCAACACTTCCTTCTTTATAGAATTGAGTGGTAGGCTTCCTTGTCGCCATTATTTTACATTCAACTTTTCTTGCCAACCTGAATGCCTTCTCCAAGGAATCCGGTTCCAAAACACGAACTTCATGTTGGATGTTATCCTTTAAAGTGCCTATGAAGAGATCGATCCTGTGTTCCTCTAGAATATCAGTTACCCTTATATTCAATTTTTGGAAGTCCTCAATGTGCTGCCCCACTAAACCCTTTTGTTGAGATTTATCAATTGGCTAAAGAAGGTGTTGCTCTTTGTATCCTCATAATGTGCTATCATTTCCTCCGTAAAAATTGACCAAGTGACAATTTTTTTACAGGAGCAAAGCCATAGATACCATACAAATGTATTTTGTTCTAAATGCAAAGTTGCAATGCGTACCTTTTGTGTGTTTTGCACATTATGGAGATCAAAATATTGCTCCATCTGTAGTATCCATGTTACAGGATCCTTTCCATCAAACTTCCTCATATCCATTTTTTGGAATATGGTGGTTCTTCCTGCCAACATTAGAGTTTATGAAATCACAATTAACATTTATTTTGTTCTCATCATGAGGTTCTTCTACTATATTTTCACCATTAGGAAACCTTTCTTGTATCAACTTTGTCAAATCTTCGATGTTTGATTTTAGATCATCCATCTTAGATTCCATGCCAGCTTCCATTCCATCCATCTTAGCTTCCACGCCATCCATCTTATCTTCCATGCCTTTCTTCAAACCGTCCATCTTCACTTCCACGCCATCCATCTTAGCTTCCATGCCTTTCTTCAAACCGTCCATCTTCACTTCCACGCCTTTCTTCAAAACTTCCATTTCATTTTTTGTTGCTCTTTGCGAAAGTGAAATTTGTTGCACTTGCTCTTGTAATTTTGATAGATCATGTTGCAATTCTTCATCTTCATGAGTCATGGTAGAGCCTTCTGAAGGCTTAATGGGTGTTGAATTCTTTTTAGGCGCCATTTTAGAATCTAATATTGATACCTATTCTACAATATTCCCTTGGAATCAATTCAACTTGATTCTTCAAACAAGACTTATGCAATTCGGAAAAAGAATACACACCTTTTACTTGCTTTGAGGAGCTCGATATTGAAATTGAATTATCTCTGCAATTGAAAATCTTCAATACCTGAAATTCAGCCCTGTAGTAGCCCTCTGAAGCTTCTTTCAAATGCCACAGGTCTGATCTAATTTGGATTCCCCAAGACAAAGTTGTGTCCAATCTCCCACAATGACCTAATTTTGGACTGGTTCAGTAGAGAAAACTTGTGGGACTTGCCACGTGTCACTGTTTCGTCCTTTGTCTCTGAAATTGATAGCCAAGAAACTACAGTCCGTGTACTTGCGACCACTTTTTACGACACTCAAATCCACTGCCCAGAGAGAGAGTTATTGAACTTTTCCCACGATCACCTCTTTGAGATGAAATTCAGGAGCCTGAAAAAGCACTACCTTCCACAGATCATATCTCCAAAAATATTGCAAGAATTGTTCATTTATGTAATGTATTGGAGGTTGCCCCCTCGAAGTGGCTTATTTCTAAGGCGTTGATATCTCTTTTCTTCTATTTTTGGAGCTGGTTACACAACAATCAGAATCAAATTTGAGTCGTTGGTGGCTCAAGGAGCCACCGCCGTGGGCGGGTGTAGTTGCTGCAGCTTCGTCCGCCCACATTAGGCGGTCCCTTGGGCCACCAATGGCTCGAATCCAATTATGGGAATCAGCTTGAGCCTGCCGGTGGCCCAAAGGACCAAATTTCTATATTTTTTATTTTTATTTTTAAATTATAATTATTAATTTTTTTATCAATTTTAATTAGTTTTAGTTATTATTATTATTTTTTTAATAGTTTTTGTTTGTTATTTTAATTTTTTTATATCGTAATTTTTTATGCTTTTTGTTTCTAATGTTTGTTTTTTTTCTTATTTACTTAAATATTTTTTATAATTTGTTTTTTTAATGTTTTCTATTTTTTTAGTTTTTTAATGTTTTTTATTTATATTATTTTGATTTTTTTAAAGGTTTTTTACTTTTTAAATTTTAAATTTTATTATTATTATTTTTTAAATGTGTTTTTTTTTTATGTATAGTTTATTGATTTATTATAATATTTTTTTGGTTTGTTTTTTTTTAATTATTCAATAAAGTATTATTTTTATTATTATTATCTTTTTCGTCCCTTGATTTTTTTTCTTTAATTATGTTTTTTGAATATATATATATATATATATATATATATATATATATATATATATATATATATATATATATATATATATATATATATATATATATATATATATATTTATTATTTTGTTTTATTTAATTATTTATGTTTTTTTAATTTTTAGTTTTTTTATGTGTTTTTATCTTTTATAGGTTAATTTTGTTTTTTTTTTTGACATTTTTATGTTTTGGTTTTTTATATATTTGATTTTTTTGTCAATTTATGTTTTTTTCTAATATATACTTTTGTTTACTTTTTTATTGTTATTTTAAACTTTTGTTTTGGTTTTTTTGTTGCTTTCATTTTTTCTTTATTTTTGTTTTCTTTTTTCTTTTGAAATTTTAAGGTTTGTTGGAGTCATGATATTTTATCTTTTATGTCATTATTTCAAAATGTTGAAAACCTATCCCGAAGAAAACAAGTTGTATTCCATCATCAACACTTTTTGTTTTCAGGGTGCTTTTTGCACCAAAAAAAATTGTTTTCACTGCCATGTTTAAAACATGTTGAAAATTTATCTCAGAAAAAAAAATTTGGTATTCCAGTGTCAACAGTTTTCGTTTTCGAGCAGTTTTTCTCTATTTTTGGGGTTTTTTTTTGCTAGAGTTCTCATTTTCAGTTTATAGTTCCCATTTCATAGTTTACATTGTTTTGGGTGCAAGTGAAATTGGAGACAATAATTTTCCTCCATAAATTATTTCATATGAGGCATGGATAGGGGTAGGTAATGATTCACCAACTGCTAATTTGCCTTGTTGGCAAACTTCCTACCTAGAGACCTCTCTTTACTATCTTCAAAGGAACTTGACATCAAAACTATAGAGACAAACCTCGGGAGAGTAGAAAAGAGAGATAGGTCTAAAAAAACTTAGAATAAGAAAACACCATAAAAAAGTTTTCAAGTGTGTCAACGAAAGGAAAATGTAGTTGAAATTGAAGGGTTAGTGAAGGAAACAATACTAAACTATTCAAAGAAATCATTCTTTGAAAATTTTAATGGAAAATATCTAACAGAGAAAACAATGAAATTATGGATTGTAGCCACTATAATGACCAAGAAATCATATATGAGAAAATATCTAACATAAGAAAGATAACATAAAAGAATCCATATATGATTTATATCAATCTAATTGATCATGAATGAATGAGTTGTGCCATAGAGCATTGTCATGATATATGTATATGTATTAACTAGTCACAAAGGTAAAATGTTGTTCCTTGGTTAGGTTGTGTGCTTAATGTTGAAATTCTATAACATGTGTAATAGACCGTAATTTTCTTCTTGATAATTACTTCCTAATGATTTTCAAATAGTAATTTTCATGCCACTACTATCATTGAATAATTACACATAAAATACCAATAGTAAGTACAACAAAAACAATAAAGATTGTAGAAAAATAGCCATGCACAATAGGCACACTATTTTTCACCTAGGAAACCCAACCTTGGGAGAAAACCCAACTAAATTTTCTTTTTAGAAAGGTTTACAAATCAATAATTTGTCTAGAAATTTGTCCCAAATTTATAATTCAAAATACCAATCAAATAGTTACAATTCAATGTTGGTCAAATTGCAACTTGTGGTAAAATTTGTCCTTATGATCAATGGTCTATGATCAAACTGTGGCTAGTCAAACCTTTGAACGTGTAGCCTTCCTATAGTCAAACTCTCACATGTGCGATCATACAGACTGTGGTCAAGGCTAGTCAAAACTTGGTCAAAATCGTCATGTCAAACTTGATCAATTCAAATATCAAACTCGATCGACTCAATTGGTCATAATTTGGTCACCCTCAACCTTCTTACTCACATGTGAAACCTCCAAAAGGAATGATAGGATGATAAAGAGAGATGAAAGATGGTCTCCAACAACAAATTTCTCCTCTACTAGAAAAGATTCAATGAGCTGGTTATGTTGATTTATTTTCTTTTCACATGCACGTCTATTTATATAGAGCTATATTGTTGGGTAAACCCCACTATGAAGCCCCTCATCACAAGGAGACTCTTCACTAATGGAGTCTACATGAAAAATCAACATTAGACTAGAATTGTTTACCCCACTATTGGGTGAAAAACCCAATCAATAATCAATTCAAACCTACTCTATAAAAAACACATCACTCCATCCCAAAGTAGGCAATGTGAGCATCGTGGGCCAATCTCCCCTAGCCAAATTAGCATGGCTCCATGGGAGAAATATTACGCCTAGGCCATTCACCCCTAGTCAAATTAGCATGACCCCCTGGGAAAATGTATGCCCAATGCTGCAAAAACATCAACACTCCTCAATGAGGAAGACATTCTGCATCATGCCAAGCTTGTCTCTGAAGTGTACAAACTCCCCCCTAGATAGAGGCTTGGTGAGAATGTTCACAATTTTCTCGTTTGTTGATATGTGTTGGAGCTTCATTGATCCTTTTTGCACCACATCTCAGATGAAATGATATTTGATCTCAATGTGCTTCAACCTATCATGAAATACTGGATTCTCTAAAAGCTTGACACAACTTTGATTATTACAATATATCAAGGTCGCCTCTAGCACCTGATCAAATAGTCCTGTAAGTAGCTTTTAATTCCACACTTCTTCCTAACTTGCAACACATTGTGATATACTTTGGTTCTGTTGTATTGAGTGTGACAAAATTATACTTCTCTCTAAATTAGGATATCATAGCTAGTTATAAGCTAAAGTAGTACCCCGAGGTGTTATTTCTGTCCACTGAACTCCCGACCCAATAAAAAACAATATATCCTTATAGCCTCACTTCACCACCTGAGACATATATCAGACCATATCCATACCACACATGTACCTCAACACATGCTTTGTTGTAAGCTAATGTACATGCCTCGACCCAACCATAAATTGGCTCAGGGTGCTCATTGCAAAGCAAAAATTTGGCCTAGTGTTGACCAAGTACATCAAGGATCCAATCAGCTGCCTATACATAGTGGGATCCACCAAATCTGAATTTGAATCAGAATCTCTCAGCTTCTTCAGATTCTTCACCATAGGTGTAACCATGGACTTGAAGTCCTTCATACCAAATCTCCTCGAGATCTAAGCTATGTACCTCCCTTGTCCAATGAAGATATCACTAGGTCTTTGCCACTCCTCCAATCCCATGAAATAATGCATCAAGACAAGATTTTTTATCTCAAACTTTGTAGCCATCTCCCTCTTGCACCTGACAATAAGCCTCTCTTCCCCAGTAAGGAAAAAATCATCAACATACAACACTAAGATCAAAGGATTGTCATCAACAACCTTGTAATAAAAGTTAGAACCCACATCACTTTTGGTGAAGCCCAAACTCGTCAAGTATCCATCAATTCTAGAGTACAATGCCTTGGGAGCCTGCTTGAGTCCATACATAACCTTCTTCAATCTACAAACATGGGACTCCTTCCCATGGTTCACAAAGCCCTGAGGTTGCTCTATGTACACTTCCCTCTCAATCACGCCTTTGAGGAACACGGTATTTACATCCATCTGATGTAATCTCCAACCTATAACTGAAGCAATAGAAACAATAGTCTTGATGGAAGTGTACCCAACGATTGGAGAAAAATTCTCCTCATAGTTCTCTCCCTCTATCTAGGAGAACCATCTTGCCACAAATCTCACTTTGTACTTCTCTATGTTGCCATCTTTTACATACTTGATCTTATAGATCCACTTGGAAGTCACTATTGACTTCCCCTCTAGTCTCAGAACTATCTCCACATATCATTCTTCACGATGGATTGATACTCTTGGAGTAGCATTCCTTGGAGCTTGTTTGAGTCTGTACAAAGCCTTCTTCAATCTGCAAACATGGGACTTCTTCCCATGGATCACAAAGCCTTGAGGTTTCTCTATGTACACTTTCTCCTCAATCACACCATTGAGGAATGCAATCTTTACATCCATCTGATGTGACCTCCAACCCATAACTAAAGCAATAGAAACAATAGTCTTGATGGAAGTGAACCTTTCTAATGGAGAAAAAATTTCCTCATAGTCCTCTCCATCTCTCTCAGATATCCATCTCACCACAAGCCTCTCTTGTACTTCTCGATGTTTCCATATGTTACATGCTTGATCTTATAGATCCGCGTGGAAGTTACTATTGTCTTCCCCTCTAGTCTCAGAACTATCTCCCACACATCATTCTTCTTGGTTGACTGATACTCCTCCATCATGGAATCCTATCAAACCTGTTGGCATGTTTCCTCCTCATAAATGGAAGGTTTAGAATCAATGGTGTGGCTCATCAATGCCATATAGCTCGAGAACCTTTATGGTCAGTGGCTCTCCTTAAAGGTTCCACTGGGAGTTGCATGCCTCTTTTCATCCTGCAAAGTGTCACGAAGCCATGTCAACCTCTTCCTGGTCTCTGCAACATCTCTAGGTAGGTCCACTGACTTTGCTAGCTCTACTAACTCCTCCTAACTGTCTAAAGGATGAAGGATTGGACTAAAGGGATTTGAAACCACATAGGCTTTGAAGCCTCCTTCTCCTCACTATAAATATCCATATGAGACTCTCTAAACCTCTTGAACACTACCTTCTCATCGAAGCAACCCGACTAACCTCAATCTGATGTTGTCTTGGAGTGTAGATTATATGCCTTTGAAGTCTCACTGATATTGTCATGTACCAAGGCCTAGGTTGGACATCCTAGCAATTTTTGCAATGCTCTCTCTCGAACAACAATCACTCTTTCTAAGTCTATGCTCAAGTCCTTAGTTCATACAAGAACCTAATCATTAACAAATGCCACTTTGTAACCTTTATACTCCAACATTGAAATAAAAAGCATGTTCTTATTTTAATCCTAGTACAAACAATACATCTCTCATGTGTACAAAATCTTCGGACTCCAGCTGAAATGATGCTATCCCAACTCCTTTCATTGCATACTTGGGATTAGCCCCAAGTTTCACTTGTAGTGTTGAATCCTTCTCCATCAAATCTATGAGAGAATTTTGTGAACCTTTCATGTGCCTAGAAGCACCACTATCAACTAACCAAATATCACTATTGTCTGTAATAGTTCCAGTAAGAGTGGAGACAATGCAATATTCTTTCCGAAATTCATCTACAATCTCATGAAATTTAGATTCCTTTGTCTTCTTCTATGGTAGATGCTCATCGTCATCATCATCATCAACATCTATTGTTGATGCATGCCACTTTCCCTTCCTTTTCTTCTGAGAACGCTGGGAGGCATAATGACTAAGTGTATGACATTTGAAGCACCTAATATTTGAAAGATTTCTTGTTTTGATCTTAAACTATAGTTGATCTCCCACCTATATATTTATCACCAAAATTTCTTCCTTTTCCCTTCCTTGCATGAGTTGCAAGGGCTTGAGCTTATTCATCCTGAGGTCTCTGCAAGTTGTTCTTGGATAACAATATGGCCTCCTTCTGGACACAATCAATCCAAAGCTAAACAAACTTGGGCAACTTAGCTTGTGCATAAATACCCTGTACAAATGGATCCCATGAAGAAATTAGGGGAATTTTGAGGTCTAAAATAGGCCTCCTAAGGAAATTATAAAATATTAGTGGAAATAATAAAATAAAATTTGATTACATCATCAAATTTTAGAGGGAAAAAAGAAAAAACTACTTTTTCAACTTATCTCCCAATTTTTTTACTCAAATTTTGAGCGGGAGTACTCATTGGATTACAAATTTAATTCCTCATCCAAGGAGTACCCATGTTGCATAATTTCGATGGATCTTGCTACATGAAAAATGAGAAATATATGAAAAATGTGATTACAATCACGTTTTTTCATGTATTTCTCATTTTTCGTGTAGCAGGGTCCATCAAAAGTATGCAACATGGGTATTCCTTGGATCATGAATTAAATTTTGCATACAATGAGTACTCCCGCTCGAAATTTGAGTAAAAAATTTGGGAGATAAGTTGAAATACAAGTTGAAAAAGTGTTTTTATTATTTTATTATTTTTTAATCATTTCACCCTTTTACTTAAAAAATGGTGAATCATCCCCCATGGTTGACATCATCATCTTGAATCATGTTGCTTATTATAAAGTTGATTTTGGTTGTACATTTTTCTTAGGAGGCCCATTTTAGACCTCAACATTTCCCTAATGAAGGAAATCCATTAAGAGTCATTATAAAAAGCTCTGCATCATCAATGGTATCTCCAATGGACTTTAAGCTAATCTCTCAACTGGGAAACTCTCATGAGAGAAGTGGAAATTGAATCCAATTTATACATAATGATACTACGGATTTGATGCCTCAAGGCTAATTTTATGCTAGTGTTCTTACTCTCAATAAATCCCACCAAGGAATCATACATTTCTTTGTTAGTCTTCAACTCAACAACACAAGGAATCAAATGGTCATTAATGGAATCTATAAATGTTAGGATATTTCGACACATAGGAAATAATTAAGAATAACTTAGTCTAGTGTAGAGTTAGGTAAAGTGTGTTTCTTTACCATGTACATTTGTAACTTATAATCCGATGGGCACGATTCTTAGTGATCCGCCGGTTATCTCTCACCTCGGTATTAACGACACTTGATCCGTGGCTTAACACCCGATTGGTCCATGATCTCTATTTAAAGAGCATGGAGGGTCATTTTTCTGGTAACCGTTTATGAGAGAAACATATATAACTTTTCTTTTTATATTAATAAATTCCCTGAAGTGGCCGCGTTGGCTCAGGGCGTGGACTGTTTCCCTCTTTGAGGGTTTTAACCACGTGATTATACTGGTGTACTGATTTGTGAACTATTTATGAGCGATGAACTTTGGTTCTTGATCTACGGAACTTACCCTGTAAATTCCTACATTGTATCAAAGCTATTTTGAGGCTGCGTCTGTTGTTTATCAAAATCCAAAGCCGGTTTGACTGCATGCGAATGCCGTTTTGTAGATTTAATATTTATGAACATTTTTGGGCTTGGAGAACTGCTTGGTTGTGTCCGGAGCATCTGTTACAGTGAGGAATGCCTTTCGTTTCATGCGAAAAGGTTTCCGGCTGCCCAAGTTATGTTAGTTTAGATCTAGAGGTATAAAGTATCTATTTTGCAGTTATATTTGTTAATAGTTCTGCTCATTTCGGTTTATTTTCTGTTTATTTTCAGTATTAAGGTTTTATTTATTTGCCGGATCTATACCCTATTCTTTGTGTATGCTCTTTGCTGTGCGCTCCGTGTGATCTCGGCAAATCAGAAACAGTGAAAAGAGATTTTTGTGCTACGTATGCTCTTTCCCCGCGTCTTTGTGCGATCTCGGGAAATCAGAAATAGTGAAAAAAGTGATAGTTGCCGGTAAGGCTAAACGAAAATCTAACATTCTGCTGTAAGGCTTTTCATTTCGTTTTTTTTTTTTTTTTTGCTTGGTTTTTGTGTTTTTTTGTGCAGGAAAAGGCACGCACACCAAAGAGTACCAAAAAAAAAAAAAAATCCCCTTCCTCTCATACAATAACGTGATCCTTTTACTATCTCACTTGGTGAGGGGTTAGTTTATGAGAATAGAGGTCTTGGGTTCAAGTCTCCTTTTCAAGCTTCTTTTGTAAAAAAAATTTGTTCAAAGGGGCCGATTTTTTTTTTAAAAGCCGCACTTCATCCCGTTCTTGTAACTATTCGGCATCTACAACTTAGTTTTTTAAAAAGGCATAACTTCTTCATCCAGAAGCCTTTTTTCGAGCTGTTTTTTTTGAAACGACATAATTTTTCGAGATATTTCGATTGGAGCATTTAGTTTTAGCTTTTATCAGCTTCATTTAAAAAAAAAGAGTGGAAAGTGCATGCCCAGTCATTCTTAACAGCACCAATTATTTCCAATGGCTACCTCACATGGTAGATATACTTAGAAGTAAAGGGATTTATAGAATAGCCACAAGACAAGAAACTAAACCTTTCGATGATGATAAAATTGTTAAATGGGAAAATAAACAAGATCAAGCATGAGGTTTGATAGGAATGTCCATTGCTCAAGATCTTCGATTTCATATCCTTGACATTGACACCCTTGATGAGGCCCTGGAAAAGCTAAAAAATGTTTTTGGCATTCAAAATCAAATCTGGGCCCACCAACTTGAAAATGAGTTGCTTACTTTGGACCCTAATAATTTCTCCTCCATTGAAGATTTTTTGTCCAAATTTAAGACCCTCAGAATTCTTTTAAAAGGTTGTAAGATAAAAAAGGACGATGGTAGCCTCATATATTTCATTCTTGCTAAGCTCCTGCATACTCTGTATTTGTTTCTGCCTTCCATTCCACTAGAGAAGCCATCATTTCTTCAGGAACCACCTACAAGAATCCCTCTTTTGATGCCTTTTGTGATTCTTTGATAAGAGAACAAGAAAAACTTTTACACCTTGGTCTTATCACTGCTAGAAACTCTTCTAAGAAAGCCTTAGCAGCCCAACAACAACCATATCAAAAGAATCCCAAGAAGCAGTATCCTAAAAAATATGGTCCTAAACCAAATAAGGGCCCTAAGAAATTTCAGCCGCAAACTGAAAAATCAAATCACCAAAATAATAAGGCAAATCAAAAGAAAGGGAAGAAGACAGATAAACATTACAACTTTTGCAATCGGGATGGCCATATAGAGTCCAAATGTTTTAAGAAGATGGAAGCCTTAGAAGCAGCAATGAAGAAGCACAAAATCAATTTGGAGCACTCTTCACCTTCATCTTCAGGCATGGCACTTTCTGCTTGTGTTTGTCAAGCATCAAGATCTGGTTATGCATTAAATGTATCTTCTTCTTCTCCTTCTCATGAGTGGCTCATTGATTCTGGAGCTTCTTACCACATGGCTAAAAATAAATCCATGTTTTCTTATTTAAATGATTGTAACACCAAACATATTTATGTTGGTGATGATAGATCTCTTAGTGTTGTAGGATCTGGAACCATTCATCTCGATAATGGTCAGTTTAATGATGTACTATGTGTTCCTACCTTGTCATGCAACCTTCTCTCTGTTTATCAGATAACTCATTCAGGTGAAGGGAAAATAGTATAATCCTCACCTCATGATGTTGTAATCAAGGACCTAAAAGATCCTAAACATATTTTAGCTACTGGCATTGCTGATGATTCCACAAGGTTGTATAAGGTTGACAACTTTGGGTCATCATGTCTTCCCTCTGTTTTTGTTGCTCATAATGATGAAGTGAGCAAACTTTGGCATGAGCTATTTGGTCACTTAAATTATCTCTCTCTTCAAACTCTATGTAAGTAAAATATGTTGACGGGCCTTCCTATGGTATCTTGCCGAGATGGTGTTTGCTCCGGATGTGTACTCGGAAAACATCATCGGGATAGTTTTGACAAACATGCCTCTTGGCACGCTTCAGCCCCTTTGTAGCGTGTGCATTGTGATTTATGTGGTCCACTTCCTGTTGTTTCTTTCTCTGGTTGCAAGTACTTTTTAACTTTCATTGATGATTTTTTCAGATGCACTTGGGTATACTTCTTAAAAATCAAGAGTGAATTTTTTAACATTTTCTTGACCTTTAAGGCCTTTGTTGAGAAACAATCTAGACATCAAATTCTTAAGTTAAGATCAGATAATGGAGGAGAATATGTTAACAACAATTTTTTCAATTTCTGCACTGAGCATGGCATTTAATTGCAACATACCATTCCATATACTCCACAACAAAATGGTGTAGTTGAAAGGAAGAATCACACCTTAAAAGAAATGGCTAATTGTATGCTTCACTCTAAAGGACTTTGTCTCAATTTTTGGGCAAAAGCCATTAACTGTGCAAATTACATAGTAAATCGCACTCCTACTAAGGTTTTAAAGAATATAACTCGAGAAGAAGCTTGGAGCTCAATCAAACCAGATGTAAGTCACTTTCGTGTTTTTGGAAGTGATGCTTGGGCCCATATTCCAGATGCGAAACATAAAGCCTTAGAACCTAAGAGTGAAAAATGTATTTTTGTTGGATATTCTGAAGATGTCAAAGGATATAGACTTCTTCAACCAAAATCCAAAAATATTTTCAGTAGAAGAGATGTAAAATTTGATGAAAATATATCGACCTGCGAGCCTAGTTCGGTGGGTGTGCCACCTTTGGCCTGCGAGCCTGATTCAACATATGTGCCACCTCTCTCTCTCTCTCTTCTATTTTTAATAGTGTTTCTTCTAGTTCAGATGATGACAACGAGGATTCCAATCCTCCTTCAGCTCATAAAATTGTTCCTTATACTCCACCGCTTCCAAGATGAGTCCACTCTACTCGGGATGCAGCAGGTTCTTTTACAGGTGACCCTGCCAATTGATGACGTACACGTTCTCAGTTCGAAAGAGACTCTTCCTTATTGGCTGAAGTTCCAGAAAAACTTGATCCAGAAACCTTTGAAGAAAGCCTCCGGTCATCCAGCTTGGGATGAAGCTATGAATGAAGAGTATCGTTCCTTATTGGAAAAAAATACTTGGGATCTTGTTCCTCTTCCAAAAGGAAGAAAACTTGTCAGATGCAGATGGTTTTACAAAACAAAGTTTCGACTAGATGGAAAAGTGGATAGGAATAAAGCTCAACTTATCGCTAAAGGTTTTTCACAAGTTGAAGGCATTGACTATACTGAAACCTTCTCCTCTAATGCCAAAATGAATTCTATCTGCCCTGTTCTTTCCCTTGCTGCCTCCTTTAAATGGGAAGTCCATCAGATGGATGTTAAATTTGCCTTCTTAGGACACTTGCATTATTTCCTTGGTCTTCAAGTCTTGCAATCCAAGGAAGGCATTACCCTCTCTTAGTCCAAGTATGCCTGTGATCTTCTACACCACTTTCACATGGAAGACTATAAGCCTGCCCCTTCTCCCTTCCAATCTGGATTCAAGCTTTCAATCAACTATACTACCCCTAAAGTTGATGCTACCTTATACCGTCAACTTGTTGGTAAAATTTTGTATCTAACCCATACCTATCCTGACCTTTCCTTTGCCGTTGGTCTTATCGCTCGGTTTATGCACCAACCTCATGAAAGTCACTGGAAAGCATCTAAAAGAATACTTCGATATATTCGAGGTACAGTTCAGTTCGGGGTTCATTACAGTGCAGGAGTATCTCCATTGTTGATTGGTTTCACTGATTCTGATTGGGCTGGTGACCCTGATGATCGAAAGTCTACTATAGGATATGTATTCACTCTTGGTTCAGGACGTATTACTTGGTCTTGTAAGAAAAAAAGTGCCATCTCTCTTTATTTAGCAGAAGCAGAGTATCGTGGTGTAGTTGAAGCCAACAAGGAAGCCATGTGGTTTCGTCAGATTCTGTCTGAATTTGGTCTTCATCAGCAGTATCCAACTACACTTTGGTGTGATAATCAGAGTGCCATTCAACTATGTAAAGATCTAGTTCAACATCAGCGTATGAAACACATTGAACTCCACATACACTTCATCAGAAAGCTCATTCATGATCGTGTTCTTGAAGTGCAGTACTGTCCAACCAATGATCAAGTAGCCGATATCTTTACAAAGGCTCTCACAGAAGCAAAGTTTACCAAACTTCGATCCATGATTGGAGTTCAGGAAAGTTGTCATTATGGGGGGGATAGGCTCTAATGCCTCCTTCCTTCTCCTATTGTGTCACTTTTGTAAATCCTTCAATCCTATCCCAATTTGTTCTTAAGGGGGGATGTTAGGATATTTTGACACATAGGAAATAGGCTCCTTTTGTGTCACCTTTGTAAACCCTTCAATCCTATCCCAAGTTGTTCTTAAGGGGGGATGTTAGGATATTCCAACACATAGGAGATAGTTAAGAATAACTTAGTCTAGTGTAGAGTTAGGTAAAGTGTGTTTCTTTACCATGTACATTTGTAACTTATAATCCAACGGTCACAATTTGTAGTGATCCGACAGTTATCTCTCACCTCGGTATTAACGACACTTGATCCGTGGCTTAACACCCGATTGGTCCATGATCTCTATTTAAAGAGCATGGAGGGTCATTTGTTCGGTAACCGTTTATGAGAGAAACATATGTAACTTTTCTTTTTATATTAATAAATTACCTGAAGTGATCGTGTTGGCTCAGGGCGTGGACTGTTTCCCTCTTTGAGGGTTTTAACTAAGTGATTATACTGGTGTACTGATTTGTGATCCGTTTGTGAGCGGTGAACTTTGGTTCTTGATCTATGGAACTTACTCTGTAAATTCCTACAATAAAGATCCTCTTAGCCTTTGCTTCATTCTTCTTATGCCTCAATTTCTCCTCAGCTCCCTCTAGCTCTAAGAGATTTTCCCTTATATGATCTTGAATATCATTTTCTTCCAAGACAAGAAGAATTATGGTCTTCCTGGTCTCTGCAACATCTCTAGGTGGGTCCACTAGCTTTGCTAGCTCTACTAACTCCTTCTAACTGTAAAGGATGAAGGATTGGACTAAAGGGATTTGAACCCACATCCTTTGAAGCCTCCTTCTCCTCACTATCAATCTCCATATGAGACTTTCTAAACCTCTTGAACACTACCTTCTCATCAAAGTAACCTGAATAACCTCAATCTGACGTTGTCTTGGAATGTAGATTATAGGCCTTTGAAGTCTCACTGATATTGTCATGTACCAAGGTCTGGGTTGGACATCCTAACAATTTTTACAATGCTCTCTCTCCGACAACAATCACTCTTGCTAAGTCTATGCTCAAGTCCTTAGTCCATACAAGAACCTAATCATCAACAAATGCCACTTTGTAACCTTTATACTCCAACATTGAAATAAAAAGCATGTTCTTCTTTAATCCTAGTACAAACAATACATCTCTCATGTGTACAAAATCTTCAGACTCCAGCTGAAATGATGCTATCCCAACTCCTTTCATTGCATACTTGGCATTAGCTACAATTTTCACGTGTAATGTTGAATCCTTCTTCATCAAATCTGTGAGAGAATTTTGTGAACCTTTCATGTGCCTAGAAGCACCACTATCTACTAACCAAATATCACTATTGTTTGTAATAGTTCCAATAAGAGTGGAGACAATGAAGTATTCTTTCCTAAATTCACCTGCAATCTCATGAAATTTAGATTCCTTTGTCTTCTTCCACGGTATATGCTCATCGTCATCATTAACATCTATTGTTGATGCATGCCGCTTTCCATTCCTTTTCTTCTGAGAACGCTGGGAGCAATAATGACTAAATGTATGACATTTGAAGCACCTAATCTTTGAAATATTTCTTCTTCTGATCTTGAACTATAGTTGATCTCCCACATATATATTTCTCACCAAAATTTCTTCCTTTTCCCTTCCTTGCATGAGCTGCAAGGGATTGAGCTTATTTATCCTGAGGTATCTGCAAGTTGTTCTTGGAAAACAATATGGCCTCCTTCTGGATACAATCAATCCAAAGCTAAACAAACTTGGGAAACTTAGCTTGTGCATAAATACCCTGTACAAATGGATCCCATGAAGAAGGAAATCCATTAAGAGTCATTATAACAAGCTCTGCATCATCAATGGTACCTCCAATGAACTTTAAGCTAATCTCTCAACTAGGAAAATCTCATGAGATAAGTGGAAACTAAATCCAATTTAGACTTAGTGATACTACGGAGTTGATGCCTCAAGGCTAATTTTATGCTAGATATCTTACTCTCAAGCAATCCCACCAAGGAATCATACATTTCTTTGTTAGTCTTCAGCTCAACAACACAAGGAATCAAATGGTCCTTGATGGAATCTATAAAGATCCTCTTAGCCTTTGCTTCATTCTTCTTATGCTTCACTTTCTCCTCAGCTCCCTCTATATCTAAGATATTTTCCCTTATATGATATTGATTATAATTTTCTTCCAAGACAAGAAGAATTATGGTCTTCCAAGATCTGAAATTTGTAGCACCATCCAACCTGTCCTCAACTCTAAGATTGGGCACCATCTTGAAAAGAGAACTGAAGCCTATACAAGTTGCTTGAATACTGATTTCTGAGGTTGATTAATTTTTGATCTTCAACAAAGGTTTGACACCATGTTGAAATTCTAAAGCATGTGCAGTAGAATACAATTTTCTACATGATAATTACTTCATAATGTTTTTTAAACAACATTTCCATGTTCATGCTATCATTGAATAATTACACATAAAATATCAACAATTAATTCAATAGAAACATTAAATATCATAGAAACTTATAGGCATGCACAATAAACACTATTTTTCACCTGGGAAACCCAACGATCTTTTCTTTAGGAGAAATTGTCTTTTCAGGTTTACAACTTAGTAATTTTTCTAGAAATTTGTGCCTACTTGACAAGTCAAAATACCAGTAAAACTTAGTCAAATAGTTGCAGTCAATGCTAGTCAAACCAACCAAATAATCAGAAGTCATCATTTGTGAAATTGCAACATATGGTCAATGCTCTGTGGTAAAAATGCAGCTGTCAAAAACCTCATGCATGAAACCATACAGACTGTGGTCAAGGATAGTCAAAACTTGGTCAAACTCAACTTGTCAAACTCGACCAATTCAACTGTCAAACTCGATCAACTCAGCTAGTCAACGGTCTAGTTAAAATTTGCCTTCTTCCTCACATGTGTAGCCTCCAAAAGTAATGATAGGATGATGAAGATGAATGAAAGATGATCTCCAACAACAGATTCCTCAGTCGAATTTCTCCTCCACTAGAAAAGATTCAATGAGATTGCTATATTGCTTTATTTGCTCCTCACATGCACACTTATTTATATAGATATCTAATGTTGAGTAAACCCCATTAGGAAACCCCTCATCATAAGGAGACCCTTCAGTAATGGAGCCTACATAACAATTCAACATTAGGCTAGAATTGTTTACCCCACTGTTGGCTGAAAAAGCCAATCAATAGACAACTCAAACAAGCTTTATAAAAAATAGATCATTTCGTCCCGAAGAAAACACTGTGAGCATTGTGGGTCAACATGGCCCAACGGGAGAAACACTTCTCTTGGGCCACTCACCCTTAGCCAAATCACCATGGCCCCATAGGTGAATGTAACATTCTCCCCTAGTCAAATCAGTGTGACCCCATGGGATAATGTCTTCCCAATGCTGCAAAAAAAATCAACACTTAATACAATTGGTCTCATAATTAATGTTTATTAATATATTTTATATTCATTACATTGCCTCTTCCTTGAAAATTTCTTATCCTCTAAACATTTTATGGATGAAGCTACATTTTCTTTTGACCTACAATGCCTTCTCATATTTTTTTGAAATTGTGAGGATTGAAAACATGAGACTATGATCTTTGAAGTGTTGAGCAACATTGTCAAATTATAAAAATATTAGACTTCCATAATGCAATCCTTTGTGGAACTATGTGTTTATAAGATTCTTAGATAGAAAATTTTGTACTCTGATCCCCAAGATGACTTCTATTTTTAGACTCAAATGCAATGCTTCTCATAATTATTTGAAGTTGTGAGAATTCAAGACAAGAGACAATATGATCTTCGAAGTGTTTGAGCAACATTGTCAAATTATTAGTGTTAGACCACCCTAATTCAATCCTTTGTGGAACCGTGTTTATAGGGTTCTTAAATAGAACTTTTTGTATTGTGATTCCCAATATTAATTATATTTTGAGACTCAAATGTATTGGAATTAATATTCTTTGAAATGTAGCTTGAATATTGCCTTTGCTCATAGAAATGTTAAAACACTAATTGGTTAAAATATGGATCCTTGTGATTAGGATGTTGATATGTGTCTTTGTAACATGATTTTATTTATCATAATTGTATTGTTTTCTTCATACAATTGTATTGCTTTATTTATAATTGATTTTCTATTCGTAGATATACCTAGATTTTCTAGGCTTTTTGTCTCAATTGTTTGTATTTCAATGTTTGAAGATATCCCTGATTCAATTGGATCAATCATTGTTTTCAATCAAAGAGTCTTTACTACTAATTTGTTCTTGTTGGAAGAATAATTTGTTATTTATGTAAAAAGGACGACTTGATGAAGATAAGGATGATATAGGCATGTAGAGGACTTCAAGCCCTTTCCAATGAATATTTACTTGCCTCCTAACTCCTCGTTGAGGAGAATTTGAATTTACAAGTTAGGAAATCCATTTTTTCCTCCTAAGACAAGTCGACCTACATAAGCATAAGTTGGCCCCCCTTCCAAAAGACATGTTTGTTCAATATAGGTTCGAACTATTATAAATAGAAGCTATGCCTCCTCCGTTTTGGTCAACAACTCAAAGCAAGGAAGAGTAGAAGGGATTTGAACATGTGGAGAAGGTGCATATCTCATGAACCATAAATTTGATTGAAGGAAGAAAACATGGTTTCTATTCTATTTTGGTTAAGGCTTTATTAGAAGTTTGATTAATCCGTCTTTGGAGCATTTTTGGAGAAAAATCTTGATCATAACTTAGCTGTCAATCTTTGTAAATTTCAGCCTACATGAATGGAAGATCTTCGACCTGAGGCAAGGGAAAAATCGACTTTTTAAAAGTCAATTTCAAACCCATGGAAGGAATCAGTCTTGAGGGTAACTTGGAATGTGATTTCAACCTTCTGTAAATTGTAACTTCAACTTTCCTTGTGATTTGTAATCTCAACCCTGATGCCATAATTTTGACCCTTCCCTCGACTTGAGGCAAGAAATTTGGCTCTTTTTGAAGGCATATCTAGGGGTTGTTTGAAGACATACCTCGAACTTAATTGAAAGGTAGACTTATGAATTGTTTGGAGTTTACCTTGTAGCTCTTATTGTATTAATATTTTGAGCCTACTTTGATGAGTTTTGGATCAATATTTTGAGTAGACATTGATGAGCCTTGGATCAGAACTTGAATAGGCTTGATGAAGCCTTGGAACATGCTTGTTTCAACAAACTTGGAGTCACCTCTTGAAGAAGACTTATAAAATATATTTTATGTAGAATTAAAGACACATTTGTGTATACCTTTGAGGATGTGAATAATTTTGGAGAAATCTGTGGAAAGATTATTGTAGCAAGTTTGAAGTATTTTTGATGATGTTTTGAAGAAATTGAAGGTTGGAGCCTTGTAAAAGACTAGGTTGGAGCTTGGATTTGTTGTGAGGATTGGAGTCCTTATTCAAGGTTGGAGCCTTAAAGAAGTTAAAGATCTTTTTGTACAGGTTGGAGCTTTACTTTTGTTGTAAAATAGGATTGGAGTCCTCACTATATTATTAATAAAATGATCTTTTGTTCTGTTTCATTTATTCTGGTTTAATTTGTGATAAAAATCTTAGCTAGCATAACTTAAAAATTGAAATAAATGTTGATTCACCCTCCCTCTCAGTATTACGAACAATTGGTATTAGAACCAGCTTCTTCAAGATCATCCTAATAGTTGGAAGAAGGATTTTTGAATCACAATTTACAGTAAAGATGGTAAGGTCCCTCAATTTGATGGAACAAATTTTTCTTTTTGGAAGGGCATAATGGAGTACTACTTAATGTCTCATGGAGTCGAAGTTTGGCAATTTTTCACACATGGATACAAAATCCCATCTCTTCCAACAGATCTAGACATGAAGAAAGCATATGTGGAAAATGAAAATGCCTTGAATTCTATAAAAAGTGGTTTGTCAGATTCAAAATTCACCAAATTTATAGGAATTAAAATAGCTAAAGAAATGTGGGACAAACGCATCCATATTTATGAAGGAGATGACAAGGTAAAAAAGGTACAACCTCAAACCTATAAATGGCAGCTTGAAAGTCTTACGATGAATGATGAAGAATATATTACTACTTATTTTCTATGAGTAGATGAGGTATTCAACTGTCTCAAAGATCTAGGTGAAGATGTCAAAGATAAGATAGTTGTCCAAAATATCTTGAGATCTCTTCTAGATTGTTTTGATGCCAATGTTTGTGCCATAGAAGAACTAAAATATTTTGAATCCCTATCAATGGATGAAATTCATGGTATTCTTACATCATACGAGATGAGGTCAAGAAATTCAACACATAATAAATCTACATTCAAGGCATCCACGATTTCAGTCCAGGTATATGGTAAGTCCATAATTAAATTTTCTATTAAGAAGAACATTAATAAATACACATAGGATAGAGAGACCCTTTGGATTCACATTCTAATGTCTCTTTGTCTTCTTATTTTATATTTACATATTTACAATATACCTGCCCAATCCCAGAGGATTAGGTGTCAACATTCCCCCCCTTAATCTAAAGGGGTTTTTTTAAGTCCAACCATCATTCTGAATCTTTCAAACTTTTCTCCTCCAAGAACTTTGGTGAATATGTCTACAATCTTCTCATTTGTGGAACAATTTCGTAGATGAATAGTCTTTTCCTCAACATGATGTTGAATAGAATGATACTTGCACTAATAAATTTGGCCCAATTTCTGACGGCCACTTTGTCGCTATTCCGACACATAGTCATCGCAAGAGCGACGATTTGAGGCCGGAAAAAATGTGGTTAGCCATTACGTCGCAATTCCGACACTTCAATAAAGCGTCGGAAGAGCGACACTTGTTCCGACGTTTCCAGACTTTCGTCACTCTTTTGACGTTATCCAAATCGTCGCTATTCCGACGTTTTATAAGCGTCGTTATTCCGACAAGCCACAACTTTCGGTCTTCCGAAGATACCGAACTGTCGGTCTTCCGACGATACCGAACTGTCGGTCTTCCAACGTTTTTCAGGTTTTCAAACAAATGTCGCAATTCCGACGTTATGTCTTCCGACATTTAAAGCGTCGGTCTTCTGACGTTTTTCAATTTTTCAAACCATGTTGCAATTCCGACGTTATGTATTCCAACGTTTAAAGCATCGGTCTTCTGATGCTTATGAAACTTCGCTCTTCCGACGAACGTTTAAAAATATTTTAAAAAATGCAACGTCGCGCTTCCGATGAAAGTGTAAAAATATTTAAAAAAAAAAAACGTCGCTCTTTCGACGCAAAATTCTTCTGACGTTTAAAGCGTTGGAAGACCGACGCTTATGAGACGTCGCAATACCGACAAAAAGTTAAAAATTAAAAAAAATGAAACAATTAGAAAAGCACATGTAGAAACTATTAACATGGATTAATCGTTTCCTTAATGGATCAGTTTAATTATTAATCTGATTAATCTATTAAGTTTGAAAATATACCTAACAGTTTAACTAGAATGCTAACACAGTTATGATGGAAATAAGAAGGTTGAAAATATACCATCCAAGAAAGGATGAGATATGCCAGTGAGAGATCTCATGGTCGCTTATTTCATTAATGGCAAGGAGGATGTACTTTCCTCTAGGGATGTTTTGTAATTGTAGATATTCATAGTTTTTTGGATCACCCTCATTGTCTTTAGGATGCATTCAAGTAGAATGTTGTGGGGTTGCCTTCTAAGTTTTTGTATGATTAAGTAGACACAGAAAGGCATCTTCACCTCTAATCTGGATTTTGATGGACAATATTAAATGTATAATTTTATTTTTTGTAATGGAAAAGATACATTTATTTCTTTAAAAGAAATGGAATGAAAATTTTCAATAATAAATTTGCTTCAAATGACATAGATGATAACATTTCATATTACAAATTGCTATAGAATCTGGATAGTCTAAGATGACAAGTTTGGTAGCTGTTTGTTGTGAAATCAATCAAGAAAAAAAAACATGAGTACATTTTTAACCTGTCTTTAATAGGCAGATGACTGGGTCTGACTCATGAGACTCAAAAATTTGACTCACCGAAATCAATCTAACTCATGTTTGAGTTGCATTTCCAAGCCATATTTGCAAGTCCTTATGGGATGACTTGAGGTTGAGTCCAACCTAGAAACAATTCGATTTGGATTCCAAATAGAGAAGAGTCAAACTTGAGAATCCAACTCAAATAAGAGGGAATTCGGTAACATTGATTTGGAGACATCATTATTATGCATTTTTTGTGGATTTTAGATTTTCAATGATTGACTGGCATGGTACCAATTACAAATACAGAAAAAATGATTAGAACAACACCAGGTACAAAGGAAAAAAAAAATCAGAAGAATAAGGATAGAGGATATTATTCAATGTTTTTCTCATCAATTCTACAGAACATAATGTAACATCAACAAGTAATGCAGAAAATCCGTGAACACTATTAGATAAAACTAATGAATATCACAAATTTTCTTTCAAACCTTGCAATAACAAGGTCCTCTATTGCTTCGGTGCAAATTACATACCCAAAAATATCTACATGCCTACTAACTCTTAATTCGTAGCTCCCCAACAAATGCAACTTAGTGAGTAGCCCCCAAGTTACAATAAACGTCGAGATGAGGTGCTTGAAACATCATTCAGTGTTTCAGATACTGACACGTAGGGGATACAACCTTGAAACATTTCAGGGGCATATCAGATTCTCAAAACTGTCATTTCAGGGCTGCAAAGCCATTTTGAGCAGATTTCCTCAACATTTCAGCTATCATAAAATTTATCCAGCCAAAATGTCCATGTTTAGGCCCCAAAAATGACAATAACATATCCATTTCCAAAATTAAAATCCATTTCCTATCTCTGCATGGAGTGTAGTCCTGATGAGTATATTCAAAAAAATTATTTAAATACCCCTTATCATATAAGTAATGTCAGGTAATTAAGCCTGGTGGGCTAGCTCAAGTGGTTCAGTGCTTTGAGTTTCATGCATGAGGTCTTGGAATCAATCTCCTAGGCTGGCTGCCTCTATTGTGTGCCTTACTCAATGTCCCTGCCAGGTCAAGCATCATTATCAACCCGACAGATTTACACTAAGTACCATCCAAGAAATGCGGGGAAGCACCCAAGAGGTTTTCCCACAAAAATATCCTTGGAAAAAAGTGTGTGTGTGAAAATGTATATGGTATTTATCATTTCCCTGCCGTATTGCATCTGTCTTTTCTGAAATTCATAGTTCCATGTCTCCCCTTGTCTCCATCTGCATATCCATTTTAGTGCAACTTAAAGTAGCACCTAAACTAAACAGTACGAGTGCACAGACACACATATCACTATAGAATCATAGATTACAAACCTAAGCAGTAAAATGCCAAGAATTATGATCATTTAATAGGAACCAATAAAAAATAATTCCATATACTTGACAATACCTCTAATAACATCAAATCAATGCATAATCCATAACTACAACTAGGTGTTAATAGCAAGTATACTATGACTATGCAATAAAAACACTGAAACAGGTCCATTGAAGCAAATATTTACTCCATTCAGCATTTTCCTCATAGAAATACAATTATTCAGATAAGACTGAACAAAAAGTAACCGCTAACAACATAATGTGATTTCATTAGGACAAAAAAATACATTTTTCATATTGGCATTTCAGAAAGCCTCGAATAAAAAGAAAGGCTTAAGGATTACCACCAAATATTATAAATATTTGAATGATAATGCAACACATAAAATCATCAACGGATTTTTTCACCACATATTTATGTTTTCATTTCAAGGACATTCCCAAGTTGGAACTAGGTAGCATTTCCTATAACATTAGATACATGTTCGAACATATCAGCTATGATCAAAGTTAATGAATTTAGGTTTACCATGAATCAAAAACTTCATGGTAAACATAAATCTTGCCTCTTATGGAGGATTTGAGCCCCTATATATAGAGGAGAAGGGAAAATTTCCTTGTTAAGTCAACTTAATAAAAAATGAGGGAAACCAACCTCAAATTTGAATTTTTGGAGCAAAAAACAAACTGGTTTAGGAGGTAGACATAATTTCCAAATTTAATTAATTATTTTTCCCGTGACCATGAATTATTTTGCAAACGAAATTTACTAAGAGGCCTATCATAATTTTATTTTTGATTGAATTAAAATGGCACTAGTAATAAACCAATCCATAAGTTGCTTGTAGAATCTTCTTTGGGGCTTTTTCACCACAATTGGGGTTTCAACTTCAAGAATCCATATCTCCTCAACCAAGAGGACCCACGTGATGTGCCACCTACCATTAGAATCAACACGACAAGGAGAATCAAATGAAGATGGTTACGGGACAAAATTCATTAATATTCATCCTCAAATTCTTCAACAAGTGCAAGAAAATAAGATCAGGCTGCACCCAAACTCGGTTTTATTTGTTGTTCAAGAATCCGGTTCTGAAATGATTAGAGGGCTCATACATACTGCCTATAAAAACCTTCAGCTCCTGTGGCTTTCTTTCATAAGTATCTGGACTCCCATGACAAAATAGAAAACAAAAACAAAATATTCCTAACTGCCTCGACCTCTTGCTAGAAGAAAACAACCCATTAGGGATGACTTCAAGCCTCTCCCTTCGTTGAGGATCTTACTGTGGCCTTTTTTTCAGAGAGAAAAATCATAAGATAGTTGTGTGAAATGAGGATGGGGATGCCCTTATATACAATTTGACATTTTGTAGGCAAAATAAAAAAGTAACTGATCATTAAAATGCATGCAACTCAAACCACCCAAAACAAACAAGAAAAAGGAACACTTAACTTTTAATGGTTCAAAGGCTGGAATCTTCAATTCTTTAAACCGATGGCCACTGAAAAGGCTGGAATCCTTAATTCTTTAAATTGATGGCCACTGAAAAGAACATTAAAAAAGCAGAAAATTATGTGACCCAAAGTTTCTCTCTCTCCCTGCCCTGGTAATCTGATGGTTCAGAGGCCATAAATTCTGACTCTAAACCTATAAATTCACTTAGGATAGTACTAAGAAATACATACAAATGAAATCACCCAATACATAAGAGCAATCTTAAACTGATATAGTTATTTCAAAGAACAATATAAAGCAAAAAAATGAAGTAACCTTCTCTTTCTCTCCCCTACACCTTCCAGACTCTAGTATCCTGATTGTACAGAGGTCGTAGGCTCTAATCTAACACCAAAAATATAATATCGCCCAATACTGAAAAGCAATCTTTAGTTCTTGAAACTGAGATAGTCACTGAAACAAACATTATAGTATCAGAAAGTGAAGTAACCAAGATTTTTTATGGCACATGGACATACAACCCTTCAAAATCCTGGAAATATTGTTGTACACAAGTCATAAGGTGTTGTTGGTTCTATTGGCCTTTGTGTCTCACCTAAATCAATCCCACTTGGTCTGACCTCACCGTGCCATCCATCTCCAGGCTCCTTTCGTTGGTGTTGCCCTATTGGCTGGCACAATGTGTCTTCTTGGCACCACTCCCTTGGTGCCTACAGTTCACATACTATTCATCAACCTCCTTGCCCCTACATCCATCTGATCCGTAAACCAGGTAAAGGCTTCCCATCGAGTGAGCAGTGCTTAGGAAATATCAGATGTAAGAGCTTCGATTCACCTTCGCTTTAGGAAACCATTGGAGTCTGTCTAAACTACTATCATAGATTCAAAGCCCCTCAACAGAGTAAGCCTTGATTCTAAAACAGCCTTAATGAAGCATTGAAAAAAACATACAGATAGAATCACCCAATACAGAAAAGCCTTCCAAGACCCCGATAACCAAAATGGGTATAGACTCCAAAAATCCGCATATTTTCATTTTATTAATGCTCCGAATGTACCACCAAAGGCAGTCCCAATAGAAAAAATTACAAGCAGATCCATGAGACAAGATCCTAAAAAAGAAGCTAAAACGCTAACCAAAATTCTTGTTGTATTGAAGAATAAGAGTACCTGTATTTGGAGTTGAGAGAAATGCAGAGATCCTCACACTGTCCATGGTGCTAGGTTCCAGATCCATGGGCATGGCTCGGGGCACAAATCTCCCACAACTTGCCTCATTATAGTAAACATTAACCCTTTCAAGCTGTAGATATGAAGTGCCCTGATATCTCCCAGTAGGATCGATCCCGTGTTCTTCACAGACCACTTCCCAGAACTTGGAGCCGATCTGGTTGCCACATTGGCCCCCTGAATGTGAAGGATCTCTCGCATTTTTGCTATCGACCCAACTCAGATTCGGAACAGATCTGAACTGCCCCTCCAAACAGGATTTCTAATTTATAACCTAATGTATCAGAGCAGAAGAAAATAAATCACCGGACTTCAACCAAATGGATCAGAACAGACTTGCAACAGGCACTCGGGATCAATTTCTTTACTTACCACATCATTCCTCCAAACCTGCGACAATATGGCCACATCCTTCCTCCAAACCTACAATAGTATGGCTGCATCCTTCCTCAAAACCAGCGACAGTATGGCCACATCCTCCCTCCTTCCTTGGACAAACCATGCAACCAGAGGGAAATGAACGAGGGAAATTAAAACTTTTGATATTTGAAATTTTTTGACATTTTGAAATAAAACACGTGTGTTTTTTTAAGGCCACTCAAATTAATTTAAAAGTATATAATTTTTAATAATTATAATAATTTTTAAATAATTAAAATAATTTCTAAATAATTAAATGTTTGTTTATTTTGATTGTTTAAAAATATTTACAATAAAAAAAAATAAACATATCTTTTTGAGAAGCAATTAAAGTTATATGAGTAAATAATGGACTGATTTTTGCATATAGTAATCCTTCTACCCTACTAAATCATCATGCTTTATTAAAATGAGTTTTAAACTTTACACTATTAAAATATGTTGTATTTTAAATATTTGGAGTTTTATTCTCTTTTTTTTTTTATATATTTTTTATTTATAATTTATGTATTATTTTTTCCTTATTTTTAAGTATTACTTTAAAAGTGAAATTTACATTTTTTTTCTTTAATGATAGTAATCTATGTATTCATTCATTCAAATTAGATACATTTTCTATAATAAATAATAGTGTAGTCTAATTAATAGATGAAATGATTTTTTTGATTGAAACCTGACAATATCAAGATTGTGATTTCTTATTGTTTATAATCAATTTTTGAATACATAAATGAATTGAACACCTTAAAAATCTCTTTAGAAATTAAAACTTAGTAAATTAAATAATTTAAACTGGTTTGGGTAAATAAGTGGTATTGTTGATTGTAAATAATTATTAATGAGATTAAATCTAAGACATTTATTTAAATTATTAATTATATAAAATTGTTGAATTTTTATTACATAAACTAAGGATTTTGGTTGATTTTGTAATCTAATTATGTGATATTAAAGATGAATTATGGTAACTTAAAAATAAGTTTTATGTGGTTAAAAGGGAAGTAGTAATGTTATGGTATGAATGATATGCTTAGGTATCATATGAGAGAAGAAAGCAATTGGAAAAATTGAGATAAAAAGAAGTGGAGTTAGCCGAAAAGTAGCTTGCCCCAAAGATGGAGCTCTTAGCTTCAATAAAGTATTAGATAAGCTGCATGTTGTGCTCAATGAAGCAATCAATTTTGAAAATGACAAGAAAATATTTCTGAAGACAAGGTTTTTGACTAGAAAGATATAGAAACACATAAATAATTACATTGTTGATACAATAATAATATAATCCGCAAACAACCTTGTCACATTCATGATCTGAGTATATAGTGAATTAGACAGAAGTAAGAACCTGATAAGTAGTGAGGAAATGAACGATTTGGGGTATGTTCAGCAAACCTTTGAAGCAACAATAACACAATAACGCGCCCTAAACCTTTTATTGCGATTTTCTCCATCAGGAAACCCTTGAAGCAACAAATAATCGTATAGATAATGAGCTTGAAGATAAAAACCCATAGACATGAAGAGTTTCATACGCCTTGTTCAAAAATTAGTAAATGAAACTATGGATCTAAAAAAGAACTCTAGAGAAGATACCTCTATTTAAATAACTTACGAACCATATTGCAGAAAACAATTACTTCTTCAAAGCTAATTCGTCGAATTTGGAGGGCTTAGGGGATTGGGGGTTAGGGGTTAGGGGATTTAGGTGCATTTAGGGGTTAGGAGTCGAAAAATGAGTTAGTAGTTAAGGGATTACGGATTGGGGGCTTAGGGGGCCCAACCCGAACGCGTTTGGGCGGGCATACTCAACCAAAACGACCCGACCTGAACGGGTTTGGGCGGGCACCCTCAAACGAAACGACACGGCGCACCCGACTGAATGAAGGCACAAGGGAGAAAACAACAAACGGGCCGCACGAACGTGCACAAGGCACCCGTGCGGTCACAACTTAGAAAATTTGATACGGCTACCCTTAAACGAAACAACCCAACCTGAACGTGTTTGGGCGGGCGCCCTCACACGGTGCGACATGACACACATGACTGAACGAAGGCATAAGGGAGAAAACGGAAAACGGGGCGCACAAACGTATAAAAGGCACCCGTGCGATCACAATTTAGAAAAATTGATACGGCCACCCTCAAACAAAATGACCCGACTCGACCTGAATGCGTTTGGGTGGGCGCCCTCACAATATGACGCGCCCGACCGACAAAGGCACAAGGGAGAAAAAAGAAAACAGGGCGCACGAACATGCACAAGGCACCCATGCGGTCACAACTTAGCAAATTTGATACAGCCGCCCTCAAATGAAACGACCCGACCTGAATGCGTTTGGGTGGGTGCCCTCACACGGCGTGCCCGACCGAACGAAGGCGCAAGGGGGCAAACGAAAAACGGACCGCACGAACGTGCGCAAGACACCCATGCGGTCACAACTTAGCAATTTTGATATGGATGCCATTAAAAGAAATGACTTGACCCGAATGCATTTGGGCAGGTGCCCTCACACGGTGCGACACGACATGCATGAACGTGCATAGGCACAAGGGAGCAATCGAAAAATGGGCCGCATGAACGTGCATAGGGCACCCATGCAGTCACAACTTAGCATATTTGATACGAGTACTGCCCTCAACCGAAACGAACAGACCCAAATGTGTTTGGGTCGGCGAGTGCTCTCAACCGAGACGACCCGACCCAAACGCGTTTGGGTAGGCGCCCTCAACCGAAATGACCCGACCCGAATGGGTTTGGGCGGGCGCCCTCAAACAAAATGCAAAACGGGTAGCACGAACGTGCACAAGGCACCCGTGCGGTCACAACTTAGCAAATGGGTTAGGGTGGGGGGTTGAATGGGTTAGGGTTTTAGGGGGTTAAATGGGTTAGGGTTGGGAAATAGGGTTTAAGGGGTTAGGGGTTAAGGGTTTAGAGGTTTAGGGTTTAGGGAGTTAAATGGGTTAGGGGTTTAGGGGGTTAAATGGGTTAGGGGTTAAGGGTTTAAGGGTTAGTGGTTAAAGGTTTAGAAGTTTAGGGGTTTAGAGATTTATGGTTTAGGGTGTTAAAAGGGTTAGGGGTTGGGAATTAGGGTTTAATGGGTTAGGGGTTAAGGGGTTATAGGTTTAGGGTTTAGGGGGTAGTTAAGGATTTTAGGGGTTAGAAGCTAGGGGCTAATGGGGTTAGGTTTTAGGGGGTTAGATGGGTTAGGGGTCAGGAATTAGGGTTTAAGGGGTTAGGGTTAAGGGTTTAATGGTTTAGGGTTTAAGGGCTTAGGGGTTAAGGGTTAATAGGTTTATGGTTTAGGGGGTTAAATGGGTTAGGGGTTTACTAGGGGTTTAGGGGGTTAAATGTGTTAGGGGTTTAATAGGGGTTTAGGGGGTTAAATAGGTTAGGGGTTAAGGGTTTAGAATTTTATGGTTTAGGGGTTAAATGGGTTAGGGGTTTAGAGGTTTAGGGGGTTAAATGGGTTAGGGGTTAAGGGGTTATAGGTTTAGGGTTTAGGGTGTTAAATGGGTTAGGGTTTTAGGGGGTTAGGGGATTTAGCAGTTAAGGATTTTAGGGGTTAGAAGTTAGGGGCTAATGGGGTTAGATGGGTTAGGGGTCGAGCATTAGGATTTAAGGGGTTAGGGTTAAGGTCGGTTTAATGGTTTAGGGTTTAAGGGGTTAGGGGTTAAGGGTTTATAGGTTGAGGGTTTAGGGGGTTAAATGGGTTAGGGGTTTACTAGGGGTTTAGGGGGTTAAATGGGTTAGGGGTTAAGGGCCCTTTGCATTTGTGTCGGTTTTCAACATTTTTGACTCCATGCCCAATGGATAAGGCTACTTGGTCTACGGTGTCCTTGGCACCTCCAAGGAGCTACCATCCCCATTGGAGCCAATGTTAGTGTCAGTCTAGCCATACTGCCATCAGTGATCAAAACTGCTCTTTTGCATTTGCATATTAGGAGTCTCATACCGAACAAATTTCACCATTCTGTTAGGTCATGGATTCATTGATGGTAGTGGTTGTTCATCAGTTTTCCCTCATGTGAAACTTGTTGATTCTACTCTCTATGGTCTTTAGTCATGAGCTACTTTCACTTTGTGAGTCATGTCAGTAGGTCATAGGACAGGTCTCATTAGTTTCTAGGGTCTCACCATGGTCAAATTAATGAGTCAAATGTCAATAAATATCAGCAAGGTCATGAGGAAGTCAATAAACTCAAAGTCACAACACTTGGAAGATCAAAGAGATATTTTATTCAACTTGATGTAATTTTCACCTCAAAACCAGGTTTTGAGGTGAAAACATGATATTTTTCCTTTATTGTCATTCATTATGTAATTTCATGTCATCACATGTAATAAGTCACACTTCAGAAGCTGCCATATACACAAGATCATCATCCTGCCTTCAGAGAAATTTTCCATAGCATGTTTAGCGCTAAATCATCTTCCAAGTAGATCCATCAGAAAGAGCCCGGAAAGATCTTTCCAACGGTATACTACACTCTCAAAACTGATTTCTGGCTTGAAATTTATGCCTAAGTGAAGTAAAAGTCCCCTATTCCCTAACCTTCCCCTTTTTTTTTCCCATCGTTCCCAAACGTCATTTTTTTAAAGTTTAATTTTTTCCTTATAAAATCCCTTTTTTCCTCCCTCCGATTATAAAATCGCATTATAAAATTATTTAAAACAAATATGCGATTTTTTTCCTTAACAACTTCCCCACCACACTCTTTAAAACCTTATAATAAACATGTCAAATTTTATTATTATATAATCCCCGCCATTCCAAACCACTTCCCCTTGATGCTTTGGAACTTTATAATAAAGTTCAAAAGTTTATTATTATATAAGCCCTGCCCTTTCCATCGCATCGCAAATGTTAACAAGTGTGCTCCGATTGGCCCTTACCAAAAACTTTCGATGCGATTCTATTCAAAGTCCCAATTGTATATCCCGCGATGGAACCCCTCCGATGTATATGCCGACTGTTGATCCAATCGACGATCGGATGGCCCTTATGCAATTGCTCCATCGCAATTGGCGCCTCCGATCGTCCCCCTCTGATTGAATCCTGCCGATGGCCCGCTCCCGATTATCCCTCAGCCGTCGATATCCCAATCCAATTCGACGGTCCACAGCCCGTCGTGCCCATCGCATCGGCGATTTTTCATACGACTTCCCCTCCGCACCCTTCCGATCTCCAATGTCGATTCACTTACGAGTCCCACTACATAATACTTCCGCCATTCATATAAAAGCCCATTCACCTTTGTTAAAACTAAAATTGTGTCTATTTCATAATACAAAGGTTGTCCCCCAATCGCATCAGAAGTTTTGGTTTTCGTTTCAAGTAGCATCCTCCCCATTCCCCGATCCCGATTGCGATGATACCATTGCAAACATGAATTTCAAGTGTTTTATTATAATATATCCCTCTGCTTCGTCCATTCCGATTGCGATTGTAATATGGTCCCCACCTCCTTTCCCTTCTCCTTTTCCATTCAAAATTAAATTTTCCCTTCACCAAAAGCATAATTTCATTTCATTTTGTTTCAACAACATTTTATTAAAATGTCAGTTTTCTCAAACAAACAACGGAAAGCAAAGCGAAAAGTCAAAAGGCCGAGAAGCTTATATTAAAAAAATAGAGTTTTTCAACAGCAGCAGAGTAGTAAATCTGTTCATCGGATTACCTATTTTCTTTCATCCATCTATAACAACAGATTTTCAAGCAGTCAAATGTCTTATTGTTCCTTATTTTCAGAGGCAAATTGTTGTTTCTCTTTGCCATTTTCAGATTTCAGTTCTGAGTTGTTAAAAAACTCCCTCTTTTCGTGGATCTATGTTCCCACATTTCAGCTTATTTATTGTAATTGTAAATCATTTGTAAAGGAGTCTGAATTCTGTAATTCAAAAGTAGGGGAATAGTGTGGAAGAACACTCTGCGCTCCATTGTACAGTTGACAGGGAATTAATAAGAGATACAACTCTGATTTGTGGGATCCATGTGGTATGAGATTTAGCTTTGTTTTTCTCCTTTGTTTCATATGTAAATTGTTATGTTTCACCTCTCATCCATAAACATTTCCCTTTGAATGCTTTCAAGATAGAAAGGTAGGATCCATTTTCATGCCCTGCCTTGGGAAATCATTCATACTCTGTGTTTTTCTTGTATTTGAAAAGGATCCATTTATTGTGCCCTTTTTAGCTCCTCACCAGTCTTTCCATCCCATCCTTATTAAACTTTAATTGCTAAAATTTCCTGCCTACCTTGCCCCATGAAATACCCTGTGTCATGATTTAATTCCTAGTTTCATACTGTTCTATTTTATCCCACACATCTTTGAAATTCATTCATTTTATTAAAACCTTTTTTTATCATTTTATCTAGACTAATATCAGATTATTATTGTGCTATATTGAATATCTATCTTTACGGAGAGAGCCCTCTCCTGTCCTTGTAGGGCTAGCTACAAGGCTTAGCGTGGTTTAGTTGTTACCCTGTTTTTCCCTTTTCAGCCTGGGGTCCAATTCGAGAGCTAACAGTTGGTTTAACAGAAACATAAGCAAATTTATTAGCATGGGATCATAATACAGATAATGAGTATAGAATGTCTATGACTTTCATCCATAGGGTCAGATTTATTCATAATGAATTTGAAGAAAAATGTGGCAGGGATAAGACAAAAGTCAATCTAAGCTTTTCAAAGGAGTGTTGTATGGAAATAGGTTATAAAATTGAGGATAAAATAAATTCACATTTATTCAGAGGCATGGATAAAATTTTCCAGTTAACATTTAGAATTGAGGAGATATGGCAATTGATTGATGAGATTTTCAACATGTGGGAGAATATTGCCATAAAAAGTCAGAAGGTTAAAAAGTATAAACCCATACTATGTACCAACATTAATACATTTCATGAAATCAAACAACTTCCAGATGATATGACTATCACACCTTGGAGAAGAATGCAAGGAGCGAAGGATGACAAACTAGTCAAATCAATACGACGTTCTGTGAAGTCAAGTCAATAGACGAAATGTGCTCGAAATTTCAAAAGTAAGTTTGTTGAATTATTTTTATTTTTTCTTGGATTATAATTTTCTTTTAAATATAATATATTGTTGTTGGTAGCATTTGTTATACATATCACTATATTAACAATTTTTACTTTATTTATTCAGTCATAAGATTTATATCAAAATACAAGAACATATGGTTAAAATGTTGAATGAAGAGAGTTGGGATGATGTTGTACGAAACTACCCAGAATCAAGTTCTACAACAACATTTAAAGATTTTTATCTTGCATTCAAAAATTTATGTTGATTTATACATTCATTTTATTAATACGTAAACTATTTTAATTTTATTACTTGTACATATATTTGTTTATTTCATTAAAGATGTGGAAGAAGGATGCATATGGAGTACCAAATACTTTCAAAAACTTTATTGAAAAAATTAATTTGGAAAGGCTCAGAAAGCATCGTCTTAGGAATGTTGAACTTGATCCTAATCGTACTCATTTCATTTGGAATGGGCTCAACATTATCCAATATCAAATAATACAAGGTGATTGTGAATACATTACAAAACTCATACCTAAAAGAGAATATGCATAGTTATTGCAGATATTATTCATGGTTTCAATTTCCTAGACATTGGATATGATAGTGAGCCTTATACTTATCAAGATTTCAATAAAGTGGCTACGAGATTTCAAGAAGTCACAACATCACCACTTTCTACATTTGTGACATTTCATTCAGACATAATTTGCAATTTTATTAACAAGATTAAAGGAAAATAAAACTCAAGGATGCAAATTACATGGTAATACATTGAAATTGTATGTTTGATTAATATTAAAAAAAAAATTATGTACAAGATAATTGAACTTTTACTATGTCATATTACAGGAAAAAGACAAATCTTATTTCTTCCGGAGATTAGCCAATTATAAGTGATTATGAGTTCATCCATGTTGAATGTTGGAAAACAAATGATAGCTATAAGTCTATTCTTCTGAATCGACTAGAGGGAAAGAGTCACAACGAAGTACCGGTTCATGATGTTGTCGTAAGAAAACTAACATATGAGGATAAAGATGCAAAAGGAGAGATAGTTAAGGTTTATCAAAAACCCCAAACATTGATTAACTATCTTATAGATTTATGTTCAAATGAAGGAGATTAAGGTTTGGATTTACTATCAGGTTTAGGTAAGTTTTATTATATAAATTTGAATTTTAATATTTTATTTTTAGTTTTTATGTGTTTATAATAATTTACTTTATTATTTGTTTTGTGCTTGATGATTAGGTACAACACTAGAATGTTGCCTACAAAAAGGAAGAAATTGCATTTCCATTGAAAAAGACTCACTACAATGCAATTTTATTCAACAAAGACTTAATTTCTTCCAGATGAAATGAAAGAATTTGGTTTGAGGAAAGAGGATATTAATGAATCACGTGTGGAAAAAAAGGCAAAGGAACCTCAACCACTGTTAAATGGAATTATTGGAAATTGATACTTCGAGAGATTTGCATATATCAAAGAATCTCCATTAGAATAGGAAAATGATCAAATCAAAGCAGAAAATGTTGTGGAAGAATACAATAATGAAACTCTAGAAGATGATGAATATGGATTATATGATATTATTGATTAACTTTAAGTTATGTTTGCAAATCAAGCTCAATTTTGAGAGCTATTCATTAGTTTTACTTGTAATGTTTTGACTTTGAGATTTTATGAGAAGAACGAGTATTTGATTATTGTTGTTATATGTTTAATATTTGTAACATCATATTTTCACGTTAATTTTTATGTGACTCATTATTTATTGTTAATAAAATATGATTACTATTAATTTTTGACATAAAATTCATAAAAAAATGTTATTTTTTAAAGTTTTTTTGTTAAGATTTTCTAATAAAAATTGTTTATTTGACATGTCATTTTTAACAAAATGTCTCAAAATGTGTATTTTCTCATTATATCTATATTGAAAATGTGATTTTTTTGTCAAATGTTTAAAATTATTGTTTTTTAGTGAAAATTATTTGATGTGCATTGAAATATTAATTAATGATACATAAACATATAGAAAATCCTAAATTTAAGATTTTTTTTCCTAGGAAAAAATTCGTAATTTTTCATTGATATAGAAAAATTACATGTTACATTTTACATATAATAACCATCATAGATCATGGTTTTATATCCTCTCCAAGGAGATCGGTAGTCTACAAGTATCAGTGCATATATTCTGCAAGTATCTGTGCTAGTAGTTTTAAACTGATCACTATTATGTACAGAAAAATAAAAACAAGGTAGCAGCCGATATTAAATAGAGTTGATAATAACATCAGCATAATATAGTCGAAAAAAAAACATGTGTCTATAAAAATGTAGTCAAGGAGTGACTGCTCTTATGTCCTGGAAATCATCAATGAATGGTCTGTGAAAATATTAATAAACTTGTTCCCCATCATGTTCAGTGATGAACCATCTGCCCCCAATCTAGCTCCGCTGCTTCTTTGGAAATCTTGTCTGCCACTTGGTTCCTCTGCCTGTAAATGTGAGTGACATATATAGTGTCAAAATAAGTTTTCAGAAGATGCACCTCCCTCAATAATTATGTAAGTGTGTGTGTATGGAACTGTGCATGAGAGTTGAGCCAATTTATGACAATTTGTGAATCTCCAAAAGTCTGCAATCTGTTGCATCCTTATTCATAGGAAAATAACAGGAGAAGCCAGAGGCTAAGAAGTTTGGAAATTTTTTTTGTGCCAGGGCCTAGTCCCATTTTGAGGTGAAAATAATGAGTGGCAGAGATGAATAAAACCGCACCGCCCCCACACCCATGGTTGTTTGATGCCCCGTCAAAGTAATCCCAGTGGTGAGAATGATCAATGTTTTTAGGTATGATGTCCTTTGTTCAGGTGGATTGTTCCTCATCTAGAATGAGGCTGTAAGTGGATATGATGGTAGAACATATGTGATCACAGAACACCTGTGTGCCTTCAAAGGTGTATTGATTCTGCCCGGTCCAAATGTCCCACGCAATCAACAGAGGGAGATTTCAAAGTTTTTTGCAGGTGGAAACATTCCACCACGTAGACAAGGCCTCAGATAAAGATGATCCATGCCATGTGAGAGCACAACCCATCGCTTGAGTAACCAATTTCCAAATATCTCTAATTAATGGGCAATCAAGGAAAATATGTTGAGCATCTTCTTCATGAGCGAAACAGAAAAAACATCTGGATGAGCCCTGGATAGCTTGTCTTCGAAGGTTGTCCATGGTCGGTATGCAGTTATGGAGAATGCACCACATAAGTAATCTAGTTTTGTGAGGTGCCAAAAACTTCCAGATTGAGTGCCACCACCAAGGTTTATTAGGAGGTTCCTTGGGTGTACAAAGAGTGATACATCCAATCGTCGGGGAGTATTGTCCTCTAGGTGAGAGAGCCCATAAAATTTCATCCTCTTGGTCCGAGAGTCGGATGTGAGATGCTTGAAGGGCCCTGATGTATTGGGTCCAGTCGGGATGGCCTTAATTTGGTAATCCGAGATCTTACGCTGATAGCCAACCCTAGGCATGCCAATTAGTCCGCAATGGATCAGCCACCTGTGCTAGATAGAAATAGCCAGCGTGTGCAAGGTGATTTATGATATATTGTGGCAGTTTAAAATTTCTCCCACTGCCCGACCATGAGTCCTCACCCAATTTGACCATAGTACCTGTTCCAATTTTCCAAGTCAGTCCTTGCTGGATAAGGTGCGTAGACTTAGTGATGGCCTTCCAGATGATCGAGGAACCCAGATTGTGTTGAATAGTACCATGGATCTAATCCATAGTAGCCCGGGGGGCGATGCATTTGGCGACAATAACCTCCTTCCACAGGCAGTGCCCAGATATAAGGTGCCAACCCAATTTAGCAACCAATGCTGATGCAAAAATGGGGAGATCCTAAATACCCCAACCACCCCAATCCTTTGGCCTGCTGATTTAGTCCCAAGCAACCCAGGCAAAGGTACACTCACTACCCAAATTCCTCCAGAGAAATTGTCTACATATCTGCTGAATGCTGTTAGTGACACCTTTGGGGAGCCACACAAGTGACATCCAGTATACAGGGATAACTTCCAGGACTGATTTGATTAATACGAGTCTTCCCGCCCGCAAGAACCAACGATGATGCCAGATATTGATTCTGCACTCTACTTTTGAAACCAACCAATTCCAATCCTTTATCTGGTAGTCATTCGGCTTTAGGTGGAAGCCAAGATATTTAAAACCACCCCCAATGTAACTGCGCACATAAGGGAAGTTCAGAATTGCAAGCCCTTGTTCATGTGTAGAACATCTTGTTAGTATTATGGTGGATTTGCTGTGGTTGGGAGCCATACCTGTAGCTCTGCAGAAAATCTGAAGGATTTTATCAAATTGTGAATAGTCCTGACAAGAGCCATCCAAAAAAATAATCACATCATCCACAAATAATAAGTGAGTCAGCTGAAAGGATTCAGTTAATCTAATTCCATGGATGTCACCTGCTTCCTTTGCCCTATTAATAATGGTCGAGAGGCCTTCCATGACAAGGAAAAATAGAAGTGGTGAGAGGGGGCATCCTTGCCTATGACCTCTACCCACATGAAAGAAATCAAATATAGCCCCATTGATGAGGATGCTGTAAGTGGCATTGTTGATACAACTCATAATCCAGTTTGTTAAAGATTGGGGGAATCTTGTATGGATGAGGATGAGATGAATGTAGTTCCAATTAACATGATCAAAGGCTTTGGCAAGGTCAATTTTAAGGATGGTTATTTTAAGATTCTTAGTTTTAATGGTGTGCAGGACCTCCTGAGTAGTGCCAATAGCTTCATGAATCTGTCTGTGGTGGGGAAATGCAAATTTCTCCTTGGAAACATGAGAAGAGAGAATAGGTTTAATACTATTTGTAATGATTTTGGAAATAATCTTGTAAATGCAGTTGCAGAGGGATATTGGCCAATAGTCATGGAAGGTAGCTGCGTGATCATTTTTGGGGATCAGAGCAATGAATGTAGAGTTAAAACCATCATAAAGCCGACCAGATGTTCTACTAACTTCAATGACCTAGAGGAGGTCGCGGCCAATGAGTTGAAAAAGTGTAGATATAAGTCAATTGGCCAACCATCTGGTCCAGGGCTTTTGTCTTTTTTAAACCATTTTAGCGCACCTTCGATCTCACCCATGGTGATCGGTGCAATGAGATCCTCTGCCTGCTCATCATCAACAAAACTGTGAAATGTTCGAGCAATATTCATGATATCCGGTAGGTTGATGTTGTGTGGTGCTCTGTATTGATTTGTGAAATGCTGGATACCCAAATCTGAAAGTTGTGCATGTGTTTTGGCCACATATCCAGTATGATCATATAGTTCCCAAATAGTGTTGGTGATTCACCTTCCTTTAGCACACTGCTGAAAGAACTTAGTATTCTGAATCTGTGACCTGAGAGATTTCCAATTCAATCCTATTCAACTCCTTCTCCTTGAGATTTTTTTTTCTATCGAGCCCAAGGGATAGTGATTTCTTTGATACACTTGAGATTTTCATTAAAAACCCTAGCAAGTTCCCTATCAAGAAATAGATTGCAATGTTGCCACTCTTGTGTGACAAGAAATGAAATTCTAGATCATGTAACCATCTAGCATTGAATTTGAAAGGTGGATGCAGTTTCTCTTCACCTACTAGGAATTCCAAATAAACATGTGCGTGATCTGAGGCCCCACCCATGCCCACCCACTATCTTGATCTAACCATTTGATTATGAAATGACTGCTTGATAAGGAATCTATCAAGTCGACACGCCAGTGCAGCCCCCCCAGTGCATCTATTTCTCCAATTAGGTTGCTTCTTTTGCATGTTAATATTGATAAGTTCAGCCAGTTCTAGATTTGTGGTGAAGAAATTGGATAGCTGATCCGAGATGGCTTGAGGTCCCAAAGATTCTGAGATCTCGATAGAAAATTTTAAGTCTCCACCAAGAATGATATGATCTTGTTGAAGCAGAGGCAATCGAAGCAAAGATTGCTAGTAAATATATCTATTAATGCATGGACCGTAGACATTTATCAAGGTGAAAGAATGTCCAAAATCACAAGTGGAAACATCCATGCCTATGACACCCTCTCGCCCCCAAAAATTCGTCACTCAAGTGGTCCTGTTGTTGATGCCTAAAGCACAACCCCTAGATCAACCACGGACATCATTTGTCACGAAAGTCCAGTCCGGGAGGAGAGAGATAAGGATTTTGTTTATGGATACACCATCCACCAATGTTTCTTGAAGGAACAGGTCATCAATGGGAGTGGTAAGAAGGAGTTTCCTAAGTTCCAGTTTCTTGATGGGGTTGGCAAGTCCCCTACAATTAAAAGAGAGACAGATCATAATCGAACCCCATATTTGGGTTTCCTTGCTCTAAGAACCTGAAGAAGGGATGATTGAGTACCCACCTCCACATCCATATTGGCTCTATAGATAGCCTTTGAGATCGCAGAAGGTCTGCCTATTGATTTAGATGATGGGTGACCCTGCCTCGAGCCAATGTCGAGCTCTGACAAGGTGGGATGCTGTATAGATGATCTCAAGAAGTATTGGTTCCCGAATGATGAGGAGTCAGATGCCGTATGGGGGGATAATCCAGATGACTCTACAGAGGTGTGGGATATGGTAGGTCGGATGGTAGGGGGGGCCGATGCAATAGAGAAACTAATAGAGTGAAATGAACAAAATTAATGGTGTACAGTAATAGACGATGCATGTGATAAAAAATTACTAATAGTAGAAGAGGGAATAGTGGTACCCGGAATTGAAGTCGGATCCTTCTGAGAAGAGTGGAAAGGCAAATAGTGAGTGCGAGATTGAGTAATCGGCCAGATAGGTAGCACGGTCTCAGACTGATTAACGACATCCATCGATTGTACATCAAGTGTCGAAATAATGGTGACCGGATCAATTTGTGTAGCCATATGAGCAACCGTATTATAGAGTGGAAGCCCCGTACCCATGAGTGGGAATTCTTTGTAAAGATGCCCAACCGAATGGAATCGCCTGCATCTAAATGGAATCCCCTCGTAGTCCAACATTTGCTGCCATACCATCCCTTCGAAAAACATGTTATAATTTTCATGGAGGCCATCCCTAGTATCCAAGAATACTAAAATGCGAGCAACATAATTAATGCCCGACTCTAAATAAAATCTGTCATGATCGAGATATAGGCTGAAGTCTTCCCTAATGCTACGAAGAGGCTTCATTCCAGAATTGAAGCGGAAGCCCTGGCAATCGCATCCAAATAGGTCCCGCACTCGAATTTTCCTTGTTGGGGTCAAAGAGAGGGAACCATCGTTTCAATAGTACAAGGTGCATTTCGATGTGCCAGAATTTGGTAAGAACCTAGTCCACCAGAGGAGGCAGTGAAAAAGTAAGGGCGAACCAGCCCCTGTTAAGAAGTATGACCCCCGGAAGTTGCTCCATGTGACCTCCCCAAATTTCTTATGTCTAGAGATTTAGTCACGTTGTGGTGTATTTGTGGCCTCGAACCTTTCCCACAAGAACTGTGGCTGCTATCTGTTCGATGTTAGCCATACCTCTATCTCTCCCAATATTCGTGTTTTGACTGTGCCGATTCTTGGCAAGTCGAGTTTTTTTCCTCTTGCCTCTGTGCAGGTTCTGGTCCTCAGAGTTCGCACCAGGTTCTCCTTGTCCGTCAGAATCAGACGAAGGTTGTGCTTCAACTGTTTGTGCATCAAATGGTATATTAACGAAAATCCAGAAGCCACATTCGTCTCTATCGTAGTAGTAGAAGAAATGGGCAAATGCAATGACGCCTCCCCACTGATGGAAAGGTTTGCAAATGCAAGGGCATCCGCACAAAGATTTTCTGTTGCCTCAGTAGCGCTCAAGCCTGTCGCAGTGGTGTGTAACTCCGGCAAGTTAGGTGTGTCTTGTGCCTGGTGCTCCCAGAGACGCATCACAGAGGGTGATGGAATAGTAAAATCCAGAGAGTCCAAACTGCCCACAAATGGTTTAGAGCCTCTCGCAAGCGCGATCGGCAAAGGTAGTTCTGGCCAGTGAATAGCTGGTGCGCGCACCATATCCTCCTTGGCTGCCACATCAGCACATGTCCCCTTCCCCCAGATATCCACACCATCCAGAGGGTCAGCAGTATAATCAACCTCTTCTTCGTAAATAATCATGTCCAAATGATGGGTCAGGATAATAACCATCATAGTATTGGAGAGTAACAGAGTGAAACGGAGCTCCTCGAAAGTGCTGCCGGAGGAAGCCGCGTGAACCGACCACAACCCAAAATAATGTGGTGAACACTGAAAACAAAGAGGTTACCATCTAGTTGTCATAGTGGTCACCCCAATGCACAATAATAGTGGAAATGCAGCAGCAGAAAACCCAGCTTCGAGGCCATGGGTTAGATACCACCGTTAAAAAGGAGCGCAGAGTAGCATAGTAAAGCCCGCAAAGCCCGTGACTGCCATTAAAAAACAGACCTCGTGGCGAAACAATATCGGTTGGAGACATAAAAAATAAAAAGACCGCAGTTGAACCGCTCGGTGACAGGTTAAAAACCTATATCCATGTGTTACACAACATTTAATCATTGTCCCTGCAATTCCCATCTCGCCAATTGGAGGGTCATTTCCGTGATCGATAAGTAGTGTCATGCTTTGCAAAGACCATCATTGTATCCCTTTACATGAGAGTAATATTCCTCCTGTTGACAATTCCCTGAGCAGAGACTCAACAACCCTTGTTTTTGCCTTGGCGCAGGTAATCAGTTATGCCCTCACGCCGAAGAGGAAGATTAACACTGGGCCTCGTGCCAGTTGGTGCTTTTTCCCAGTTTTCCACCCACGCAAAACTATTTATGGAATGTTTTTTAAAAATAGAGGCGGAGATTCCACTCCAACCACCTCGAGGATGAGTCATTGGGAGTGGTTGAACTGAAAAACCACAAACTCCTTCCTTTAGTTTATGGTTTCCACCTCTTATGGGAACTCCCTAAAGGATAGGCCTCCCTCCCACCTTTTTAGGGATCCTAACCTCCTCCTTTTCCTCTATAAAATAAGTTATCTCTCTCTGCACAAAATAGCTGAACAACTGAATAGCTGAACTACTAGAGAAGATAGAATAAGAAGGAATTACATTGAGGAAGTAATCAATAACATAAAACATGAAAGACAGAAGTGAAATGGAAAGCATGAAAGTTTATAAATAGAAATGAAGCATATATACCATGAAGGATGCAATGTATAAACATGTGAATGGATTATGGCACAATGAGCTTTAAAGAAATAAAATAAGAACTATACAATAATGCACAGAACCTTGGCAAGTGCAGGGGCCCTCTACACCAGCCTTGGCAACAATCTTCAAGTACGAATTATGTTGGAAAACAGAGTCTTCTTATATTAAAATGCAGTCATAACAGTAAGGTAGTATTACGGCACAAAGGCAGCGTAATTACATTACAAAGCAGACTAATAAAAGATAATAGAGACTAACATAGACTAATCCCATATGCGTATGCAAACGCGTTATTTATAAAAAAAGAAACATAACTAATTCCTAAAGTTTATGCTGGTGGAGAACACGTAGACCATTACGTCCACGGATCTAGGATCATGGCTGTATTGAAAAGTAAATCTATGAGGAGTGGATGTTTGAATTCGGCTAAGGAGCCATGTACAGATGTTGATTTATCCTTCGTAATTCAGAAACGGCCATATGAACCTTCACGTGACACGAAACAGAGTCCTGTCACTGTGGGACTCTACGGTTGACTTCCATTTGGACGCCTTTGACTGCAGCTTCTTTAGATGATTTTGCTCGAGCCAATAGGACACGAACCATGTCCACATCATTTCTGACTTGCCCATGTGGCTCGTTTTTCCTGTAGACACCTGTAACATAGAGTTTCACAAAATGGCTGCGGAAAGTTGCAGCAGCTACGGAAAGTGGCAAGATTCCGCAGCTAAATGAACAAAATCTAAATCAAACAACAGACACAAAAATATAGTTAAAAAACATGTTAGATGCTCTTTTGCAATTAATATACAATGATATTGACAACTTGGGAGGTTCAGGTGAGTGAAAAAGGTATAGAAAAGTGTATGGAAAAGATGCAGATTTGAGACTCAACATACCCCCATTGTGAAGGTGTTGCATGTCCTCATGCAACCAAAATTTTGATATTCTTTCCTTAGTTCATATGCCTTGACACTTCAGCCAGCACATCCAATCCTCTCCTCCTCTTCCTTGGTGCTGCCAACATTCTGGGTTTCTTCATTAAGCACCTAAATTTGATATTAACCAGTGCTCTGCTTAACTTCTGGCATTTCCTTTTCAATTTCTTGTTCTTCTTCTGCCATATTCCCAAATGTAGCATGGTATTATCATGAATGATTTTGTCCAGTTTTCCTTGTTCCTTCAATGTCTCATTTTCATTTTTGATGTGTCTATTTAAAAGCTCTAGCTCAAAGATTTCCTGTTTTAGTGATTGGACTAAATCATCCTATACTGTATGAGGCTGAATGGACGAAGTACTGGGACCTGTAGCTGCCTTTTCCAAAGATTCTATATAGTCATATACTTCCTACTGCTTAGGGTCTATATCAGGTGTCATTTTTATTGGGCTGTCCCCAAAATGCCGTGAAGGAGAGTTATATTCAAAATCTGGCTGAGAAGGGCTCACATCAACATCTTGTTGAGAATGGGATGGACTATGGTCAATGTCTGATTGAGAATGAAATGAACCAGGTTCACTAACTGACTGAGATGGAATATGATCAGCTGGGGACTGTTCAGATGTCTCCTCTCCTAAATCAATGAAATGAGGACCCTTAATTTGCGTTTTCCTCAATTTCCCCTTAAGTCTGCTGCTTCTTCTCACACGTTGTGGTACACTATCCTTTTGTTTTTGTTTTCCTTTCTCTGTCTTCTTGGCCATAGATGACTATTTTTGAAGATAAACTAATCTTTCAGATAACACTTGATGATCTTCTTCTTCAGAAGAAGGGTTTTGATGTATAGCCTCAATAGTTTTTCTCTCTTTTGGTGTTATTGGCTTCTTACCCTTGATTTCTTTCTTCTTCCTCTTTGACAGTCTCTCTTCCCTATCAGTTCTTTCAATTGTAGTAGGAGGAGTATTTTGAATTTCATTAATTGTTCTTTTTCTCCTACTTCTTCTTGCTGTGCTACCTTCAGGAATTTCCTGAGTAGGAGTAATTTGAGTTTCATCATTTATTCTTTTTCTTCTACTCCTTCTTGTTGTACTACCTTCAGGAATTTCCTGAGGTTCCTCAAAGAAATTTCTAATCAGAAATTGTTCCCATGTGTCTTTCTTCTCCTTTAACTCTTTTTCAATCAAAATTTTTACAAGACCGTGGTGATATAGATGTGGTTATACATCTCCTAAATGCTTCTGAACAGTCACAGACATTTTCTTCAAGCTATTTAATAGAAAATATGGGAGATTGAGAGCTTGATTATCTAGAAAATTCATCAGCAACCTGGTATGGTACATATACATGGACCCAAAACGGCCTTCACATGTAATGAATTTCTGAACAACTAGCAGCAAAGTAGCCCATTCCTCTTTCAATGCATGAACAAGAATTCCTCTTTTAAAAACAGTTATGTCCATACCTTGGTTTCGTAAGATTGTTATCCAGGCTTCATCACTGATGCTTTTATTCTTAAACCAACGCTCACCCTCTTGAAGAAGTTCCGTGGCTATTGCTATAGATGCTTCATTGACCGCAAACTTAAGGTCTCCAATCTCTACTTCCAAGCCATTAAACGACCTTGCGAATGCCTTTGTCACTTCTTTATGATAACCTCTGAATTTATGGATAAACCGCAGCCAATTTGCTTTCTTCAATATATCCCTTACTTGCGGATATCCCTCCATAAACTTAGGTCCTTCCGGTTCTGCTCTTAGCAATTTACCCATTTTTCTTTCTGCTCTTCACAAATTTGCCTGTGTGAGGGTTCAATGGAAATAGAACGGTTGAATGCACGGAGATGAGCACAATGACTGTGGGTAAATGTTAGAGAGTGGTATACAGACTATAGCGTAGTAGAGAACGAAATGGAGTGAATAGAACAGAGAGGGATTTTCGTGAGCACAACAGAGATACAGCTGTGAGGTTAACAGAGTATAACACATCCGGAAGTGTTTTGAATTTTGGTGGCTGCACAATAAATATGAGCACGTTTAAACAACAGCTATAGATTTATGCGGCTGTAAGAGTCCGTGGTCAAATCAATTACGTCTCATTGTCACCGGTGGAATATTGGAACATGAGTGAAGATCGGGAGTTTAATGATGGAACCGTTTGAGAATGAATGCGAGAGGATAATATGGAGATCGTGAAAGGTTACGGAATTTTCAATATAATCATTGCACATAATGGATGGAGCTTATGGTTCAGAACTATATAAAAATGTGTTTTTCAATGCTATTTGAAATAAATTTTATTCATACCTTTGGAATCTTTGCCTTTTTACTTGGTCTTCAACTAGTTACTCTTTATTGGTGTCTTGAATGCTCCATGTCTTCATTTTTGATCCTCTCACCTGCATTTTATTTCATGATTATGGAAATAACATCTGGCTGTACATTCTTTTGAAAACAGAGTTGTAGCTGCGGAATCTGCTTCTGGCTGCGGAAACTGGAGTCAGCTGTGGAAACAGATGTCAGCTGCGGAAACTGACACAACTATTATTTGGATGAATGGAGATGAACATATGAGAAATGACCAGATGGAAATGGTCATGAAAAAGAATTTTATTGATGAAATGGAATAAAATGAAGTGAAATGGAGTGAAATGAAGTGAAATGAAATGGAATGAAATGGAGTGGGTGGTCACAAAACTTGTGAAATGAAAGAGAGATTTTTTTTTTTTTGGAAAATATAAGGTGTCAGGTGTTCCTGATTTTCACCCAATATTTTCTGTATAAGACTGCCAATCAGTGATTGGTTTTCAGGCTTATACATTTTTTTTTTTTTTTTTTTTTTTAAACTGAAAATAACAAAAGCTAGGTTGGTGGAGAAGAAGAATTCTTCTGTACCAGCCTGATTGCAGAACTTTCTTGAAACATTTTGACAAAATCCTCTTTTGAGAGTGGCTTATGATAAACTTTCAATCTATGGCCATTCACAATAAGAGGAGTTTGAAACTCATCAATGGTCTTGATTCTTACCGCTCCATTGCTAAAGATCTTGTCAATCTCATATGGCCCAAGCCAATGAGTATGAAATTTTCCTTGAAAATCTTTAAACTTGGAATCAAATAACAATGCCCAATCTCCTTCTTGAAACTTCTTCTCTTTGATGTACTTGTCATGCCATTTAGCTCTTTGATATTGAACTAGATCAGTTCTTAAAATTGCCTCTTGTCTGATCTCATCTAGCTCATTCAATTGCTCCATTCTATGCTTTTGGGCTTCTGATAAGTCCATCCCCAACTAAACTGCTATCTTGAAGGTCTTGACTTGGAATTCAATGGGGAGCAAGACTTCTTTCCCATAAACAAGTTCATAGGGAGAATGTCCTGTTGTATTCCTCCATGTAGTTCTGTAGGCCCACAAGGCTTTTGGAAGCCTTTCTGCCCAATCTCTTCTATGTAGATGAACAGTTTTGGTGATGATACTTTCAAGAAATTTGTTTGTGGACTCCACTTGACCATTTTCTTGTGGATGGTAAGGAGTAGATCTTCTGTGCTTGATTTTGTATTCTTCCATCAATTTCTCCACCAAGTTGGATGTGAATTGGCTTCCTTGATCTGCCACAATTTCTCTTGGAACACCAAAGCGAGTAAAAATATCCTCATAAAGAAAATGAACAACTGAATTTTCAGTAGCAGATACTAATGCTTTGGCTTCTACCCATTTAGTAACATAATCATTACAAACCAATATATACTTCTTTTGCTTAGATGGTGGATTAATAGGTCCAATGAAATCTAAAGCCCATTTTTCAAAGGGTTCAATGAGTGCCTGTGTTTGCAATGGCATTTCATTTGAAAGGGTAGGTTTCCCTACTCTTTGGCAGCTGTCACACCTTTTGACATATTGTTTTGCATCTTTGAAGAGGAAAGGCCAATAATATCCTAAAGAGAGGATTTTATAGGCCGTCCTTTTGTCTGCAAAGTGTCCGCCGCATGGTTCATCATGACATGCCTTAAGAATATCAGGCATTTCATCTTCCATGACACATCTTCTGATCACAAGATCTGGCCCTGTTTTAAACAATTCGTTAGAAATCCATGAATATTTTGAACTCTCTTGAATAATTTTTCGTTTTTCACTTGGAAATAAATGTGAAGGTAGTTTCCCTGTAACCAAATAGTTAGCAATATCTGCATACCAAGAAGTCTTAATAGTTACTGCAAACAAGTATTCATCAGGAAACTTATCCTCTACAGGAGAATCTTCTTTAGTATTCTGAATTCTAGACAAGAAATCAGCTATTGTATTCTATTTTCCTGGTCTATCCAACACAGTAATATTGAATTCTTGCAAAAGTAAAAGCCATCTTGTCACTCTGCCATTAGTAAGAGGTTTGTTCATTAAATATCTAATTGCAGAATGGTCAGTATGAATAAAAGTTTCATAGCCTGTTATGTAATGTCTAAACTTATTAATTGCATGAACAACAGCTAAAAACTCTTTTTCAGTCACAGTATAGTTCAAATCTGTGGGAGTCAAATTTTTACTGGTATAATAAATGGCATAAGGAACTAAATCTTTTTGACTCAACACAGCTCCTAGAGCTGTATCTGAAGCATCCGTAGAAATATGGAAAGGGAGTTTCCAATTTGGTCCTCTTAAGATAGGTGCTTCAGATATTCTTGTTTTCAAAGTTTCAAAAGCTTATTACAATCAGGATCCCATTTGAATTCACAGTCTTTTGTAAGCAATTTGAAGAGTGGAGATGCAATTTTAGTGAAGTTTTCTATAAATCTTCTATAGTAACTAGTAAATCCTAGAAAACTTCTAACATCTCTTTGACAATTTGGAATAGGCAACTTGGAGATGACTTCAACTTTTGATCTATCAACCTTAATCCCATCTCCTGAAATATGATGTCCTAAAACAATCCCTTCAGTAAACATCATAAAGCATTTTCATGGCTTAATGAAAGGTTTGTTTCTTTACATCTTATAAGAACTTTTTCCAAATTTTCTAATGCCTCTTCAAATGAATTACCATAAACTGCAAAATCATCCATATAAACCTCTACACAATCATGGATTAGATCAGAAAAAATTCCTAGTACTGCTCTTTGGAATGTTGCTGGTGCATTACATAACCCAAAAGGAAGCACTCGGTAGGCAAAAGTTCCCCATGGACGAGTAAATGTGGTCTTATCTTGATCTTCAGGTGCTACCTGAATTTGATTATAGCCACTAAAACCATCCAAAAATGAAAAGTACTTTTTACCTGCTAATGTATCTAATACCTGATCAATAAAAGGCAAGGGAAAGTGATCCTTCAAAGTTGCTTTGTTCAATTCCCTGTAATCAATGCATACTCTCCATTTACCATTCTTTTTAGGTACTATAACCAAAGGAGAAACCCATCGGCTATCTGAAATTGGATAAATGAAGTTTACATTAAGAAGTTTTTGGAGCTCTTCTTTCACTATCTCCCTAAGATTTGGATTCATCCTTCTTTGAGGTTGTCTGATTGGTCTATTGTTTTCCTCAATATAGATATGATGGATGCAAGTCTTAGGATCAATACCTTTCATGTCAGTATACTCCCATGCAAATGCAGTAGAATGTTTTTACAAGATTTTGGTTAGTTCTTCTTGTTGTGACTTTTCCAAATGTTTGTTGATATTCAATGTTTTTCCTGGAAAAATCTCAATAGTAGAACTACTAAACTCTTCCATAGAGTAAAGAGACATTTGTCTTGATGATAAATATTCTATGTCAGATTCCAACTGAAATTGTGTGAGGTCATATTCTGAATATGTCTCAAAATTTTCTAATGTGTTCAGAATTTGACTATCCTCACTGATTTCAGAAATGGTAAAGACAGGTTGTATAGTGTCATCATCATTGACCCACTCATTGTCTCCTACTTCTGTGATTGCTTTTGCTGGAGGATACAAATTGAATTTCTTTGTTGAATTACCATTAGAAATGTACATGTCCCCAGATCTACAACTAATAAAAGCATCAGCTGTGGCTAGCCAAGGTCTTCCTAAGATAAGTGGGTGCCCTCCTAGATTACTCTGGGGAGTCAAAATCATAAAATCTACTGGATATTCCCAAGAATCTAAGGAGACTGAAATATCTTCTAATACACCATCTGGTTTAATAATTGATCGATTTGCAAGTTGCAGTAGAGTAGGTGTAAAAAGAAGGTTAGGAAGTTTTAGCTGGTCCATAGTCTGTCTACTCATAATGTTGATAGCAGCCCCTAAGTCAATCAATGTGTTTGGAATTTCTATCCCATTTATATGTGTCTTGACAATTGGACTTCCTGGATCCACATACTTCTGCATGGTAATTTTTCCCATCATAATATCTGCAATCTTTCCTACCAAGTGGATTCTTCTTGTGTCTTTTAGTTTCCTTCCTGGTCTTTTGAAACTCAACTCCTTTATTGTTTTTGCTAGAATAGGAATCTCTCGAATGGCTTGTAGCAAGGGAATCTTGATACAAACATTCTTCAATTCATCTAGAAAGTCATAGTTAGGCAACAAGATTTGTTTTTCCACCCCTTTGTCAATTTGTAGTCTTTCAGGAAAAGGAGGTGTAGATAAAGATACAGGTTGCTCAACTATAGGAGTTGTGGGTGTTGACTTTTCTTTTTCTTTTTGAATGTTTGAATTTTGAAGAGATTCTTCCTCAGAACCCTTATTGACTTGAAGAGAGTCCTCCTCAGAGGTATCTTGCTCTTGAATATCTATAGAAGGTTTTTCTAAAACTCTACCGGATCTGAGTTGTACATCGTTGAGAGGAACAATCATATAGGTAGGAAATTGTTGTCCTTCTACCATGTAAGTATTCTGAGGATTCTTATTGTTAGGATTTGGCAATGGCTGAGCTGGAAGTTGATTTGTCTTTTGTTGATATGGGAGCATAAGTTGAGGATTTGGATTTTGTTGAGAAGGTTGTTGTTGTGGAAATGGCAATGAAAGTTGTGGATTTTGGTTTGGAAGTTGTGGAGCTTGTTGATTTTGAAAAGATGGAGGATATTGATAAAATTGAGCAAATCTCCCATAAGGATTTTGCATCCCTTGTACCCATGGCTGATATGAATTTTGATGTTGGGGCCAAGGTTGTTGCCAAGGATTCCAATTTGGTTGGGTTTGAAAATTCATGGGGTTGTTAAACCCTTGAGTTTGTTGTCCCTGCCAAGGTCTCCTTGCGACAAAACAGAGAGATTCTACTGAATTTGGGTCTTCTTGAAAAACAGCTTTGAGTCTAGGAATTGAAGGACAATCCTTGATCTCATGATTCTCTGAGCAAATCATACATGTTTCTACAACTTTTTCATCCAAGGGATATTCCCTTAAAGCATGTTTCTTCCTACATTTCGGACAAAAGATGGCTAAAGCATCTGTTTCTGCTTTCTGCTTGTTTTGGATTTTAAGGGTGTCTAGTTGTTCACTAAGGCTCCCTAAGATATCAGTTTGAACTCATCAAGCATGTTACCAATCTCTGCCCTACTTACTGATCCAGTTGCAGATTTGTTAGCCCTAATAAGAGAAGGATCCCTAGGCCCTTTTCCTGTTTTAGATTTTCCTCTTAAGAGATGGACACATAGTTCTGTTATATCACGAAGTGGGAGTTGAGAAATGTCTCCTTTCCCCATCATGTTTAAAATATCTATCCATTCATCTCTAATGGCTTTTAATATGAGGGCTTTCAAGGTTTCATCATCTAAATTTCTCATCTTTGCTCTTTTCAAGTTGTATTGAAATATTTCAAGTAAATCTTCCAAATTTTCATCTTCTTTTTGCATCATTTTGAATACCTCATCCTTGTGATTGGTGGGCATACAATAGTCCAAGTATCTATCCAAGAATGTTTGTTTCATATCATTCCAAGTCCTAATAGATTGAGTGGCTAATCCCATGAACCATTTCAAAGAAGATCCCTTCAATGTTGAAGGAAACAATTTGAGTTTTTGAGAGTCTTCCATATAGTCATAGGTTCGGCACACGACTTCAAACTCAAACAGAAATGTTTCAGGATCCTCACTTCACAATCCATAAAAGTTAGGGAGAACAGATGGTGAGATATTTTTCATCGTTGTATGAGTTTCCTCATCAACTATAGGGAATCCAAACAAGTTTTCTCCTTCCCTGTTTCCTCCATTATTTCCTTCATCATTGTTGTCTCCATTGTTTCCTCCTCTTCTACCTCTACCTCTACCTCCATCTATTACTTCCTCTGCCATGATAGTCTCTTTAGAGTCCTTAAAGTCCTCTAGTTCTTCTATCAAGGAAGGATGAGAGAGAGTCTATTTGTTTTCTAAATGGGATTTAGTAGATGGTATAGGAGAATCCTCTAATTCAACTGCTACTTGAATTCCAAAAATCTTAAGGCTAGGGGTAGATGGTGGTGAATCTGGTCTATGCCTTGAAGAAGATGGAGTTGTGAAAATCGAACTCTTGGCTTTAGCTATAAACCTTCCCCTAGAATCTCTTGCTCTATGCATGCCATTTTTTATTATTTTTATTATTTTTTTAAAAGTTGGGCTAATAATTCTCTTTCTGATCTTCCAGGTCACACTAGGTGAAAGAAGAGAGCATACTTAAGAAATTACTGAACCAATAACTCTCTTTTCTGATCCTCCAGATCACACTAGGTGCAAGAGGAGAGCATACTTATGGAAGTTATCAAGTTTTCCCTTCTTTTATGATTTTGTTTTTTTTTTTTAAGAAATTGGCTACCTAGTTACACTTCCCCGGCAACGACGCCAAAATGTTTGGTCAATTTAGTGTGTCCTAAATTTCTGCATTTAATTTGTCAATCCGGGAGTCGTAAGCTGATGAAGTGCGGCACACTATATGTGCAAAAGTCAACACCCACAACTCCTATAGTTCAGCAACCTGCATCTTTATTTACACCTCCTTTTCCTGAAAGACTACAAATTGACAAAGGGGTGGAAAAAAAAATCTTGTTGCCTAACTATGACTTTCTAGATGAATTGAAGAATGTTTGTATCAAGATTCCCTTGCTACAAGCCATTCGAGAGATTCCTATTCTAGCAAAAACAATAAAGGAGTTGAGTTTCAAAAGACCAGGAAGGAAACTAAAAGACACGAGAAGAATCCACCTGGTAGGAAAGATTGCAGATATTATGATGGGAAAAATTACCATGCAGAAGTATGTAGATCCAGGAAGTCCAATTGTCAAGACACATATAAATGGGATAGAAATTCCAAACACATTGATTGACTTAGGGGCTGCTATCAACATTATGAGTAGACAGACTATGGACTAGCTAAAACTTCCTAACCTTCTTTTTACACCTACTTTACTGCAACTTGCAGATCGATCAATTATTAAACCAGATGGTGTATTAGAAGATATTTCGGTCTCCTTAGATTCTTGGGAATATCCAGTAGATTTTATGATTTTGACTCCCAAGAGTAATCTAGGAGGGCACCCACTTATCTTAGGAAGACCTTGGCTAGCCACAGTTGATGCTTTTATTAGTTGTAGATCTGGGGACATGTACATTTCTAATGGTAATTCGACAAAGAAATTCAATTTGTATCCTCCAGCAAAAGCAATCACAGAAGTAGGAGACAACGAGTGGGTCGATGATGAGGACACTATACAACCTGTCTTTACCATTTCTGAAATCAGTGAGGATAGTCAAATTCTGAACACATTAGAAAATTTTGAGACATCTTCAGAATATGACCTCACACAATTTCAGTTGGAATCTGACATAGAATATTTATCATCAAGACAAATGTCTCTTTACTCTATGGAAGAGTTTGGTAGTTCTACTATTGAGATTTTTCCGGGAAAAACATTGAATATCAACAAACATTTGGAAAAGTCACAACAAGAAGAACTAACCAAAATCTTGCAAAAACATTCTACTGCATTTGCATGGGAGTATACTGACATGAAAGGTATTGATCCTAAGACTTGCATCCATCATATCTATATTGAGGAAAGCAGTAGACCAATCAGACAACCTCAAAGAAGGATGAATCCAAATCTTAGGGAGATAGTGAAAGAAGAGCTTCAAAAACTTCTCAATGTAAACTTCATTTATCCAATTTCAGATAGCCGATGGGTTTCTCCTTTGGTTATAGTACCTAAAAAGAATGGTAAATGGAGGGTATGCATTGATTACAGGAAATTGAACAAAGCAACTTTGAAGGATCACTTTCCTTTGCCTTTTATTGATCAGGTATTAGATACATTAGCAGGTAAAAAGTACTTTTCATTTTTGGATGGTTTTAATGGCTATAATCAAATTCAGGTAGCACCTGAAGATCAAGATAAGACCACATTTACTTGTCCATGGGGAACTTTTGCCTACCGAGTGCTTCCTTTTGGGTTATGTAATGCACCAGCAACATTCCAAAGAGCAGTACTAGGAATTTTTTCTGATCTAATTCATGATTGTGTAGAGGTTTATATGGATGATTTTACGGTTTATGGTAATTCATTTGAAGAGGCATTAGAAAATTTGGAAAAAGTTCTTATAAGATGTAAAGAAACAAACCTTTCATTAAGCCATGAAAAATGCTTTATGATGTTTACTGAAGGGATTGTTTTAGGACATCATATTTCGGGAGATGGGATTAAGGTTGATATATCAAAAGTTGAAGTCATCTCCAAGTTGCCTATTCCAAATTGTCAAAGAGATGTTAGAAGTTTTCTAGGATTTACTGGTTACTATAGAAGATTTATAGAAAACTTCACTAAAATAGCATCTCCACTCTTCAAATTGCTTACAAAAGACTGTGAATTTAAATGGGATCCTGATTGTCAATCAGCTTTTAAAACTTTGAAAACAAGAATATCTGAAGCACCTATCTTGAGAGGACCAAATTGGAAACTCCCTTTCCATATTTCTACGGATGCTTCAGATACAGCTCTAGGAGCTGTGTTGGGTCAAAAAGATTTAGTTCCTTATGCCATTTATTATACCAATAAAAATTTGACTCCCACAGAGTTGAACTATACTGTGACTGAAAAAGAGTTTTTAGCTGTTGTTCATGCAATTAATAAGTTTAGACATTACATAACAGGCTATGAAACTTTTATTCATGCTGACCATTCTGCAATTAGATATTTAATGAACAAACCTGTTACTAATGGCAGAGTGACAAGATGGCTTTTACTTTTGCAAGAATTCAATATTCCTGTGTTGGATAGACCAGGAAAACAGAATACAGTAGCTGATTTCTTGTCTAGGATTCAGAATACTAAAGAAGATTCTCCTGTAGAAGATAAATTTCCTGATGAATACTTGTTTGCATTAACTATTAAGACCCCTTGGTATGCAGATATTGCTAACTATTTGGTTACAGGGAAACTACCTTCACATTTATTTCCAAGAGAAAAACGAAAGATTATTCGGGAGAGTTCAAAATATTCATGGATTTCTAACGAATTGTTTAAAACAGGGCCAGATCTTGTGATCAGAAGATGTGTCAGGGAAGATGAAATGCCTGATATTCTTAAGGCATGTCATGATGAACCATGCGGCGGACACTTTGTAGACAAAAGGACGGCCTATAAAATCCTCTCTTTAGGATATTATTGGCCTTCCCTCTTCAAAGATGCAAAACAATATGTCAAAAGGTGTGGCAGCTGCCAAAGAGTAGGGAAACCTACCCTTTCAAATGAAATGCCATTGCAAACACAGGTACTCATTGAACCCTTTGAAAAATGGGCTTTAGATTTCATTGGGCCTATTAATCCACCATCTAAGCAAAAGAAGTATATATTGGTTTGTACTGATTATGTTACTAAATGGGTAGAAGCTAAAGCATTAGTATCTGCTACTGAAAATTCAATTGTTCATTTTCTTTATGAGGATATTTTTACTCGCTTTGGTGTTCCAAGAGAAATTGTGACAGATCAGGGGAGCCAATTCACATCCAATTTGGTGGAGAAGTTGATGGAAGAATACAAAATCAAGCACAGAAGATCTACTCCTTGCCATCCGCAAGCAAATGGTCAAGTGGAGTCCACAAATAAAGTTCTTGAAAGTATCATCACCAAAACTGTTCATCTACATAGAAGAGATTGGGCAGAAAGGCTTCCTGAAGCCTTGTGGGCCTACAGAACTACATGGAGAAATACAACAGGACATTCTCCCTATGAACTTGTTTATGGGAAAGAAGTCTTGCTCCCCATTGAATTCCAAGTCAAGACCTTCAAGATAGCAGTTCAGTTGGGGATGGACTTATTAGAAGCCCAAAAGCATAGAATGGAGCAATTGAATGAGCTAGATGAGATCAGACAAGAGGCAATTTTAAGAACTGATCTAGTTCAATATCAAAGAGCTAAATGGAATGACAAGTACATCAAAGAGAAGAAGTTTCAAGAAGGAGATTGGGCATTGTTATTTGATTCCAAGTTTAAAGATTTTCAAGGAAAATTTCAGACTCATTAGCTTGGGCCATATGAGATTGACAAGATCTTTAGCAATGGAGCGGTAAGAATCAAGACCATTGATGAGTTTCAAACTCCTCTTATTGTGAATGGCCATAGATTGAAATTTTATCATAAGCCACTCTCAAAAGAGGATTTTGTCAAAATTTTTCAAGAAAGTTCTGCAATCAGGCTGGTACAGAAGAATTCTTCTTCTCCACCAGCCTAGTTTTTGTTCTTTTCAGTTAAATATATATATATAAAATAATAAAAAAATTTGTATAAGCCTGAAAACCAATCCACTTGTCCTCAATTCAAATCCCTAGCTTAGCGCATATATAGTAGGGCTCTTACGCGGGATCCTCCGATCGATCCCCTACAACTCTCGCCCCTTCGGGTGCTTTACCCTCAATTCCGGGCTCGACCAACAGCCATGTTCAGTATTTTTATGATTGGCAGTCTTATACAGAAAATATTGGGTGAAAATCAGGAACACCTGACACCTTATATTTTCCAAAAAAAAAAAAAATCTCTCTTTCATTTCACAAGTTTTGTGACCACCCATTCCATTTCATTCCACTTCATTCCATTTCTTTTCACTCCATTTCACTTCATTTTATTCCCTTTCATCAATAAAATTCTTTTTCATGACCATTTCCATTTGGTCATTTCTCATCTGTTCATCTCCATTCATCCAAATAATAGCTGTGTCAGTTTCCGCAGCTGACATCTGTTTCCGCAACTGACTCCAGTTTCCGCAGCCAGAAGCAGATTCCGCAGCTACAACTCTGTTTTCAAAAGAATGTACAGCCAGATGTTATTTCCATAATCATGAAATAAAATGCAGGTGAGAGGATAAAAAATGAAGACATGGAGCATTCAAGACACCAATAAAGAGTAACTAGTTGAAGACCAAGGGAAAAGGCAAAGATTCCAAAGGTATGAATAAAATTTATTTCAAATAGCATTGAAAAACACATTTTTATATAGTTCTGAAACATAAGCTCCATCCATTATGTGAAATGATTATATTGACAATTCCGTAACCTTTCACGATCTCCATATTATCCTCTCGCATTCATTCTCAAACGGTTCCATCATTAAACCCCCGATCTTCACTCATGTTCCAATATTCCACCGGTGACAATGAGATGTAATTGATTTGACCACGGACTCTTACAGCCGCATAAATCTATAGCTGTTGTTTAAACGTGCTCATATTTATTGTGCAGCCACCAAAATTCAAAACACTGCCGAATGTGTTATACTCTGTTAACCTCACAGCCGTATCTCTGTTGTGCTCACGAAAATCCCTCTCTGTTCTGTTCACTCCATTTCGTTCTCTACTACGCTATAGTCTGTATACCACTCTCTGACATTTACCCACAGTCATTGTGCTCATCTCCGTGCATTCAGCCGTTCTATTTCCATTGAACCCTCACGCAGGCAAATTTGTGAAGAGCAGAAAGAAAAATGGGTAAATTGCTAAGAGCAGAACCGGAAGGACCTAAGTTTATGGAGGGATATCCGCAAGTAAGGGATATATTGAAGAAAGAAAATTGGCTGCGGTTTATCCAGAAATTCAGAGGTTATCATAAAGAAGTGACGAAGGCATTCGCAAGGTCGTTTAATGGCTTGGAAGCAGAGATTGGAGACCTTAAGTTTGCGGTCAATGAAGCATCTATAGCAACATCCACGGAACTTCTTCAAGAGGGTGAGCGTTGGTTTAAAAATAAAAGCATCAGTGATGAAGCATGGAGAACAATCTTACGAAACCAAGGTATGGACATAACTGTTTTTAAAAGAGGAATTCCTGTTCATGCATTGAAAGAGGAATGGGCTACTTTGCTGCTAGTTGTTCAGAAATTCATTTCCTGTGAAGGCCGTTTTGGGTCCATGTATATGTACCATACCAGGTTGCTGATGAATTTTCTAGATAATCAAACTCTCAATCTCCCATATTTTCTATTAAATAGCTTGAAGAAAATGTCTGTGACTGTTCAGAAGCATTTAGGAGATGTAGAACCACATCTATATCACCACAGTCTTGTAAAAATTTTGATTGAAAAAGAGTTAAAGGAGAAGAAAGACACATGGGAACAATTTCTGGTTAGAAATTTCTTTGAGGAACCTCAGGAAATTCCTGAAGGTAGTACAACAAGAAGGAATAGAAGAAAAAGAATAAATGATGAAACTCAAATTACTCCTACTCAGGAAATTCCTGAAGGTAGCATAGTAAGAAGAAGTAGGAGAAAAAGAACAATTAATGAAATTCAAAATACTCCTCCTACTACAATTGAAAGAACTGATAGGGAAGAGAGATTGTCAAAGAGGAAGAAGAAATAAATCAAGGGTAAGAAGCCAATAACACCAAAAGAGAGAAAAAATATTGAGGCTATACATCAAACCCCTTCTTCTGAAGAAGAAGATCATCAAGTGTTATCTGAAAGATTAGTTTATCTTCAAAAACAATCATCTATGGCCAAGAAGACAGAGAAAGGAAAACAAAAACAAAAGGATAGTGTACCACAGCGTGTGAGAAGAAGCAGCAGACTTAAGGGGAAATTGAGGAAAACGCAAATGAAGGGTCCTCATTTCATTGATTTGGGAGAGGAAACATCTGAACAGTCCCCAGCTGACCATAGTCCATCTCAGTCAGTTAGTGAACTTGGTTCATTTCATTCTCAGTCAGACATTGAACATAGTCCATCCCATTCTCAGCAAGATGTTGATGTGAGCCCTTCTCAGCCAGATTTTGAAGATAACTCTCCTTCACGGCATTTTGGGGACAGCCCAATAAAAATGACACCTGATATAGACCCCAAGCAGCAGGAAGTATATGATTATATAGAATCTTTAGTAAGAGCAGCTACGAGCCCCAGTACTTCGTCCATCCAGCCTCACACAGTACAAGATGATCTAGTCCAATCACTAAAACAGGAAATCTTTGAGCTAGAGCTTTTAAATAGACACATCAAAAATGAAAATGAGACATTGAAGGAACAAGGTAAATTGGACAAAATCATTCATGATAATACCATGCTACATCTGGGAATATGGCAGAAGAAGAATAAGAAATTGAAAAGGAAATGCCAGAAGTTAAGCAGAGCATTGGTTAATATCAAATTTAGGTGCTTAATGAAGAAGCCCAGGATGTTGGCAGCACCAAGGAAGAAGAGGAGAGGATTGGATGTACTGGCTGAAGTGTCAAGGCATATGAACTGAGGAAGGATTATCAAAATTTTGGTTGCATGAGGACATGCAACACCTTCACAGTGGAGGTATGTTGAGTCTCAAATCTGCATCTTTTCCATACACTTTTCTATACCTTTTTCATCCACCTGAACCTCCCAAGTTGTCAATATCATTGTATATTAATTGCAAAAGAGCATCTAACATGGTTTTTAACTATATTTTTGTGTCTGTTGTTTGATTTAGATTTTGTTCATCTAGCTGCGGAATCTTGCCACTTTCCGCAGCTGCTGCAACTTTCCGCAGCCATTTTGTGAAACTCTATGTTACAGGTGTCTACATGAAAAACGAGCCACATGGGCAAGTCAGAAATGATGTGGACATGGTTCGTGTCCTATTGGCTCGAGCAAACTCATCTAAAGAAGCTGCGGTCAAAGGCGTCCAAATGGTAGTCAACTGTAGAGTCTCACGGTGACATGACTCTGTTTCGTGTCACGTGAAGGTTCATATGGCCGTTTCTGAATTGCGGAGGATAAATCAACATCTGTACATGGCTCCTTAGTCGAATTCAAACATCCACTCCTCATAGATTTACTTTTCAATACGGCCATGATCCTAGATCCGTGGACGTAATGGTCTACGTGTTCTCCATCAGCATAAACTTTAGGAATTAGTTATGTTTCTTTTGTTATAAATAACGCGTTTGCATACGCATATGGGATTAGTCTATGTTAGTCTCTGTTATCTTTTATTAGTCTGCTCTGTAATGTAATTACGCTGCCTTTGTGCCGTAATACTACCTTACTGTTATGACTACATTTTAATATAAGAAGACTCTGTTTTCCAACATAATTCGTACTTGAAGATTGTTGCCAAGGCTGGTGTAGAGGGCCCCTGCACTTGCCAAGGTTATGTGCATTATTGTATAGTTCTTATTTTATTTCTTTAAATCTCATTGTGCCATAATCCATTCACATGTTTATACATTGCATCCTTCATGGTATATATGCTTCATTTCTGTTTATAAACTTTCATGCTTTCGATTTCACTTCTGTCTTTCATGTTTTATGTTATTGATTACTGATCATTGTTCTTGTTTCAGGTTATAGATAGGCAACCCGGGCATTTGCATAACTTTTTGACTAATGACATGGAATTAACATTGTTCTGCTGCTAATTTGCTTTTCTTAGTTTCTGTTTAATTTCAGTACTGCTTTGTTTAATTCAGTTTTGTTCATTTTCTTCAGTAGTTAAATTTAGATATATTAAATTGCTCATAACATCTTCAGTTGCCTCCGAAAGCCACAGCTGGACTGATGGTGAGGGATTGTATTATGAAATGTGTAGTTTGGTATTAGTTTCCTTTCTACAAATTTAGATATATTAAACTGCTCATAACATCTTCAGTTGCCTCCGAAAGCCACAGCTGGACTGATGGTGAGGGATTGTATTATGAAATGTGTAGTTTAGTATTAGTTTCCTTTCTGCAAATTTAGATATATTAAACTGCTCATAACATCTTCAGTTGCCTCCGAAAGCCACAGGTGGACTGATGGTGAGGGATTGTATTATGAAATGTGTAGTTTGGTATTAGTTTCCTTTCTGCAAATTTAGATATATTAAATTGTGCATGACATCTTCAGTTACCTCCGAAAGCCACAGCTGGACTGATGGTGAAGGATTGAATTATGAATGTATGGTTTGATATTAGTTTACTTTCTGCAAGTTAGATATCAGTTACTCAAGTTGTTTATGGTTACTTCCGAAAATCATAGTTGGACTAATGATGAGGGATCAGAAGACAAGTTGATGTAATCTGATTTAGATTTACTTTGTTGCAATTTTGGATTTCTTTCAGCATAGTTTCTTTTGTGTTTAGACAGCAGCAAGAATAGTTTGGTTTTCATGCTCACTAGTTCACTGTTTTGATTTATTAGACTAGCAACACCTTTTCATTTCAGTAGCATATTTTCATTTCCTTTCAAGTTTTGTCATTGTAAGTTTCAAATTCCTTTTTAAGTTTCAAGTTGGTAAATCATTATAGAGGATATCATTTCCTTGAACAAATATAACCATACTTGTTTTTATTTTAGAATTTCCATCTCACCTTAGAAAACCAAAAACGACAAAAAGTTAAGAAAAAGGTTATCTTGCACATATAGTGCGCCACACTTTATCAGCTTACGAATCCCGGATTGACAAATTAAATGCAGCAATTTAGGACACACTAAATTGACCAAACAGTAAGCCTATCACATTTCATTCTGAGACATTTAATGGTGCTGTTTTGAATTATCCTACATATGATAGGGAGTTGTATGCGTTGGTACAAAGTGTCAAAAAGTGGAAACACTATTTAATGGGCAAAGAAACAGTTGTTCATACTGACCATCAGCCTTTACAGTACTTGCAATCGCAAAGTAAATTGCAGCAGTCACGACGTTTCAAATGGATGGGCTTATTACAACAATCTCACTTGGTAATAAGGTACAAGAAAGGTATTTTCAATAAATTTTCTGATATGCTTTCAAGGCCTATTATTAGTGCTACAACTTTACTTAAGAATGATTCTATTGTACAGGAGAGTTACATAGAACATTATGCATCAGATGATGATTTTAAGGATGTGTATGCTAACTTGAGTAAAGGGAATCATGTTGAGGAGAATGATTATCATTTGCATAATAATTTGTTGTTTCATTTGGGAAAGTTATGTATACCACAGGGAGAGAGATTAAGTATCATGAGAGAAGCTCATTCTTCTCTTATTGCTGGTCATTTCAGGGTAAGCAAAACGGTAGCACATTTACAGAGGTATTGTTATTGGCCTCGTATGGTAGATAGTGTTTCACGTTTCATTAGAGGTTGTTCATTATGTGCTACAAGCAAGCCTAGAAATAGGAAGCTTGGTTTGTATATGCCATTGGCAGTACCTTCTAGACCATGGCAGAGTATTTCTATGGATTTTGTTGGAGGTCTACCATTATCTAGAAAGCAACATGATTATCTTTAAGTAGTAGTTGATAGATTCAACAAGATGTGTATTCTTATGCCATGCAAGAAAATTATAACTGCTGAACCAACTGCTGATTTATATTTTCAACATGTATGGGTTCATTATGGATTGCCTACTTCTATTGTTAGTGACAGGGATTCCAGTTTTGTTGGGAATTTTTGGTCCAATCTATGGAAGATGATGGACACCAAGTTGAAGAAGAGTTTTTCATTTTCAAACAGATGGCCAAACAGAGGTAGTGAATAGAACCATTGTACATCTTTTGAGAGGGTATTGCAGCAAGCATCCCAAGATTTGGGATGTGCATTTGCATTACATTCAGCATTCTTACAACCGGGCCAAATACTCTTCTACAAATACTTCACCTTTTGAAGCTTGTTTTGGGTATTTGCCTAAGTCACCATTTGATTTCATTCTTGAGAAGGATGTTGCCATTGATGGGCATAGTGACATTGAAAAAGCTCGCATGTTCATTGAAAGAATTCAGCTCATACATCAGCAAGTTCAAGAACAGCTTGAAAAGAGTCAAGGCAAGTACAAGGAGATACATGATAAACATAGAGTTGATCATAAGTTTCAAGAAGGAGATGAGGTATGGTTGCATATAAGTAAGGAAAGAATGTAAGGAGAAGGTAAAAAGTTGAAGCCTATTCGTTATGGTCCATTCAAGATCCTTAAACAAGTTGGAAATAATGCTTTTCAACTAGATTTTCCTTCATACATGCAAATGTATTCCATTGTTAATGTGGAGAACTTACATTTGTATGAACCTCCTCTTATTGCTAATTATGAAAATGATGTTCAGTTGCCATCCATAGAGGATTTCTCGCCAGAATTTTTGGATGAGCTGAAAGAAGATGCCATCCTTGACATAAGGAAACACACTTCAAGGAGGGGAGGTGTTGATTATGTTCGGGTTGGTCTCAAAGGCAGTAAACCGAGCAAGGAAAAGTGGATGGAGTTGGAACAGGTGAGGAGGCTGTATCTTTGCCTTCTTAACAGGTAACTGAAAGCTTTTGTGGGTCCAAAAGCTTCCCATTTGTGAGGTGTGATCAGGTGATCATGTCCTAATTGGAAAAATGCTCAAAATTTTATTTGCTTAGAATTGGTTCAAAGTAGAATGACAGGAAATTTCTCGTCAAAACGATCCTGTAGCTATGAACGACATTGAAAACTGATGTTGTATGAGGAAGATATTCAACTTTGAAGTTTCTCAATTTCAGGGAAAAAGCCCAATTTGACTCAGTTTGACTTTAATAAAAAATATTAAAAAAATAATATTCCACAAAATATTTTGGGAATATTCCACAAAATATTCTGCAGAATATTTCGGGTGGACCAATGAGTGGGCGCCACATGGCCTGCCCGTAGGCTACCACGTGGCCCCAAGAGTTAAAGAAGTGGTTGTGTAAAATTTATATGGCATCAAGCGGGTTCGAACTCGGGTCGGGGCTCTTCCAGTCGGGCGGCCCGACCGGGTGCCCTATAGGTTGGTTCTTAGTAGTCTAAGGGCCGAGTTACTATTTTAGGTTTGAATTAATTTAAGGCGGGCCCGTAAGGGGGCCAACCCCCTCTGCTACGTGACCTATGGCGAAGACCAAGAGCTTGTACCAATGGCGAATAAGGTTTAAAATAGTTAACATTTAAGTTTTGGCAATGGTCACATGTTAATGTGGGTTTATAAATACAGTTTAATGTTAATGTTTATTCTTATGGTTTTCATAACTGTTTATCCCAGCATATATGCCAACAGGTGCGGAACATGTGACCGCAAGTGCAGACATTTATTGTTATCCCTAATAGTCTGGATAAAGATGGTGGAGCACGCCATTTTTGGCGGGAACGCTATTTTTAGTGAAGCTAACTGCAGTCCTCCCAGATTTGGAGGAGGTTTTCTAGCCTTAATTGGTAAAAAGTTGTTATGATCATAAATTTGGCTAGGAGAGTCCATTTGGAGCGAATTTTTATTTTATTTTGGGTAATTGGAGAATTCTAGAGCCACTGGAGTAGGTTGTAGAGCCATTAGAGCATTTCTTCAGGTGTTTTATCAGCGAGAGAGCTTGAAGAGCCACTAGGGCTTGGGGATTGGAGAGCTGTATTGGATTATAGTTATCCATTGGAGGTGAAACTATAGTCATTTCTTACTATCTTCTGCATTCTGAACTCATTTCTACATCTATTTTCACCTTTTTAGGCTTTCTACAGACTATATAACCATTTTCTGAGCATAATAAGATCAAGGACATGCCCATTTGGGGGCCTTGGACCCAGCAGATGTAGCCCAGGAGGGGTGAACTGCCTTATCATATACTGTGTTATATTATGTGATTTATTTTTTGTATATTTTCAGAGTTAAATATGTTAAACAGTAAAAAGAAATAAGCCTCCTACACATAAAAAGACACATAAACTCACCAAAGTCACTTTGTTCCAATTGCAAAACACATTAAACAGTTGCACAACATTTTTTTATGGTTAATGAATACCTTGAACTAGAAGCAAGTAGTTTCATTACCAGATCATTAGTGATTACTTCTATTATTTATTTAGGCAGATTCTGTAAGAGAGCCAGGTAGCTTCTAGTTTCATCATTTCTTTGAAAGGTGACATAACCAGTAAATGCCCCTACAGTCTATCTCTGTATTAGAAATAAGAAGTTCTCACATTTCAAATCAATATGAAAAAACAAAATAATAAGAAAAGTATCTAATAAGTAATAAAGTAAAAATATATCACAAGAAATTATCAAGAAAAGAGAAATCATCCTAACTATTGCCCCATAGGATTTCTTAACATGGTATCACAACTAAGGTTGGCTAAGGGCATGATGAAGATCTCTACTACATTGAATATGTTCCTAAAGAAGTGTACAATGGTGGCAAGTCATCTCAAGAAGGGCATCAAAGAATTATGGGATCTACTATTTTCTCTCAGGAAGGATATGACAAAGACATCTACAAAGGACGAAAGACTATTCTTTGCACTCACTGGCACATTTGAAGATGAGAATATTTGGGTGATCAATAGTGGAGAATCACGACATATGACTAGTGAGCACAAGAAACTTGTATAAATTACACCAATGGATTCAATACGATCATGTAATGTACTAAAACAAGATACTGAATCCTTCTACAATATTTTCAGAATATAAATCATGATCGTTCAATCACATGCAAGTAAGAGAAAGAAGTAAATCAATCGCACAACACAAGATTTTCTTGGGGAAAGAAACTTCTCAAAACCCCTCCATATTTATTGTATAATCAACTAATGAATCATGAAAAAAAACAATGTATTTGTGATCACCACAACCTCATACACTCTACCAATTTCTTAAAACTGATCTAGGAAGAATTGGACAAACACATAGCCAATTATCAGCCTACCCTGCTTACACAATCCATAGAGAATTAAACCACTACTAAATAGGAAATTCAACCTTCCTTGATTACGCAATTCATTGTGAGCTTCCCATGGTTATGCAATTGCATTTGGGCAGTTTGCTAAAAATACAACTGATAGTTTACTTGCCTTGAACCTTTGTCTCGATTGGGTCTCCACTAGAATTGACATGCATGCAGCTATAAATAGTGAATCATCAGTTACTTGGTAGATCACTACTAGTGAATTAAATCTATTTTAATTCAATTTATCTTCCACTATCTCATCAAACAGTTAGAACTAGTTAAACTGATTTTAACTCAATTAATGTAAGTTAACTGATCCCACTCACACCACACTAGTGCTACAACTGCAACTGGACCCTATTAATAATAGAATAACTCAGCATGCATATCCTTTGACCCTCAACTCGAAATTCTTGAGCTAACTAAGTCTATCACACTTATTTAACTACTACAAGTTGTTATGAGATAAGATTACAATTAATCTTCCAATTTATTTAAAAATTGGTTGCACACTAATGTGTCGCTAGGATACCTCACTCATGTGTGACCTGTGATCCCACACTAGTAAGTGTGCATTTTCTTGTTGAATTTCATCACTCCCTCTCAACAAGAAATGGATTATATGCTATCCCGATCCTGCCTTTGTGATATTCGAATTTTTTCTTCGCAAGTGCCTTCGTCAAGATATTTTCATCTTGATCCTCCGTGGGAATGTACTGCAACAACATAATGCACCTATAAACACAATCTTTGAGATAGTGGTACCGGATGTCAAAATTCTTGGATATGTATCGGATTAACCAAGAGTTTTCTGCAACTTTGGTTATCATAATGTATCACCGTCGGATCCATCTGATGACCGAACAAACCAACAAGTATCTTCCTCATCTAGATGGCCTCACATGCTACCTGACTAGCTGCCATGTACCCTGCCTCAGTGAACTGAGTGAAATTAATCTTTGTTTCTTGTTGTACCAATAAATTTTTGTTGATACTATGTTGAATATGCCCCCTGGTGTGCTCTTCATGTATGACGGACTACCTGCCCAATATACATCGGTAAATCCTTTAAGATTCACTCCCTTTGTTCGTTTGTACCATAATTCATACTTTGTAGTGCCCCTAAGATATCTCAACACATGCTTCCACGCCTTCCAAAAGAGCTTGGTAGTCTTAACTTTAGCTTGAATAAGTTGGTTAATTGCGTAGCATATGTCTGGTCATGTGTTCACCAAATACATAAGTGAACCCACAAGCTTCTTGTAAACAGTAGCATCCACTACCTCACCTGAAGTAGCATCCTCCTTCCTCCAATTACCTGCAAGAGGAGTCTCCATGGGTTTGTTTCCCTCCATGTGGAACTTCCTCAGAATATCCTTTGAATACTTGCCCTGAGATACAAATAGCTCCCCATCTCTTTTCCATATTTCCAAGCTAAGGAAATAGTGCAAGAGCTCCATGTCCTTCATCTTAGACTCTCTTGCAAGATCCTCTTTGCAAGAAGTTATGAGTTCCTCATCATCTGTCAGTATAAGATCATCAAAATAAACTAAAATAATCAAAATCTTACCATCAACCACAACATGATATAGGTTCACATCCACTTCACTCTTTGTGAAGAAAAATCCTGGTGAAACAGTTGTCAATCCTGGTGTACCAAGCATGAGGTGCTTGCTTTAGACAATACAATGCTCTCTTGAGTCTGCACAAATGTGACTTGCTATCAAAGGTCTCAAAACCTTCCGGCTGCTCAATGTACACTTCTTCCTTAATAAATCCATTGACAAAGGATGTCTTTACATCCATATGATGTATCTGCCACCCAATTTGTGCTTAGAGTGCAAGGATAGATCTAATTGATGAGTACCTTGCAACTGGTGCAAAATTCTCCTCATAGTTAATCCCCTCTACTTGTGAGAATCCCCCTGCCACAAATCTAGCCTTGTATTTCTCCACACTTCCATCTGTTGCATGCTTCGCCTTGTAGATCCACCTGGATCCAACCACTAACTTCCCCACTGGTCTTGGGACCACTTCCCATGCATTGTTTCTGATAATGGAGTCATACTCCTCAACCATGGAATCAACCCATGTTGGTTTTTTCACTACTTCATCAAAAGAGGATGGTTTTGTCACAATACACTCACTCATAAGAGCCATGTATCCAGTATACCTGTCTGGGGACCTTATCTATCTAAATTGTGATGTAGGTGCTCCTACATACCCTATCTCATCTAGCATCAATCTATCAACCTATCTGGTGTGCTTCCTACCATTTCTAGTAAATGGCTCTGCATGAGTGGTTTTTGCCACTCCATGATCCTCTGCTTCTGGAAGCTCCACATCTTGAGGTTCATCCTTTGGATCTAAGAGTTCCTCATCTGCATGCAAGTCAAGCTCCCTCTCAAGAAACAATCACATGGCTTTCTCCTCATCAAATTTAACATCTCTCCTCACAATTTTCATCCTGTTAGCTGGCAAATACACCCGACAGTTTTGGGAGTATCAATGTACCCCACAAATATCCCAACCTCTATTGTTAGTTCTAGCTTCTTCCTTGCATCTTTGGTCACATGGAAATAGACATATGAGCCAAAAAAATTAAAATATGAAACATTTGGTTTCTTACCTGAAAAAGCCTCCTCTGGTGTAGTCATGCCAAGTACCCGATGAGGACTACGGTTATGCACCAACACTGTTGTATTGCATGTCTTTTCCCACATATGCAACAGTAGGCCCTGATCATATAACATAGCTCGTGATGCTCCCACAGTTGTTATGTTCTTTCTTTCTTCTACCCCATTATGTTGTGGGTTATGAGGTGAATTCAATTCTCTCTGAATTCCTTCATTGACATAGAAGTTCTTGAATTCATTAGAGATATACTCACCACCATTGTCGCTCCTTAGAGTCTTCACCTTCTTCCCTGTATCTTTATCTACCAATGCTTTGAACTCACAAAACTTGGAGAACACCTTATCTTTCTTTTGCAAAAATAAGATCCAACACTTTCTAGAAAATTCATCAACAAAAATCACATAATACATGTGCCTTGTTGTGGAAGGTGTAGAGAATGGTCCACACACGTCTGAGTGAACTCTATCAAGGATTGCCACTGATCAGTTCTCCTTCTCATGAAAAGTGTATTTAGTATACTTCCCCATGGTACATCCCTTACATGTGTCTATCTGCGCAAGAGTACCCTTTGGAAGACCTGTAGAAATCTGTTGCACGATCCTCAAAGCACTGTGGTGTAGATGCCCCAATCTCCTGTGCCATAAATCACCTGTATCTCGGCTCACCACCTTCCTTTACTGCTCAATGTTGCGTAGACATCTACATCAAGTTTGTAGAGGTTCTTCACATGAACCCCAATATTCTTTACCTATGATGTTGCTTTGTGATGAAGGAATGCCTTTCCTTCACTGAAAACCACATCATATCCAAGATCCTCCAACATAGAAACTGAAACTAAATTATTTTTCAAGCTTGGTACATGCATGACATCTTTTAATATGAAAGGTTTACCTGACTGTCTCTGGAAATTAATTGTACCAATCCTATAGTGCTATACCTCTCGTCATCACCCATATCGATGTGCATCTGAAGATCCTTCTCCTCCAAGCTACTAAAGAGTTCTTTGTTTCCCATCATGTGGAAAGATGCTTCACTATCCAAGTACTACATAGCACTACAAGGAAAAGACCCTCTAGCGGAGGTTATAAAGGAGGTTTTTAGTGTTATACAATTGGCCAAAATTGTAAAAAAAACATATTCTACCACATCCGTTTCTAGGAATGGAGGTTTTGGCAGAGCTTTTAACGAAAATTCAACACAACTAAAAAAATGGGTGGTTGGAGGTTATTACGGATGTTTTTTTCATTGGTGATCTTATGAAGATTTAACGCATCGGTGCATACCTGTAGACAAACCACCAGGGCAGTCGAAGGAGAATGCACTAGGCCGTTAAGGTATAAAACAGCACTAGGCATGGTGTTGGTGATACAACACACGGGGTATTTCTAATTGGTCTTGGGATTTGAGCAGTGCCCATAGGTCATATAACCGCACTGGTGCGTATAACTTTATGATGCACCAGTGCTCCGTATCACAGAAAGGCACCAAGATTTATAATTGGTATCGGTATTCGTGTAGTGCACATGGTAACTATAAATGCACTGGTACTTATAGATACATAAACGCCCTGGTACGCAGTATCACACAAACGCACCGATATTTATAACTGGAATCGGTATTTGTCCAGTGGCCATAGATCATAAACGCACCGGTTTTCATTTTGTTTTTTTTAGAAACATCCACCTCTGACAGTCCAATTATTATGACTGTTTTAAATTAATTATTCATCAAAATTCGACACATCTTATAACAAAATTCATATTAATTACATTTTTATTAATGCATTTGAATGTGTTGTTTGGATTAATTTGTTATATCATATCAGAATTATTGTGGTTTTTTAAAATTCATTATTCATCAAAATTCGACACATATATATCTTATAACAATATTCATATGAATTAAATTTTTATTAGTGCATTTGAGAACGACAATGGAGAACACAATAGAATAAATTAAAACATATTTTATGATTATATATATATATATATATATATATATATATATATAAGACAGTCTTTATCATACAAAATGGGACAATTATTCGTATCCCTTTGTCTTTCAATTGGGACACTATGTCCATTACATTAAACAAAATGTCTAATTTCACAGACATATTTCAAAAAATAAAACGCCTTGCTTTGATATCCAAACATAGTGATCATCATTCTTCGCTTGAACTGCTGTCACTGCTAGAGCTACTTCCATGACTTGGGTTAATTTTAGGAATGTTGTGTTCACAACATTGATTGTTTTCTTCTTCTTCACCTTCCATCTACAAACATAAAAATAAACTGAAATGAGTGTATATACATTGGCGAGAATAATGAAAATTCCAATATTACATAATATACATCAATGTAAATCGAAAAGAAAAATGGTGTACCATAGCAATAATTGACTCATAAACTATACACATTCTTTCAAAACCATGTACCATGCCATCTTTCAAAATTCATCTGTTGGCGCAGTTCCATACTTTGTTTCCTGTAAGTTTTATACCCCATAACAAATCATATATTTAATATAAAAGATGTTTTTGTTCTATTAATTATAGACAGAGCTAATTAAAACGAGATTGATAGATGCTTACAAATTCCACAATTAAATTCTGATATGCCAACATATACTCACAACCCATATTTAACACAATTTCAATCAATTCATCTAATGGTTCTTCTTTGTATGTTAGCATCTATTTGAAGACATTCAATGATGATTTTTGTAAAACAACTTAAAAAATAAAAAAATGAAATCTAGTTAAGTTGTTATAAGGAAGTAACAATTACTCACAAACTTAGAGATCAACCCTTTTCTTCCTTTTTGTCCTGTTTTATGTGTTGAATGGATTCCATTTTCTTTTCTTTTCTGCAAGAAAAGTCTTGAAAATTGATATTTAATGCTAAATTGTTTATTTATTGTACCTAATGATCAAAAAATTCAATGATTACATATTACATTTGAAGCACGTTGTTGTTGCTGGAAAGAATGTCTATACATTTGTTCCACTAGTTCCCTCAAACTTTTGTAAAATTTTTTTCCCCTTTCATTAACTTCCAACACCACTCCAGATGAGCTAAGGAGCAATTCATTTTCATTTGCATGTTCATTTTTTTTTCTTTTCTTAGAACAACATTCCTTTTCTGAGTTGTTGGTCCTTGTATAATAGTAAATAGATGTGAATTAGTAGACTGTTTGACACATGTTATCTAATAATTTTAAGTATATTATTAATGATAATTAAAAAAAGAAACTCATATTGGATCGATAGTATTGTTTCATTCACCTGATTCATCTTTTTGCCATTTTTCCATTAAAATTTTACGTTATTCTAGTCGTAGATAAGAAATAATCATATCGAGCTTCATCATTTTGTGGCTCTGCATGATACATAGTAAACAATACATATTAGTTAAAGTTACATATAGTTCAAAAATAATATTTTTTATAAAGAATTTACAAAGAACTTGCCTTTTTTTCTTTTGTTGATGTGTTAACAGTATTTTTGTTACTTGATATCTTGTCAGTCATTTCTTTATCAATATGAAACCTGTACCATATCATTCATTAATATATTTATAAATAAATTTTCAACTTTTCAGGTAGAAAATAAATCTCGAGACACCGGTGCGCCTTGCATGAAGTCCACACCGCCGCCGGTGAGTGGGTATATTAGCAATGCACTGCAAAACAGTATAATACACCGTACAGTGCATTTGGTATTATAAACGCACCACAAAAACAGTGTATTAGACCTAACGGTGCGTGGGGTATTATAAATGCACCGTAAAAACAGTGTAATACATTGTACGGTGCTTTCTTAGTTAAAGGGAGCACTGGTGCCCTATTTCAGATTTAGCGCACGGATTTAGACAAAAATTTTCCAATTTTTTACTACACAGTACTTGTGAGGTGCGCTGTCATTATATATCGCATCGATAAAAATTCACGGAATGGCTGAATGGATTGGGATCCGACTATGCAAGTCGTCTCGTGGGTTAGACGTCAATCTAAAATGAAAAAACCTAATTCTGAAATCACAGAAACGGGGAGAAGAAAGGGAAAAACAAAAAAATGAAGGGTTCAGGGTAAAAATGGATAAAACTACAGAAAAAAATAAAAAACTGTAGAAAAAAGTAAAATAAAAAATAATTAAATTTAATCATGAAATGGTTTGAAATTCTATGATAAAGGGTTTGAATCACCAGAGGTTTGGTTTCTAATTGTCTGAATACTTTTGTTCGAATGTATTTCGCTACTCCATAGTGCCCTCATGCTCTCTTGCTCCAGGTCTGTCCCCTGCAAATATTTGGCTGAAAATTTTAGCAAAAATAGTGAAATAATGAAAAGTGTTTAGTATTTAAAGAATTATTATATCAAATTAGATTTTCCAAAATATTTTGCCGCTCATTTTTCAAATTGCCGCTTTTTTTTTAACTTAAAGAAAATAGAGTTGCTTTTTTTTATTTGCATTTATTCGTTTCCGGTGCAGAAGAATTGTGACACACCGGTGCGTCGTATTAATACGACACACTGGGGCGTGTTAGGAGGATAAGTGCATCGGACTGTTTAAATTTTTTTTTTTTTTTGTATGTAAGATCATAATAAAATAATGATAATTATAAAGTACATGAATTTATTTTCATTATTTTCTAAAATTTATGTATGTAAGATCATAATAAAATAATGATAATTATAAAGTACATGAATTTATTTTCATTATTTTCTAAACTTTATGTTACAAAAATTCAAATATTTATTTATTTAAATTTAAACTTTATTTGCAAATTTACAAATTTAAATATTTTAATAAAATCATTTCACATTAATACAATTAAAATTTTCACATTAATAGAATTAAAATTTTACAAATATTTTACATACAATTACAATTACAATTAGAATTAAAATTACAATTACAATTTTACATTAATTTTACATACATGAATTACGATTAGAATTAAAATTACAATTTTAATTTTACATATAATTACATTTACATTTTTACACAGAATTACATTTATAATTACAATTACAATTACAATTTTACAAATATTTTACATACAATTCAATTAAAAATACAATTACAATTTTAGAATTTTACATACAATTAGAATTACGATTACAATTTTACAATTTTTCATATATACAATTACAATCATTTCAGAATAAATTAAATATTACAATTACAATTAAAATTTTACATTAATAAATATTTTACATACAATTACAGTTAAAATTACAATTAATACAAATACAAATACAATTTTACAATTTTACATAGAATATTAAAATTTAAATTACAATTACATTCACGACATAATATTTAATAAATATCATGGTCATTTAATAATATTAAATAAATTAATAAGCATCATCACGATCATGATAACCATCGTACAAACATCATATTCGACTAATAAACACATTCAATCATCAAATTAACATTATATATTAACATCATCACAACACAAACATCAAATATATATCTCAATATGTCAAATAACTCATGTTATCACATATACACATCTATCTGCAAGATAAACATTAAATGAACATATCTAACATGACCTAACAATATGCGCCATGTCATGATGATCACCAACATGAAAATTAAGTACAACTGCAACATGAACATAAAATACATGGACCATATATATATATATATATATATATATATATATATATATATATATAACTGAATAATGTTAAAAATATACAACTTTAATATAAATGTCATGGATCAGCTGGTGGTAGTATAACAACATCAATAACAGTACAAGTGGATGCCTGCTCAGTAAAGCTGGGTGCAGCCTCGACAGTCGATGGTCGAGCCTGCTCATGATCATGATCACTAGTACTGATGGATGAATCTGCTAGTGGTAGTACAACATCAATATGAGCAGTAGCAGTAGTAGCTTGCTCATGATCGTGACTAATACTGATGGATGTTGCAGGCTGTTGACAAGACGTGGCCGATGGTCCAGCCTCATCTCCATGATGACTGTCATATGCTGCCAGTGGAGCCTCATTCTCATCAGGCGCGCAACGAGATGAACGATCATGAGATGCATGTGAGTCGTTTCTCACAGACTGTCCATCATGTACCACAGCTCGACTACGCTTATAGCTACGGAAAATCCTCCTCGGTCGCATACCAACTAGCATAGCTCCTACAACATGCCACAGCAGGTCGTACATGTCACGCAGCATGCCTCTCCACATCCGCAACAACCTATCATCGGCCTGTATCTCTCTGTAATTGGCGGGCCTGATGCCCGCATCTAAAATCAATGCATAGAGTTGGTTGCCCAACTCCATCCTGTGTATGGTCTTAGGTCAACCACTCCTAGCAAAAGGCAGTATCGGTGCACCATGAGCAGGAGCACGTCTCTCTGCTGCACCGACCTCATCTTCACGATCATGATCATCTTTCGGCGCATCAGCCATGTCCTGATCGTAATCATTAGGATCCACACCTGGATCATGTGGTGGATCCAGCATATCCTCGCCATCAAAAGAGCCAATGTCTGCAAAATATATACAAGTACACAACAATAATTAGACAATTTCATTACACAATTTAATAAAAACAAGTTAAAGAACATGTTAGAAAAAATATAATTAAAACAGTAATATTACCTCTATCATCTGGAAGCTCGTCAGGAGTGAAGAGGATGTTGGGACACCCTCGCCAATCTAGTCCAGCATAAGGACATGGGACCATAATGAAGGGATGTAGCCTGCCAAAACTAGCTAGTAAGTCCAATGAATCATGTGATATCCTGGCTGGAAACATAGTGTCTCCCCTCTTGGGCATCATCTGCCCCCACATGTGCATCCGGGCCTCAAACATTGGCCTACGAGGTTTTCGAACAAAACTAGGTCTCATCTCTGGAAACCTCTCAAAAAATAAACAAAACAACTTTGAAGCAAAAGGGAAGTTGACCCTCCCTTATGCATGAGCATGACATCTATCTAAGTTCGTACAAAACTGCTATAAAAAAATGGCAGACCACCTAACAAGTCATGGCTATTGTACTAAAGAATCAACATAATATAAAAGCGAGCAACTAATGCGTTGCCCGTCACTGGTGTTGTGCAAAATGGTCGAAGTGATAATGGAGAGGCACTGCACGTCCTGTCTACCAAAAGAACCTATACTTAACTGACCTCCAGGTACTCGAAACTATAAAGGAGACAGTACATGTGCTCCAATGTATCTCTGGGAGTAAACTAACTGACTCCCTGCTACACAACCAGCTGGAACGTCTGGGAATGAGGGAAAATCCACCCCTCTCCTCGATAGTCCTGTAATAAAATAAATATCCTCCTCAGTGGGTGTGTACCACTGGTCAGGACCAACCTGAAAAACCTGTTGGTGGGCATTCCACCTACGGATAAGATGTCTCAAAAGCACACTATGGGCCTTTAGGCCAGAAGTAGCCTCCTCATAGAACTTGAAGATGCCTACCTACCTAAGGATCTGCTGGGTATCTGTAGTAATAGGGTGAGGTTATGCATCTCTCTCCCTCTCTCTGGCCTCCCATTGGAAAATCATGCCATATTGTTCAGCCTGTTGCTGATTTTGAAGTTCCTCTTCTCTCTGAAGCATTTCCATATTAAATAATTTTTTATTATTAAAATAGACATGTATTTAGAAATATACATATATATATATTTTTTTTGAAAAAAAAAACAAACATACAAGTTGGTGCTCCATAAAAACAGTCACGCACTGGTGGTGGTGCGGCATAATCTTGTAGCGCACCGATACCAGTGCCCCTAATGAAATAGACCGCACCGGACTCAGTGTAGCTGTCTATTTTTCAAGCCCTGTGGACTATATCTAATTCAAAATAGCAGTGCGCTAACTGAAATATACGCCCCAGCGTGTATAGTCGTGTCAGCGCATCGACTTCATGACAATGACATAGTAGATGGTGCAGTCTTTTACCTGACCGCACCATTGACCCTCTCGGAATGTAAAATGTTGTATGCTGACATAAACTGAGGCGGAAAATTCAGACAACGCATCGCACTGTGATTGTCGTGGTCAACGGTGCACCTAGATAAATGAGCGCATCACCTTATTTTTTATATTTTTAGTTTAAAATTATTTGGGGCACCTTTCGGTATCGCCCCGAAAATGGTGTGGATATCGTTAGCACTGGTGGCGGTGCCGCCTGTAAATTTTATAGGTAGCACCGCTATCCGGTGCGAGCCGAAAAGCTCGAGCACACCGCGCGACAAATATTTTTTTTCTTTTCTAATGGTTATTTTTAAGGTTATTTCAATTTTTAATCTTCTAAAAGGCTTAATTATAGAAAAACTAGAAAAATACCTGTACATTTCGCCGTCGAGGAGGCATATTGGTTGTAAAATTTGGAAAGGAAAATTTTCCCACTGTTTTTCAAAATGCAAGCTGGAGATTGGTGGCCAATGCAGAGCAGCATTGCGTGAAATGGGTGCAATGAGAGCACCGATGTCAGGGCGACTCAGAGATAGGGAAATGGCACCGAGGCTTGAGAGCTATGGAGCACTGAGGAAAGTGAATAATGAAGTTTTCTTGCCACATTTTTTTTTTATTTAACCCTGTTATGGTGTGCGAGGTTTTATAGGCACACCAGTGCACTTACATTCAACAACACTGGACGGTATCAAATTTGGCGTGTTGTTTATAACGCACCAAGGTGTTTCCCTAACCGCACACCGGGATGTTTCAGTTTTGGCACGAAATTTTGATGATGCACCAGGGCAGAGTAATCGTAAAGCACCGGTGTAGAATATTCATAAAGCACCGGTTTTGTGGCCTTAATTTTTTTTTTTTTTTTATATAACGCTATTCCAGTGTGTGTGGTTTATAAGTGCACCGGTGCTCTTAAAGAAGAATGCAACGACGCGTTTCTGTTTTGGCATGGTGTTTTATGATGCATTGGCGTGGAAGAGTAGTGAAGCGTCGGTGTGTTACTGTAATAGGATGCCCCGGAGGTGTGTGTATGTCATGCACGCTGTCCAGTGTGCCAATGTTTGATGCGCACCAGTGCGTTCTATGGTAGTGTGCGCACCGGTAATTGAGAGCTCAGGAGCACTGGAAAACTGAAAAATCCAGGTTTTTTGTCGTAATATTTTCTTTTAATTTAACCCTTTACTGGTGCGCGTGGTTTATAGGCACACCCGTACTGTTTCCTACAAACACACCGGTCGATTTGTGTTTTGGCACGTTTTTTTATGATGCATCGGTGCGGTTTCTATCTACCACACCGGGTGGTTTGTTTTATAATGCACCAGTGCGGAAGAGTTGTGACGCACCAGTGATCTAGTATAATACGACGCATCGAGCGGGTTTGTATGGAGTGCACGATGTCCAGTGTGCCAATGTGTTGGTCTGCACCGGTGCTTTCTTGTTTCGAGAGCACCGGGGCGATGTTTAATGATAAGTGCATCGATAGGAAAACATCTGCAAAACCCTCCACCCACCAACCTCCTCTAGTAACCTCCGCTAGAAACAGATGTATGGGGTATTTTTCTGTGGGATTCCTCAAAAACATTTGCTAGAGGGTCTTTTCCTTGTAGTGTAGATCCCATCACAGTTGACACCATGCATGTGATGAGAGAGAAGTCCAACTCAAACTGTGATGCCAAAGCTTCACCCGCTGCGACTCCTGGAGCCTTCTTGTTGTTCTTCTTCTTTTGGGGACAATTTGTGGCATAGTTTCCATGATCATGACAATGAAAACATTTCACCTTTGACATGTCATGCTTCTTGCCTTATTTTCCGGTCTCATATTTGAAATAGGACTTCTTCCCCTTCCCCTTATTTGCCTTACCATCCAAGTCACAATTTTCCTCATCATCAGTCTTGGACGAGGATCCATCCCTGGTATTCCATCGAAACTCTTCTTGTACCAAATCTGAACATAGTCGCTCCCAATATGGTAACTTCTCCCTCCCATTCACAGAATCTTGGTAACTATGCCAGCTCTTGGGAAGGCCTAGAAGTGCTAGGATCGCCAAGTCATCATCAGTTATAGTAATCCCAACACTTCCAAGCTCATCTCGACATTGAGTGAACTTGGTCAAGTATTCCTAGATTGTGTCGCCCTTCGCCATTTTGATTTTCCTAAGCTTGTCCTTGAGTGCCATTTTTTTGTGGTCACTGCTGCTTTGAAACAGATATGTCAAGGCCTTCCACATATCATATGGAGTTTCCTTTCCATGGAGACTCAAGACAATATGATCTCGAACTCCCTCTAACAAAATCCTCCTGCCTTTGCTACCTTCTTCTGCCATGCATCAAGAAGTTGGGCATATGCTGCTGCGGGCTTGGGAATATCATTATATATGAATTCATTCAACCCATTTTCCTCCAACATTGCCTCCATCATGTCCTTCCATGCAATATAATTCGAACTGCCCTTGAGTTCGTATTCAAGTCTCAAGTCATTGAAAGACATCTTGATCTGCTTCTAGCTCCAAAGAAAGTATCTTCAAATCTGAATATTGTTCAACACAAACTCAATTTCTTATCCACTATTGTGATTCCTGGTGCTCTGATACCATGTATAAATTACACCAATGGATTCAATCTGATCATGTAATGTACTAAAACAAGATATTGAATCCTTCAACAATATTTTCGGAATATAAATCACGATCGCTCAATCACATGCAAATAAGAGAAATAAGTAAATCAATCGCACAACACAAGATTTTCCTGGGGAAAGAAACTTCTCAAAACCACTCCATATTTATTGTATAATCAACCAAGAAATCATGAAAAAATACAAGGTATTTGGGATCACCACAACCTCATACAGTCTACCAATTTATTCACACTAATCTAGGAAAAATTGGACAAACACAAATCCAATTATCAACCTACCCTTCTTACGCAATCCCTATAGAATTAAACCCCTGTTAAATATGAAATTCAATCTTCCTTGATTACACAATTCATCATGGGCTTCTTGTGGTTATATAACTGCATCTGGTCAGTTTTCTAAAAATACAACTGATAGTTTACTTGCCTTGAACCTTTATCTCAACTGGGTCTCCACCAGAATTTACATGCATGTATCTATAAATAGTGAATCATCAGTTACTTGGTAGATCACTACTGGTGAATTAAATCTATTTTAACTCACTTGATCTTCCACTAGCTCATCAAACATTTAGAACTAGTTAAACTGATTTTAACTCAATGGAATTTGATGATGAAGAACTTCCTATATTGAAGAGGAAGGTACTAGAGAGAAAGAAGGATAAAATCATGAATATGAAGGTCCCAGTGAAACCATGCAACCTATGGTCATCCCCGAAATCATAAAGAGACCTAATTGGTTGAAAACTACTCTATTAGACGTAGAGGGCCATGGAGTAGCTAAAGGGACATTTAGGGAAAGTAGGAACCCAAAAATATATTCCAGGTATGCAACATATATGACGAAACTAACAGAATTAAAGGAATCCATATTTGAATAAGTTGTCAATCATCAAGAATGGAAGGATTCCATTAATGAAGAGTATCAATCGATAATGAAAAATGGAGTTTGGGAGATCGTACCTAGGCATTAAGACAAATCTGTGGTTACTTCCAAATGGATCTACAAGATTAAACATGTGGAAAATAGAAATATTGATAAGTAAATATTTGTGGCTAGGGGATTTTCTCCAAAAGATGGCATCGATTATGAAGAGACATTTTCTCCCATGACAAGGTATAAAACTATATGTTCATTGTTCTCTTTAGAAGCATCGATGGGATTGAATATTCATCAAATGGATGTCAAGACTGCATTCATGAATGACACAATTGATGAAGAATTTTATATAGAGAAACCCTTATGATTTGAAGTCAAAGATAGAGAGGCTTATGTTTACAATTTTAAGAAGGAATTATGTGGCCTTAAGCAAGAACCAAGGGCATGGTATGCAAGGATGGATGCATACCTACAAAGATTGGGCTTCACAAAGAGTTTTACTAATCCAAATCTATATATCAATATTGTGAAGGATGATCCTATAATAATTCTTCTATACGTTGATTATCTTCTCTTGAAATCTATGGAAGGTCAAATCCAAGAGTGAAATAAGAAACTAGCCACCGAATCTGACATGAAGGATCTAGGGCTAATGCATTATTATTTGGGACTGGAAGTTTGGCAGGGACTTAATGAGATCTATATAGGTCAACAAAAGTATGTGATTGAAAATTTTAAGATGTTTGACATGATGGATTCCAAACCTATGAAAAATCCTGTGATCACAAACTTGAAGAGGTTAAGGAGTTCTAAATCAAGCCAAGTGGACCCAACCATGTATAGACAATTAATTTTCTCACTAATGTACTTGGTGAATAATAGAGTAGACATATGTTTTGTAGTGAATATTCTTATTCAATTCCAAGTTGAGAGGAAGCATGATCATTGGATAAAAACTAAGCATATACTAAGATATCTGCAAGGAGTAGTCCACTATTGCCTGAAGTATGATAGGAGGAATGATGTCCACTTGATTGGATATACAAATTTCGACTAGGGAGGCAGTGAGAAGAATGGAAGAAGCACTATAGGAGGATTTTTTTAGTTTGGGATCCTCCATGGTCTCATGGACAATCATAAAGCAATAATCGTTTGCTTTGAGTAGTGTTGACGCTGAATATATTACAGCCTATGAAATAAGCATAGAAGTTTTCTAGTTAAGGAAGTTGTTGTCTGAATTGTTTGAAGGACCAATGGACCCTACGGTGATGAATTTTGATAAAAAAAATATATATAAGGTTGTCTGAAGACCCAATGTTTCATGGAAATACAAAGCATATAAATAAAAAGTATCGATACATTCAAAAGCTACTGCAATATGGTGTATTGTAGCTACGGTATATCTCCACCGATGAGCAAGTAGTTGATATACTGAAAAAATATCTTCCTAATAAGAAGCTTATGTATTTGAAATAAAAAATTGGTCTGGTTGATATATCCTCCCTAATTGAGAGGGAGAGATAGGCACATAATTATTGTCTTCACTTGGAAAGAAATAATGGAGGATTGGGTAAGAATTTGGCATCCAATACTCTTTGAGGATGAGGTAGGGCATCCAAGATTAGAGTAGTCACATAGGACCGATATTATTTGAGGACTAGCTATCCAAGATAAGCATTAGGGGAATTTTGAGGTTTAAAATGGGCCTCCTAAGGAAATTATAAAATAATAGTGGAAAAAATCAAATAAGATTTGATGACATCATCAAATTTTAGAGGGAAAAATGAAAAAACTACTTTTTCAACTCATATTTTCAAATTATCTCCCAAAGATTTTACTCAAATTTCAAGTGGGAGTACTCATTGGATGCAAAATTTAATTCCTCATCCAAGGAGTACCCATGTTACATACTTTCGATGGGTCCTACTACACTTAAAATGAGAAATACATGAAAAATGTGATTGTAATCACGTTTTTTTTTTAAATTATTTCTCATTTTTCAGTTGCAGGGTCCACTGAAAGTATGCAACATGGGTACTCCTTGGATGAGGAATTAAATTTTGCATCCAACGAGTACTCCCACTCGAAATTTGAGCAAAAACATTAGGAGATAAGTTGAAAATACGAGTTAAAAAAGTAGTTTTATTATTTTATTATTTTTTAATATTTTTACCCTTTTACTTAAAAAATGGTGAATTATCCCCCATGGTTGACATCATCATCTTGAATCCTATTGGTTCTTATAAAGTGTATTTTTGTTGTACATTTTTCTTAGGAGGCCCATTTTAGACCTCAAAATTCCCCTAATGAATAGTCTTGGAATGACATACTCTGTGAAAACCCAGGTGGGTTGTGTGCCTTGAGATATAATAATGATGGTGTCTATAGATCATTGGTCTCGCCATAATTGTGCTCTGATATTGTGGAGATATAGAGCAGTTAGTCAATGCCTTGCTATGTGACAATGCTAGTTGGTATGATGCTAAACAGATGGTTTACCAATTTGACTCTTTTTATGAGATATCTTCAGATTGATAATGTCCATGCACTATTTATGAATACCTCCCTAGTTAAGAGGGAGTGTTGAAAAATGTGTAACTAGGTTCGGTCTTCATAAATATGAAATGTAATTTTGATTATTGTATATTGTAAAATGAAAGAAAAATTATTATTATGACTTTTGGAGCACGGGTTTCATGCTCACGGTATTTTATTTTAGAGTTAAAACACCCATTGAGTGCTTCTGGGGTTTGTCATAGGTTAAGAAGTAAAAATATTCATTGTCATATGTTGAAGACCCCAACGATCACATTGTAGCGAATTATTTTTGTATTTAAAAGTGTCAGAATACCCTCCAAGACCAAGTCGACCTATTTTGAGGAGCCATGTCCACCTTAGAAGCCTATATAAAGGAGGGAACTCAGCCTCCTTTGGACACATATTCACTTCTCATCATCTAAGCATAGGAGAAGTAGAAGAAGGCCAACGAAGGAGAAGGAAAAAGAAAGAAGTGTTTTGGGCTATCTCTCTCTCACACATGCAAAGAAGAGCTAGGGTTTGATTGCTTCAAGGTTGAAATTCTCAAGTTGTTGGAAGAAGGTCAAAATTGTTGGAAGAAGAGCCTAATATGTCACCTTCTATCCCTAAACAAGGAAGCAACTCAAGTGAAGTTTCTGGAAGACCTTGGAAGGATAAATTTCACTCACATGTGTGGAAGTTGTAGCAGTTGCAGGGGCCAAAAATTTCAAACCTGCAGTGGAGGCCAAAATTATAAATTTTGGGGTCAAATTTGTGTTGTTGGAAGAGATTTTACTCGGTTTGACTTGGACGGAGGAAGCACATCATCGGAAAGGTCATAATTGGTCTTGGAAGGGTATTAGTCTTGGTCTAGAGGTCTTTGAATTTGTCAATTAAAGAATCTATAAGAAGAGAAGAGGTTTACAAATTTTCCTCTTAGGTGGATAGCTTTTGGCCTTGGCTTGCATCCTATATCCTATGTTCTTTTGTATTATTATTATTGTTGTTTTTGTATTTTTTTAATGATAATAACAAACACAATAATAAGAGAAGAAGCTAATAAGTAAGAAAAATTAAAAAGATATCATAATCAGTTATCAAGAAAAGATAAATCATCCTAACAACTTCCCTATAGGATTTCTCAACATCCTTTCCATTTCCTGGATAACCATGGTGTGATGGGATTATTTTCTGGTTAAGCTTTGGATTACCAGAAGGTTTTGGAACCAGGTGAGGTGGTCTTAGGAAAATTCCTAAGGGTTGGGGGTGGAGATGGTTTCTTCGAGAAGCCCTCAACAAGTGGGTGGAGACAAGAATATTCCTTAAGGTAATGGTGAAGAAATTCTCAGGCATCCAAACTTGTTTTGGCTTTATGATCTCTTGATTGGTTTTGGTGAGATCACAGTAGCCTGAGGGTGAAGGTGGTTTAATATCTGGGAATCCCTAGTTGTTTATGTCTTGATATCCCACATTCATGCTTGGAATATGGCACAAAGTTGATTGGTTGAAAGAAATATTTGGTTCAGCCCAAACTATGATTGGGTGGTACAAGTGATTGCATAAGTTAGTAAGATTTATTTTCCTATTGTAGTCTATGAGCACTTGTACTTGTTATTATGATTTTTTTATGGTTGTTATATCATGGTTAATAATTTGGTTATATGTTGGTTATAAGCATGGATTTGTAATGTTCTATAACTATGACTTGTTCAGGATTTGATAAGTATATGAATGATTGATGAATGCATGCAATAAAAAGTGACATTGTAGCTAATATGAAAGGGAAACAGACCTTATTGATTACTATCATATGGACCACAAACCCTTATGATCAGATATGCATTCATCACCTATAACTCTTATGTTAGCCATGTGTATGACAAAAAAAAATTCATGGATTAGGCATGTTATGAGTCGGTTCTTGTTCAAGTTTTGTATGAATGGCTTTGTCATTATGTCATTTATCATTCTAAGAAGTTACAAGCAATTTTAAGTAGTGGTATGGAGGCTAGCCTGGAAAAGTGGCTCAGATCTTGGGACCGCACCCTCTGAACTGGAGGATTTGGGTTGCAACCACATTGAGGAAGTTGTGTGCATGCGGTTGGAGGGTCATAATTGCACCCTTACAGGCTTGTGCATGTGGTTGGAGGGTCATAATCGCACCCTTGCAGGCGTGTGCATGCAGTTGGAGGGTCATAACAACACACTTGCAGGATTGTGCATGTTATTTCATATAAAAATAGCTTCCACTCAGGGTTTGGTCACCTGGGGTGGTTCTTTGGCCCCTGAGTGTCCTGTAAGACTTGAGGGATATCTGTGAGATATCAGTTGTAGGCCCCATTTCCATAACTAAAGCTTAGAGGCCGGGTCATGGCATAGTGGCACTATGCTTCACATTTACCCAGAGGGCTTGCAAAACCAGGTAAATGTGGGGTGTCAGCTTTACAACGCCAAATTTACATACCCATAAAAAACCCCAGTACCTAGGACACAAACCACAACCAACCACTAAGACACTAAAACCATAAATTTTACACTCCCAGAAACACTCAACACGACATGCAATTTTCACCAAAGCGAGACCAACAAGAGTGTATAGAACTTACCACCTTCCCACGCTAGCAAAAATTTCTAGGTGAAGTCCATCGACTCCTTGCATGACAACTTAGAGCCAGAGATATTTTTGACATCCAACCAAAATGTGGTGGCTCAAGAGAATTCCACTCTTCCGAACCACCCCAACACCTTCCTCTTCATTAGAAATTCACCACTAGCAATTCCAACGTTGGGACTGCAACAAGGCAACAAGGGACTCACCCTCTTTCCTAGAGACTCTCCACCAATAAAACCTACAATTCCTCAACACCAAGGCAACAAGGGACTTACTTCTCCCCCAACCAACTAACGTAAATGCCTTCACATCCCAACCTCGCCATTGAAAATCCCCTTTGCCAACTTAAGGTTCCATGCTTATGCATGCGAGACACCAAGTGCATAATCCTTTTGTTAATGTGAAATTACTCCAACAAGGGTGGCAGGAATATTGCCCCACACCTCGCTCATTCCAACATAACACCCCCATCGGGGGACATTTTGATATTGTTTTAGGTACATTGTTTTTATCATTCTTTTCTTAAATCCAACAAATATTTTTTGGACCTACAACTTTAAGCTATGTAAGCTATATAGCATTAAAAAATACAATTTAAGTAATGAAAAATTAAACATTATATATATAGAGAACATTGTATATATAGAGAAAGATAACCACTACAGATTCAATTGGATCTATTAAGGGATGAGAGAGATGCAATTTTTTTCCAAATTTTTCACTCTAAAAGAAATTTTCACTTGAATAAATTTAATCCCTCTTGACACATGTTAGATCCGTGATTAAAATGGATCTATACTAGTATTAATTAAAATATAGTTTCAAGACTAGCGTAATGTACTCCTTCTATCTAAGCAAAGTGCAAAAATTAAACTAAGTCACAAATAATATTATGATTATAATTTACTTTGGCTTACACTTAAGTAATATATAACATTAAATTTGAAAATTATATTAATTTAAATTTCATTCATTCCTCTATGTATATACCATATTTATTTAATTTTATTTCTTAAAAATAAAAACAATTAATAGATATTAAAAATAACAAAAATAAATTTATCTTTATTTTTTTAATATGATGAATAAAGTTTGTTGGTTTATTTTATTTATATTTATTGTACAATGTTTTTCAAAGTGTTTTTTTTTTTTTAAGAATCCATACATATATTTTAATCAATTAATTTTATGCATTTAACTTGTTATTTTTGTAGTATATTTATAGATATGGACTTTAAATCGAAAGATGATGAACATTTTAGACGATAAAACTTAAAATAAAAAGGAAAATAAACTTAAAACTAATAAATTAAGAAACAAAGTTCAAAGGCAAGGTGTGATTATGTACTTCAATAATTTTATATATTAATACAATTTATGTATTCAACTCATTATAATAATTTTATTTTAGTAAAAGTAGTCCGCTACTTCAAGCCTTGCGTCGACTCAACCTGCGACTGGATCGAAAGCAAGACGCCTTTGCTTTCCAGGAGGTGGTACGCTTCCAACCATCTTGCCGGACGGCCGGGTCATTGTAGTAGGCGGGCGGAGATCGTTTAATTACGAATTCATACCCAGAAACCCTAGGGACCGCGAGGCCTTCAAGCTTCCATTTCTGGTGAAAACCAACACTGTGGGAGAGGAGAACAATCTGTATCATTTTCTGTATCTGGTTCCCGACGGCAATCTCTTCATCTTCGCCAACAAGGATTCCATACTCTTGGACTACAACAAAAGCAAAGTAATAAAAATATAATTTTTATTCTATTTGTTACTATAATAACGAGTTGTTTATACTTCCGACATATTGTCTTAGCAAAAACAAAAAATTGCATAACATGTTTTATATGAACTTCATAGTTGTAACCTGGTATTCTACCTTTGTTAGGTTTAGTCCCCGTCCTTCTATGCTAGGTAGATGAACTTGGACCTGAGCGATCAGCTTTTGTGGTTCAATTAGTAATACATATAATTGGTCAGTTTACGGATCCTTCAAATGGCTAGTTTCGGAGCTCCGAATGCTCGAGTTTTTCAGTTATATTCTGCAAACTGTACTGGTATTTCTTGGAAACAATCTTAAGTGTTTGAATTTCCTTCTCAGAGTGGTTGAATTGATCTCGGATTCCGTAAATTCCCCCTCTACTGGTGGCCATATTTGCTGCAATTCTATTGAAGTGTTCCTAGATGGACTTCCAATTTCGTTGGTTGACCTTAACCCTTTCGAATTCTTGCGAAGCTTGTAAACGCAACAGCAATTTTCCATGGTGGGTTTTATGTGAATGTAAACGCAACAGCTTCTTCGATGATAATGGATGAATTTATGTGTTTTATTTGATGATCCTAATTCCCATAATAAAAGCAAGTGCCTCTACTCTATTATTGGTGTCATTTCCCAACCCCCATTCGAAGGTAGCTTCTTCTTGTCCATCGAGATCTAAGAAGACCCCGAACACCTGCCACCCTCGTATTCAATTGATAAATTATTCTTATGTTTTTTATTTTAATTATTAAAAGTAATATTGTATATTATGTTGTAAAAATCATTTTTTTTATAGTTTTTAGAAATAATTTGGTTGGTGCGACGCTTTTGTTAAGGTATAATGTTTGCGGAAGTCATGAAATTCACTTCCACTAAGCTCTATGGGATTATTAAACGTTATCACAATTAACAATTAATATCTACCTCAATTTAAAAGTTGAAAAATAAGGAGTAAATCTATAAGATGTTGACAAGGTACTAACTCCCATACTTGGAACGGACTTGGAACGTTGAATTCACATGTGAGGGAGAAAAGTTTAATCCTCTTAAAACACGAACAAAAATTATTCATAAAATGTTAAAAAGCTTGTAAAATATTCAAATAAAAGAGTTAACACAATCATGTAACGGGTGAAATTATAAGAATTATGTTTATTCAATTACTTTATATAATATATAATATTCTTTTTTAACAGTCCACTTTAGAAAAGGGATAACAATAGCGATATGGAGTACGCGAGGTGCCTTGGGGTTTTTCATTTTTACAATTCTTTGAATGGTGTCATCGTAGGTCAGGAGACTGTGTTATGTAGAAAATTCAGTCCATCGAGTGCAGTCAATAAGCCCACCTCACTCCATGGTGTTGGAATAAGGTCGCTCTAGGTTCAATGTTTTGAGGAACATCGACCCTCAATTGTAAAATGTCTAAGGCACTCGTGGACGAGTGATGGTTTAGAACTTTGGAACTTTCCTTCGACTGGGTTCACGACACATCCACAACCATGAAACAGAGTTTTATCTCGAGCTCCAAAGTTTGATGCTCTGGCTAGGGTAATGCATGCTCGGGGTACACATGGAAGGAAAGCCCTATTGGGTTGGAGCCTAAAAAATGTTTTTTCTTTGTTACGATTCTCTTCGCTCACCCTGCATTGTTTGTCCTGGGCCCCCCATAAATGAATATTTCTGCTCTCAAGGGAAATTAGTCTACTCAACAGAATCCCCCTCAGTCACCCATTTTTGTTATCAATGAAAGTCGGTCCTTCATATTGATGGCAAGTGCTCCATATTTTGGATCGAGGTCTTAGATTTGGTAGGAAACATAAAACTACACATTAAGAATAGGTTGGGTATATCTGCAACTTCCAAAAGCCTATTATTCGAGGGGAAGATGCTACAAGACTCCTCCCAAATGAAAGATTATGGCATCTCAAGGAACACTATCATTATTTTAAACCTAATACTATGTGGTGGAGCTCCTAACTATAGAAACCCTAGTGGATCTGTCCTTTTTGGAGCCTAGGACACTAAAAACCCCACTGGATCAATCTCCTTTAAGGATGTAGTGCAATGGAAGACTAAGATTCAATCATATCAAATCCAAAAACCCGCACCGTATATTGTAGACCAAACAAAACAAGTTCATTATTTTCTAAACTTTATGTATGTAAGATCATAATAAAATAATGATAATTATAAAGCACATGAATTTATTTTCATTATTTTCTAAAATTTATGTTACAAAAATTCAAATATTTATTTATTTAAATTTAAACTTTATTTGCAAATTTAAATATTTTAATAAAATCATTTCACATTAATACAATTAAAATTTTCACATTAAAAAATTAAAATTTTACAAATATTTTACATACAATTATAATTACAATTAGAATTAAAATTACAATTACAATTTTACATTAATTTCACATACATGAATTACGATTAGAATTAAAATTACAATTTTAATTTTATATATAATTACATTTACAATTTTACACAGAATTACATTTACATTTACAATTACAATTACAATTTTACAAATATTTTACATACAATTTAATTAAAATTACAATTACAATTTTAGAATTTTACATACAATTTAATTAAAATTACAATTACAATTTTAGAATTTTACATACAATTAGACTTACAATTACAATTTTACAATTTTTCATATATACAATTACAATCATTTCAGAATAAATTAAATATTACAATTACAATTAAAATTTTACATTAATAAATATTTTACATACAATTACAGTTAAAATTACAATTAGTACAAATACAAATACAATTTTACAATTTTACATAGAATATTAAAATTTAAATTACAATTACATTCACGACATAATATTTAATAAATATCATGGTCATTTAATAATATTAAATAAATTAATAAGCATCACCACGATCATGATAACCATCGTACAAACATCATATTCGACTAATAAACACATTCAATCATCAAATTAACATTATATATTAACATCATCACAACACAAACATCAAATATACATCTCAATATGTCAAATAACTCATGTTATCACATATACACATCTATCTGCAAGATAAACATTAAATGAAAATATCTAACATGACCTAACAATATGCGCCATGTCATGATGATCACCAACATGAAAATTAAGTACAACTGCAACATGAACATAAAATACATGGATCATATATATATATATATATATATATATATATATATATATATATATATATATATATATATATATATATATATATATATATATATATATATATCTATAACTGAATAATGTTAAAAATATACAACTGTAATATAAATGTCATGGATCAACTGGTGGTAGTATAACAACATCAATAGCATTACAAGTGGATGCCTGCTCAGTAAAGCTGGGTGCAGCCTCGGTAGTCGATGGTCGAGCCTGCTCATGATCGTGATCACTAGTATTGATGGATGAATCTGCTAGTGGTAGTACAACATCAATATGAGCAGTAGTAGTGGAGGCCTGCTTAGTAAATAGTGCAGCCTCGGCGGTCGATGATCTAGCCTGCTCATGATCGTGACTAATACTGATGGATGCTGCAGGCTGCTGACTAGACGTGGCCGATGGTCCAGCCTCATCTCCATGATGACTGTCAGATGCTGCTAGTGGAGCCTCGTGCTCATCAGGCGTGCAACGAGGTGAATGATCATGAGATGCATGTGAGTCGTTGCTCGCGGACTGTCCATCACGTGCCACAACTCGACTATGCTTATAGCTACGGAAAATCCTCCTCAGTCGCGTAACAACTTGCGTAGCTCCTACAACATGCCACATCAGGTCGTACATGTCACGCAGCATGCCTCTCCACATCCGAAACAGCCTATCATTGGCATGTATCTCTCTGTAATGAGTGGGCCTGATGCCCGCATCTAAAATCAATGCACAGAGTTGGTTGCCCAACTCCATCCTGTATATGGTCTCAGGTCGACCGCGCCTAGCAAAAGGCGGTATCGGTGCACCATGAGAAGGAGCACGTCTCTCTGCTGCACCAACCTCATCCTCACGATCATGATCATCCTCCGACGCATCATCCATGTCCTGATCGTAATCATCAGGATCCACACCTGGATCATGTGGTGGATCCAGCATATCCTCGCCATCAAAAGAGCCAATGTCTGCAAAATATATACAAGTACACAACAATAATTAGACAATTTCATTACACAATTTAATAAAAACAAGTTAAAGAACATGTTAGAAAAAATATAAGTAAAACAGTAATATTACCTCTATCATCTGGCAGCTCGTCAGGGGTGAAGAGGATGTTGGGACACCCTTGCCAATCTAGTCCAGCATAAGGACATGGGACCATAATGAAGGGATACAACCCGCCAAAACTAGCTAGTAAGTCCAATGAATCATGTGATATCCTGGCTGGAAACATAGTGTCTCCCCTCTTGGGCATCATCTGCCCCCACATGTGCATCCGGGCCTCAAACATCGGCCTATGAGGCTGTCGAACAAAACTAGGTCTCATCTCTGGAAACCTCTCAAAAAATAAACAAAACAGCTCTGAAGCAAAAGGGAAGTTGACCCTCCCTTATGCATGAGCACGACATCTATCTAAGGTCGTACAAAATTGCTGCAAAAAAATGGCAGACCACCTGACAAGTCGTGGCTACTGTACTAAAGAATCAACATAATATAAACGCGAGCAACTAATGCGTTGCCTGTCACTAGTGTTGTGCGAAATGGTCGAAGTGATAATAGAGAGGCACTGCACGTCCTGTCTACCAAAAGAACCTATACTTAACTAACCTCCAGGTACCTAAAACTCTGAAGGAGACAGTACATGTGCTCCAATGTATCTCTGGGAGTAAACTAACTGACTCCCTACTACACAACCAGCTGGAACGTCTGGGAATGAGGGAAAATCAACCCCTCTCCTCGATAGTCCTGTAATAAAATAAATATCCTCCTCAGTGGGTGTGTACCACTGGTCAGGACCAACCTGAAAATCCTGTTGGTGGGCATTCCACCTACAGATAAGATGTCTCAAAAGCACAGTATGGGCCTTTAGGCCGGAAGTAGCCTCCTCATAGAACTTGAGGATGCCTACCTGCCTAAGGATCTGCTGGGTATCTATAGTAATAGGGTGAGGGCATGCATCTCTCTCCCTCTCTCTGGCCTCCCATTGGCGAATCATGCCATATTGTTCAGCCTGTTGTTGCTTTTTTTGTTCCTCTTCTCTTTGAAGCATTTCCATATTAAATAATTTTTTTTATTAAAACAGACATGTATTTAGAAATATACATATATATATTTTTTTTGAAAAAAAAAAAACATACAAGTTGGTGCTCCATAAAAACAGTCACACACTGGTGGTGGTGCGGCATAATCTTGTAGCGCACCGATACCAGTGCCCCTAATGAAATAGACTGCACCGGACTCTGTGTAGCTGTCTATTTTTCAAGCCCCGTGGACTCTATCTAATTCAGAATAGCAGTGCGCTAATTGAAATATACGCCCCGGCGCGTATAGTCGTGTCAGCGCATTGACTTCATGACAATGACATAGTAGATGGTGCGGTCTTTTACTTGACCGCACCATTGACCCTCTCGGAATGCAAAATGTAGTACGCTGACATAAACCGGGGCGGAAAATTCAGACAACGCATCGCACTGTGATTGTCGTGGTCAACAGTGCACCTGGATAAATGAGCGCATCACCTTATTTTTTATATTTTTAGTTTAAAATTATTCGAGGCACCTTTCGGTACCACCCCGAAAACGGTGCAGATACCGTTAGCACTGGTGGTGGTGCCGCCTGTAAATTTTACAGGTAGCACCGCTATCCGGTCCGAGCTGAACAGCTCGGGCACACCGCGTGACAATTTTTTTTTCTTTTCTAATGGTTATTTTTAAGGTTATTTCAATTTCTAATCTTCTAAAAGGCTTAATTATAGAAAAACTAGAAAAATACCTGTACATTCCGCCATTGAGGAGGCATATTGGCTGTAAAATTTGGAAAAGAAAATTTTCCCACTGTTTTTCAAAATGCAAGCTGGAGATTGGTGGCCAATGCAGAGCAGCAATGCATGAAATGGGTGCAATGAGAGCACCGATGTCAGGGCAGCTCAGAGATAGGGAAATGGCACCGAGGCTTGAGAGCTCTGGAGCACTGAGGAAAGTAAATAATGAAGTTTTTTTGCCATATTTTTTTTTTATTTAACCCTGTTCTGGTGCGCGGGGTTTTATAGGCACACCGGTGCACTTACATACAATAGCACTGGACGGTATCAATTTTGGCGTGTTGTTTATAATGCACTAGGGTGTTTCCCTAACTGTGCACTGGGATGTTTCAGTTTTGGCGCGAAATTTTGATGATGCACCAGGGTGGAGTAATCATAAAGAACCGATGCAGAATAGTCATAAAGCACCGGTTTTGTGGCCTTAATTTTTTTTTGTATATAACACTATTCCAGTGTGTGTGGTTTATAAGTGCACTGGTGCTCTTAGAGAAGAATGCAATGGCGCGTTTCTGTTTTGGTGTGGTGTTTTATGATGCACTGGCGCGGAAGAGTAGTGAAGCGTCGGTGTGTTACTATAATAGGACGCCCCGAAGGTGTGTGTATGTCGTGCACGCTGTCCAGTGTGCCAATGTTCGATGCGCACCAGTGTGTTCTATGGTAGTGTGTGCACCGGTAATTGAGAGCTTAGGAGCACTGGAAAATTGAAAAATCCAGGTTTTTTGTCGTAATATTTTCTTTTAATTTAACCCTTTACCGGTGCGCGTGGTTTATAGGCGCACCGGTACTGTTTCCTACAAACACACCAGTCAGTTTGTGTTTTGGCGCGTTGTTTTATGATGCATCGGTGCGGTTTCTATCTACCGCACCGGGTGGTTTGTTTTCTAATGCACCAGTGTGGAAGAGTTGTGACGCACCGGTGATCTAGTATAATACGACGCACCGAGTGGGTTTGTATGGAGTGCACGGTGTCCGGTGTGCCAATGTGTTGGTCTGCACCGATGCTTTCTTGTTTCGAGAGCACCGGGGCAACGTTTAATGATAAGTGCATCGATAGGAAAACATCTGCAAAACCCTCCACCCGCCAACCTCCTCTAGTAACCTCCACTAGAAACAGATGTATGGGGTATTTTTCTGTGGGGTTCCTCAAAAACATCCGCTAGAGGGTATTTTCCTTGTAGTGTAGATCCCATCATAGTTGACACCATGCATGCGATGAGAGAGAAGTCCAACTCAAACTGTGATGCCAAAGCTTCACCCGCTGCAACTCCTGGAGCCTTCTTGTTGTTCTTCTTCTTTTGTGGACAATTTGTGGCATAGTTTCCATGATCTTGACAATGAAAACATTTCACCTTTGACATGTCATGCTTCTTGCCTTCTTTTCCGGTCTCATATTTGGAATAGGACTTCTTCCCCTTCCCCTTATTTTCCTTACCATCCAAGTCACAATTTTCCTCATCATCAGTCTTGGATGAGGATCCATCCCTGGTATTCCATCGAAACTCTTCTTGTACCAAATTTGAACATAGTCACTCCCAATATGGTAACTTCTCCCTCCCATTCACAGAATCTTGGTAACTATGCCAGCTCTTGGGAAGGCCTAGAAGTGCTAGGATCACCAATTCATCATCAGTTATAGTAATCCCAACACTTCCAAGCTCATCTCGACATTGAGTGAACTTGGTCAAGTATTCCTAGATTGTGTCGCCCTTCTCCATTTTGATTTTCCTAAGCTTGTCCTTGAGTGCCAATTTGTTGTGGTCACTGCTGCTTTGAAACAGATATTTCAAGGCCTTCCACATATCATATGGAGTTTCCTTTCCATGGAGACTCGAGACAATATGATCTCGAACTCCCTCTAACAAAATCCTCCTGCCTTTGCTACCTTCTTCTGCCATGCATCAAGAATTTGGGCATCTGCTGCTGCGGACTTGGGAATATCATTATATATGAATTCATTCAACCCATTTTCCTCCAACACTGCCTCCATCATGTCCTTCCATGCAATATAATTCGAACTTCCCTCAAGTTCATATTCGAGTCTCAAGTCATTGAAAGACATCTTGATCCGCTTCTAGCTCCAAAGAAAGTATCTTCAAATTTGAATATTGTTCAACACAAACTCAATTTCTTATCCACTATTGTGATTCCTGGTGCTCTTATACCATGTAGAAATTACACCAATGGATTCAATCCGATCATGTAATGTACTAAAACAAGATACTGAATCCTTCAACAATATTTTTGGAATATAAACCACGATCACTCAATCACATGCAAGTAAGAGAAATAAGTAAATCAATCGCACAACACAAGATTTTCCCGGGGAAAGAAACTGCTCAAAACCACTCCATATTTATTGTATAATCAACCAAGAAATCATGAAACAATACAATGTATTTTGGATCACCACAACCTCATACAGTCTACCAATTTATTCACACTAATCTAGGAAAAATTGGACAAACACAAATCCAATTATCAGCCTACCCTGCTTACGCAATCCCTAGAGAATTAAACCCCTGTTAAATATGAAATTCAATATTCCTTGATTACACAATTCATCATGGGCTTCTTGTGGTTATATAACTACATCTGGTCAGTTTGCTAAAAATACAACTGATAGTTTACTTGCCTTGAACCTTTGTCACAACTAGGTCTCCACCATAATTTACATGCATGTAGCTATAAATAGTGAATCATCAGTTACTTGGTATATCACTACTGGTGAATTAAATCTATTTTAACTCACTTTATCTTCCACTAGCTCATCAAACATTTAGAACTAGTTAAACTGATTTTAACTCAATGGAATTTGATGATGAAGAACTTCCTATATTGAAGAGGAAGGTACTAGAGAGAAAGAAGAATAAAATCATGAAGATGAAGGTCCCAGTGAACCCATGCAACCTATGGTCATCCCCGAAATCATAAAGAGACCTAATTGGTTGAAAACTACTCTACTAGACGCAAAGGGCCATGGAGTAGCTAAAGGGACATTTAGGGAAAGTAAGAACCCAAAAATATATTCTAGGTATGAAACATATATGACGAAACTAATAGAATTAAAGGAATCCATATTTGAATAAGTTGTCAATCATCAAGAATGGAAGGATTCCATTAATGAAGAGTATCAATCGATAATGAAAAATGGAGTTTGGGAGATCGTACCTAGGCATTAAGACAAATCTGTGGTTACTTCCAAATGGATCTACAAGATTAAACATGTGGAAAATAGAAATATTGATAAGGAAATATTTGTGGCTAGGGGATTTTCTCAAAAATATGGCATCAATTATGAAGAGACATTTTCTCCCACGACAAGGTATAAAACTATACATTCATTGTTCTCTTTAGAAGCATCAATGGGATTGAATATTCATCAAATGGATGTCAAGACTGCATTCATGAATGGCACAATTGATGAAGAATTTTATATAGAGAAACCCTTATGATTTGAATTCAAATATAGAGAGGCTTATGTTTACAATTTTAAGAAAGAATTATGTGGCCTTAAGCAAGAACCAAGGGCATGGTATGCAAGGATGGATGCATACCTACAAAGATTGAGCTTCACAAAGAGTTTTACTAATCCAAATCTCTATATCAAGATTGTGAAGGATGATCCTATAATCATTCTTCTATACGTTGATGATATTCTCTTGACATGTGTGGAAGGTCAAATCCAAGAGTGAAATAAGAAACTAGCAGCAGAATCTGACATGAAGGATCTAGGGCTGATGCATTATTATTTGGGACTGGAAGTTTGGCTGGGACCTGATGAGATCTATCTAGGTCAACAAAAGTATGTGATTGAAATTTTTAAGATGTTTGACATGATGGATTCCAAACCTATGAAAACTCTTATGATCACAAACTTGAAGAGGTTAAGGAGTTCTGAATCAAGCCAAGTGGACCCAACCATGTATAGACAATTAATTTTCTCACTAATTTACTTGGTGAATAATAGAGTAGACATATGTTTTGTAGTGAATGTTCTTATTCAATTCCAAGTTGAGAGGAAGCATGATCATTGGATAAAAACTAAGCATATACTAAGATATCTGCAAGGAGTAGTCCACTATTGCCTAAAGTATGATAGGAGGAATGATGTCCACTTGATTGGATATACAAATTTCGACTAGGGAGGCAGTGAGAAGAATGGAAGAAGCACTATAGGAGGATTTTTTAGTTTGGGATCCTCCATGGTCTCATGGACAATCATAAAGCAAGAATCGTTTGTTTTGAGTAGTGTTGACGCTGAATATATTGCAGCCTATGAAATAAGCATAGAAGTTGTCTAGTTAAGGAAGTTGTTGTTTGAATTGTTTGAAGGACCAATGGACCCTACAGTGATGAATTTTGATAACAAAAAATATATAATGTTGTGCGAAGACCCAATGTTTCATGGAAATACAAAGCATATAAATAAAAAGTATCGATACATTCAGAAGCTACTGCAATATGGTGTATTGTAGCTACGGCATATCTCCACCGATGAGCAAGTAATTGATATATTGACAAAATATCTTCCTAATAAGAAGCTTGTGTATTTGAAATACAAACTTGGTCTGGTTGATATATCCTCCCTAGTTGAGAGGGATAGATAGGCACATAATTATTGTCTTCACTTGGAAAGAAATAATGGAGGATTGGGTAAGAATTTGGCATCCAATACTCTTTGAGGATGAGGTAGGGCATCCAAGATAAGAGTAGTCGCATAGGACCGATATTATTTGAGGACTAGCTATCCAAGATAAGTATTAGGGGAATTTTGAGGTCTAAAATGGGCCTCCTAAGGAAATTATAAAATAATAGTGGAAAAAATCAAATAAGATTTGATAACATCATCAAATTTTAGAGGGAAAAATGAAAAAACTACTTTTTCAACTCATATTTTCAACTTATCTCCCAAAGTTTTTACTCAAATTTCAAGCGGGAGTACTCGTTGGATGCAAAATTTAATTCCTCATCCAAGGAGTACCCATGTTGCATACTTTCGATGGGTCCTACTACACTTAAAATGAGAAATACATGAAAAATGTGATTGTAATCACGTTTTTTTTAATGTATTTATCATTTTTCGTGTAGCAGGTGTTCACCGAAAGTATGCAACATGGGTACTCCTTGGATGAGGAATTAAATTTTGCATCCAACGAGTAATCCCACTCGAAATTTGAGCAAAAACATTAGGAGATAAGTTGAAAATACGAGTTGAAAAAGTAGTTTTATTATTTTATTATCTTTTAATATTTTTACCCTTTTACTTAAAAAATGGTGAATTATCCCCCATGGTTGACATCATCATCTTGAATCCTATTGGTTCTTATAAAGTGTATTTTTGTTGTACATTTTTCTTAGGAGGTCCATTTTAGACCTCAAAATTCCCCTAATGAATAGTCTTGGAATGACATACTCTGTGAAAACCCAGGTGGGTTGTGTGCCTTGAGATATAATAATGATGGTGTCTATAGATCATTGGTCTGACCAGAATTGTGCTCTGATATTGTGGAGATATCAAAGCATTTAGTAAATGCCTTGCTATGTGACAATGCTAGTTGGTATGATGCTAAACAGATGGTTTACCAATTTGACTCTTTTTATGAGATATCTTCAGATTGATAATGTCCATGCACTATTTATAAATACCTCCCTAGTTAAGAGGGAGTGTTGAACAATGTGTAACTAGGTTCGGTCTTCATAAATATGAAATGTAATTTTGATTCTTGTATATTGTAAAATGAAAGAAAAATTAGTATTATTACTTTTGGAGCACAGGTTTCATGCTCACGGTATTTTATTTTAGAGTTCAAACACCCATTGAGTGCTTATGGGGTTTGTCATAGGTTAAGAAGTAAAAATATTCATTGTCATATGTTGAAGACCCCAACGATCACATTGTAACGAATTATTTTTGTATTTAAAAGTGTCAGAATACCCTCCAAGATCAAGTCGACCTATTTTGAGGAGCCACGTCCACCTTAGAAGCCTATATAAAGGAGGGAACTCGGCCTCCTTTGGACACATATTCACTTCTCATCATCTAAGCATAGGCGAAGTAGAAGAAGGCCAGCGAAGGAGAAGGAAAAAGAAGGAAGTGTTTTGGGCTATCTCTCTCTCACACATGCGAAGAAGAGCTAGGGTTTGATTGCTTCAAGGTTGAAATTCTCAAGTTGTTGGAAGAAGGTCAAAATTGTTGGAAGAAGAGCCTAATATGTTACCTTCTAGCCCTAAACAAGGAAGCAACTCAAGTGAAGTTTCTGGAAGGCCTTGGAAGGATAAATTTCACTCACATGTGTGGAAGTTGTAGCAGTTGTAGGGGCCAAAAATTTCAAACCTGCAGTGGAGGCCAAATTTATAAAGTTTGGGGTCAAAGTTGTGTTGTTGGAAGAGATTTTACTCGGTTTGACTTGGATAGAGGAAGCACATCATCGGAAAGGTCATAATTGGTCTTGGAAGGGTATTAGTCTTGGTCTAGAGGTCTTTGAATTTTTCAATTAAAGAATCTATAAGAAGAGAAGAGGTTTACAAATTTTCCTCTTAGGTGGAGAGGTTTTGGCCTTGGCTTGCATCCTATATCCTATGTTCTTGTGTATTATTATTATTGCTGTTTTTGTATTTTTTTAATGATAAGAACAAACACAATAATAAGAGAAGAAGCTAATAAGTAAGAAAAAGTAAAAATATATCATAATCAGTTATCAAGAAAAGATAAATCATCCTAACAACTTCCCTATAGGATTTCTCAACATCCTTGCCATTTCCTGGATAACCATGGTGTGATGGGATTCTTTTCTGGTTAAGCTTTGGATTACTAGAAGGTTTTGGAACCGGGTGAGGTGGTCTTAGGAAAATTCCCAAGGGTTGGGGGTGGAGATGGTTTCTTCGAGAAGCCCTCAACAAGTGGGTGGAGACAAGAATATTCCTTAAGGTAATGGTGAAGAAATTCTGAGGCATCCAAACTTGTTTTGGCTTTATGATCTCTTGATTTGTTTTGGTGAGATCGCAATAGCCTGAGGGTGAAGGTGGTTTAATATCTAGGAATCCCTAGTTTTTTATGTCTTGATATCCCACATTCATGCTTGGAATATGGCACAAATTTGATTGGTTGAAAGAAATATTTGGTTCAGCCCAATCTATGATTGGGTGGTACAAGGAAGTCCCTAATTGCACAAGTTAGTAAGAGTTATTTTCCTATTGTAGTCTATGAGCACTTGTAATTGTTATTATGATGTTTTTATGGTTGTTATATCATGGTTAATAATTTGGTTATATGTTGGTTACAAGCATGGATTTGTAATGTTCTATAACTATGACTTGTTCAAGATTTGATAAGTATATGAATGATTGATGAATGCATGCAATAACAAGTGAAATTGTAGCTAAGATGAGAGGGAAACAGACCTTCTTGATTACTATCATATGGAACACAAACCCTTATGATCAGATATGCATTCATCACCTGTAACTCTTATGTTAGCCATGTGTATGACAAAAAAAAATTCATGGATTAGGCATGTTGTGAGTCGGTTCTTGTTCATGTTTTGTATGAATGGCTTCATCATTATGTCATTTATCATTCTAAGAAGTTACAAGCAGTTTTAAGTAGTGGTATGGAGGCTAGCCTGGAAAAGTGGCTCAGATCTTGGGACCGCACCCTCTGAATTGGAGGATTTGGGTTGCAACCACATTGAGGAAGTTGTGTGCATGCGGTTGGAGGGTCATAATTGCACCCTTGCAGGCTTGTGCATGTGGTTGGAGGGTCATAACCGCACCCTTGCAGGCATTTGCATGCAGTTGGAGGGTCATAACAACACACTTGCAGGATTGTGCATGTTATTTCATAGGAAGTAAAAGTCTTGGGATTTAGTGAAGCCCTAGATTTTGAAAGTATTTCCTAAATAGGATGGTGACTTCCTTTGAGTTTGTTTGGATAACATTTTCATCAATTATGGAATGGGAATCTCCTATATAGTTTCATTAATTATTGCTTTCCCTCACGATCTGGTGCACACATTGTTGGCCAACTAGGCTACCATGCGGTTATTGTCTCTAAGAACATGAAAAAATGAAACAAGTTCAATGCTTTTAAGAATGTATCTTATATGATCGATGGTCTCGAACAAAGCTACCTTGTTGAAGTCCTTCTTTCGAATCATATGATCTACTAATATTGTTGAATCTTCGATGATAATGGATGAATTTATGTGTTTTATTTGATGATCCTAATTCCCATAATAAAAGCAAGTGCCTCTACTCTATTATTGGTGTCATTTCCCAACCCCCATTCGAAGGTAGCTTCTTCTTGTCCATCGAGATCTAAGAAGACGCCGAACACCTGCAACCCTCGTATTCAATTGATAAATTATTCTTATGTTTTTTATTTGAATTATTAAAAGTAATATTGTATATTATGTTGTAAAAATCAATTTTTTATAGTTTTTAGAAATAATTTGGTTGGTGTGACGCTTTTGTTAAGGTATAATGTTTGCGGAAGTCATGAAATTCACTTCCACTAAGCTCTATGGGATTATTAAACATTATCACAATTAACAATTAATATCTACCTCAATTTAAAAGTTGAAAAATAAGGAGTAAATCTATAAGATGTTGACAAGGTACTAACTCCCATACTTGGAACGGACTTGGAACGTTGAATTCACATGTGAGGGAGAAAAGTTTAATCCTCTTAAAACACAAACAAAAATTATTCACAAAATGTTAAAAAGCTTGTAAAATATTCAAATAAAAGAGTTAACACAATCATGTAACGGGTGAGATTATAAGAATTATGTTTATTCAATTACTTTATATAACATATAATATATTTTTTTAACAGTCCACTTTAGAAAAGGGATAACAATAGCGATATGGAGTACGCGAGGTGCCTTGGGGTTTTTCATTTTTACAATTCTTTGAATGGTGTCATCGTAGGTCAGGAAACTGTGTTGTGTAGAAAATTCGGTCCATGGAATGCAGTCAATAAGCCCACCTCACTCCATGGTGTTGGAATAAGGTCGCTCTAGGTTCAATGTTTTGAGGAACATCGACCCTCAATTGTAAAATGTCTAAGGCACTCGTGGACGAGTGATTGTTTAGAACTTTGGAACTTTGCTTCGACTGGGTTCACGACACATCCACAACCATGAAACAGAGTTTTATCTCGAGCTCCAAAGTTTGATGCTCTAGCTAGGGTAATGCATGCTCGGGGTACACATGGAAGGAAAGCCCTATTGGGTTGGAGCCTAAAAAATGTTTTTTCTTTGTTACAATTCTCTTGATGAACCCTGCATTGTTTGTCCTGGGCCCCCCATAAATGAATATTTCTGCTCTCAAGGGAAATTAATCTACTCAACATAATCCCCCTCGGTCACCCATTTTTGTTATCAATGAAAGTAGGTCCTTCATATTGATGGCAAGTGCTCCATATTTTGGATCGAGGTCTTAGATTTGGTAGGAAACATAAAACTACACATTAAGAATAGGTTGGGTATATCTGCAACTTCCAAAAGCCTATTATTCGAGGGGAAGATGCTACAAGACTCCTCCCAAATGAAAGATTATGGCATCTCAAGGAACACTATCATTATTTTAAACCTAATACTATGTGGTGGAGCTCCTAACTATAGAAACCCTAGTGGATCTGTCCTTTTTGGAGCCTAGGACACCAAAAACCCCACTGGATCAATCTCGTTTAAGGATGTAGTGCAATGGAAGACTAAGATTCAATCATATCAAATTCAAAAACCTGGACCCTATATTGTAGACCAAACAAAACAAGCTCTAGATATGGAAATTAATCTTCAAGAGGTAAATTCTCTCTTTATTAGGCCTCAATCAAAGGTTTTTTTATGAAGATTCAATGATTTCTGGCCAATCTATGACACATTACACCAATGGGTTATCTCCACTTTGACCCTTAATTATGATATATATTTATGTTCCAGAGGATTTTTCATTATTCAAATTGATACAAAGAAATATTTGGATTTTTCCCAAAATGCGAGACAATGGTCCTGGGACAGAGCAGGGCTCTTCATTACCCCATGGTTCCTAAATTTTGACATTACAAATATGGTAGTCTCAACAATGTTGTTTTGGGTAATACTACCCAGTATTCCTCTTCCTTTTTGGCACCATCAGGTCTTAGAGGATATTGGAAATATGTTGGGAAAATTAAAAAAGATGGATTGTGAAGGAATAGAAAAATACATCTTTACTTTTGCCAGAATTTGTGTATATATAAACCTGAGAAAATGCCTACCTAACTGCATCCTACTAAAACATAAAAAAAAAAATCAGCGGACACAGGTATTAGACTATGTGAAGACAACATTCAGATGCCAAATTTGCTTTGAAACATGACACTTACAGAACCCATGCCTGCAGGAAAAAAAGAATTAAAAAAATGAAAAGAAGCCAAATGGATGGCAGGTTTTTTATCCTCATATTTTAGAAGAAAAAGAATAAGAGACCACAAATAACCATACAAACATGGATGCTCAATCCTAATAAGGAAATCAAGTAGAAGGGGGTGTTGTCACTCAGTCTTGAACCTGAACACACATTCAAGAGAGTATCGAATTAGCAGTGACAAAAACATCATAGCAGAAAAAATAGGAAACACATAACAAAAAGTGAATGGGGGTATCAAGAGAACCCATACGTCTAAGGGATTTGATGTGGACAAAAAATCCCCCTTACAGACACTTAGAAATTAATTGGCAATGGTTTCAGTTGATCGAAACCCTGGGGGTTCGCGAAAGGTACATATAAAGAAATGAAAAAAAGAGAAGTTAGGGTATTTTTATCCTACCTAACTTTGAAATATTTAATTAATTTTCATAGTTTTCCTTTTTATTGTTCACATGCCGAAAGGCTTATATGACCAAATGTTTTCAATGTCTACAAAACATAATTTTGTTCCTTGTTTCAATTTGAATAAAATTATGATTTTTTTTGTTTACGAGGAAATAAAATCATGTAATGAAAACAGGGACAAAATAAAATCATGTAATAAATTGGGGGAATCATTAACTTTTTGATGAATCACCCATTGGTTTCAATAGGTACAATCGATTACTCAATGGTTGCAATATGTACCATTTATCTTGTGTGTTTAAATGGATATTGTGGATTAATTTTAAGTAATAATTGTCTTAATTATATATAATTTTCCCAATACTTAATTTTCTAAATATAGTGCATGAGTCAAGAAATAAATATATGTATGAACCACAACAATATTCCATATACGGGGTTGAAGGATCTCTTTGGTTAGACAAAAATAACATGTTGTGAATAAGTTGTAAAGAGTAAGACTTGAAATGCAGACAAAAGGATAATGATGATTTATAAGATTTATTTTATGAGTGCATGGTATTTTTCTGAGACTACCATAAAAGCTGGAAAGACGGCCCTAATGCTTCATTGGATCTACTTCATACAAATATGGACATAGTTTTGATAACATAGTAAAAAATCCAAATGTCAACCACTATCAAAAGGACGATTTATTGTAGAAGATAAAATTGAAATCATCTTCTTTTATTTCATTTTTTTTAAACTATGCTTTTTCTTTCTAAATCCAATTTTGATTTTTTATCCAATGTGTATTTCAATTTAAGGACATTAGTGAAGAAGATCCCTTCTAACAAGTGTAAAAGTACAACACAATTAATAGATACATAATTTAAGGAAAGGCATCATAAAGCATCTCAAAAGTGGAAAAATTGAACGATAACATCAAGGAGGAGGATCCATAGATGTGTTGATAGCCTAATTATGCACCACCATCCACCACCATCGCAAATGATTAAGCCTCGACAGATGGCATGGTTTATCAATTTGGTTTACAAGCAATATTTTTGAGAATTAAGGACTTTGACATAACACCCCTAATGATTGTACCATCTGTTCCTATGATATCTAATCCATATTTCTCTTATTACTCAATCCCAATGTTTGGTTATCATGAAGAATAAAGGGGGAACACTTGATTCATTACCGTAATAAAATAGACCAAATGTTATTAGAGGGGTAAGTACTTTAAACAGATCATCTTGAACATCAGTATCTTTATGGATCATTACTCTGTGTCACTAGATGCCTCCAAATTAAGAATTTTTAACCTTTTTTTTGTGTCTCTTTGTCTCATTTTCCTCCACTCTAGGATTTCACCTCACTTTAAAGCTCAACTCTTATTTTCCTGTTTTCTTTCTCTTTGTTGTTCATCCTTTTCCTCGCTCTTTAGGTTGAGTTATCCCTTTCCACTACTCTACTCACCTATCCTTATTTTTCTCCTCGTCCCCTTTGAATGTTTGGCACTCCCTTTTGATATGCTTCTTTCTAAAGTTTTTCAATCTCAGTTTGCAGTCAGTTTCTCAATCCTTTTATCTTAGTTCTTCAACGACCTCTTGAAATCCTCTCTCTCCTATTGTTTGTCTACCTCAATGCTCACGTTCACTACTAGTTGTAGTCCTACTCTTCATTGTATCTACATCAATGCCATGGAGAAAAAGAAGGTAACACAATCAATCCAAAGGTGGTCACATGAGTCACCCTCGTACAAGAGCTCAAGTCAATGCAAAAAACTCTGCAACCATGTGCTAGAAAAAAATAACCAAGGAACCATGAGATCTTATTCATATAGTAGAGGAAGAGGCACAATTGGATAGGAATTTCATGTAGGATGAGGAATTCATCGAAAATGTTAGTCAATGGATACCCAACATAGGCACCAATAGGGGAAGATTTAATAGATACATGTAATGGATGTTTACTATTGGATAAAAACAATAATGGGGAAATACTGGTGGAATGAATCGAATCCCAACAAGAGATATTGTTGTGTATTGATACATGTTAGTTACAAGTCCAAAAGATGGATCAAAAAGTCTCAAAGCTATCTAAGAAAATAGCCAACCCGGACTTCCCTAAAACAAATGATGAAAAAGACCAGATAACGGTACCTCAACAATGTTCTCTTAAGGTTAAACATGATTAGAATTTATAGTTTTTTTGTTCTATATTATCAGTGAATTATCAATATTATTTTATTTATACTAAATTCCCCTAAGTAATATTAATTAAATGATTCTATGACTTATTAATAAAATATATTGTATATGAATTTTGATCTCTCTTGTATGCAATAGTTTAAAAAATATATATTGTATATGAAAGACAAATTTATGGCATGGAGTCACATTTATTTAAAGAATTAGAAAGCTTCTATGATGGAGATTGAATCAAAGATAGATAATGTCTACAGTGGAAATGACTCAACGATAGACTTGGACAAGCTTCACTTCTTAGAGGTTAGAAAGAGATAAATACTTTCTTGGCATGAAGATATTTGAACGATTCTCTAGAGAGGGAGGTAAATGAGGGATACTTGATCACAACACTTTATGGAATGAAAAATAATAAGAGCCCGGGGCTTGATACTCTCTCTGGAATGAAAAATAATAAGAGCCCGGGGCTTGATACTCTCTCTGGAATGAAAAATAATAAGAGCCCGGGGCTTGATAGATTCACTGTTGAATTCTACATGATTTTTTTTTAATCATTGAAAGGGGACATGCTTCGGGTAATCAAAGAATCCAAAACTCAAGGCTATATGCTTGGAGTGTTGAATTCAAATTTTATCCGCTTAATCCCAAATAAACAATATGTTGAGGCCTTTGATGATTTTTTCCATGTTACTATGTCTTTTAAAAAGTGGTCACAAAAATCACAGCAAACAAGCTAAAACCCATTCTCAGCCAAGTCATCATAGAGGAGCAATTTGGGTTCCTATAGGACCATCAAAATCATGATGTTGTGGGTCTCACTCAGGAAACTATGCATTTTATCAAGTCTCATAAGACTTTGGCCTTCTCAATGAAAACAGACTTATTAAAAGCTTTTAATCAAGTTGACTGGAAATTCATCAAACCTTGTCTCATCAAATTGGGATGAGACCAATGATGGTCAATTGGATTCTAGGATGCATCAGAAGTGTAAATTTCGCCATTTTAATTAATGGTTGACTCTCCTTTTTATGGTCTTCTCATGGATTGGGATAAGCATGCCCTTTATTCCTTTACTTTTTATACTAGTTATCGATGCTCAAAGCATATTAATAAAATATGACATAGGGAAGGGTGACCTAAGAGGCATAAACGTATCAGAGAACTCTCATGTTTCCCACTTTCTATTCGTATATGGTATTCTACTTTTTTTGTTCATATCAACACAGATATTTCCACTATTAGATAATTTATGGATAGATTTGAGCTCACAACAGGCATGAAAATCAATTTTGGGAAGTGAAGAATTGTCTGGGCCTACGTCCTGAATGCCTCCATTAATATCATTCCATGTTTCTTCTCTTTCAACATTATATCTCTAAAAGAAGGATTTAAGTATCTTGGCTTTAGTCTCAAGCCAAATGCATATCGGAAAGCGGATTGGGTCTGGCCGATTAAGAAAAATGAACCAAGAATAGACATATGGGAAAATGGATTACTATCGAGAGGGGATCGTTTGGTTCTATTCAAATCAAATATAGAATCCATTCCAGTGTATTGGCCCTCAATTGTGATTATTCCTAAAGGAGTTATGGAGAAAATTCATAGTCTATGTGTTTGTTACCTAGGTCTAGTGAGAGGCAAAAATTTTCCATTCCTTTGGTCAAATGGAATGATGTAGCAAAGAAAAAACTATTGGGCGGTTAGGGCTTAGCATATTTTTTTTTCTCTACCAATATTTGGCAGCTAAGAGCTTATGGACTTGTCTAAATAATAACAAGTTGTGAGGGAGGGTCACTTGAGATAAATATTTAGGGGGAAGTCCATAATCAAATGGATCTAAGACCCATCAAATACTGTCCCAAATGATTTAGTAGTATGGAAAGCTTTGGTGAGGGCTTTCCCTCTAATCGAGAATTGGGTTGCTTGGAAATTCAGAAATGGTAAGAATATATGCATTCGTATGGATCCCTACATGGGTGTTACCTAGATGGGTGTTGGGGACAAATTTATTCTCTTTGAAGCTCTACTCACTCACCTTCACAATTGTGGTATTATGTTTTGGGGGGATGCAAAATATTATCAACCTCATAAAATCAAGTCCTGGGCATGGAAAGTAGTTGTTGAATTGATGCTTCGGGGGGATATTTCTATTGAATGCAATAATAATATTGATTTGCTTGTGTCCTCTCTTATTCACCTAGATATGGAAAGAGGTGACATTCTAGCATGGTTGAAGAATGTTGTGTCTGGTGAGTACACAACTTTGGGATATTTTTCAAAGATGGAATTGGATTTCATAGGTGAGAGATTGTAGTGGTCGTGGTATTTTTTTGGTGGAAACATAATGGAACACTCAAAGCCAAAATGACTCTCTGGATCACCCTTAATGACAAGATTTTAACTTGGAAAAATGGCTAGAAGCGGGAATGGTTGGGCCCAAATAGATGTGCCTTATGTAAATCTAGGCTTAAACAACCTCACACGTCTTTATTTCATGAAGTTATATAGGTCAGGTTTGGGGGTTGATAAAAAATCATTTTAAACATGTTTCTTCAAATTAGAATAATTAAACTCTTTCGAATTAAGTCAAAGATTGGGTGAATGATGTTGCAGTCAAATATAAACTTTTTCTTCTTATCACTTTTGTGAACTCAATTTGGTGGGATAGTAATCATTCTATCTTCCAATATTCTTATATTCCTATTTAGGTTGTGATGGGAATCATTGAGGGAATCTACAAAAATTTCAAAAACACTCCTAAAATAAAGAATGAAAGAGTCTCGGTCATACCTCTTCTTCCGGGCATTCCTTGGGCCTTATTTGATGGGGCCAATCAGGGATATACTCCCATACGTGGTGTGGTTGTTGTCATATATATTCATGAAAACCACCATATGTTGGTTCACTACTACATTAGACTAGACACGAACACAAAAGTAGAGTTTACAGCCCTAAGGACAATGTTCTATGTGCTTGATTTTTAAAAAAATAAGAAGTTACAAATTATGGGAGATTTAAAATTGGTGATAGATTGGGTTGAAGGAAGAGCAATCATCAATGCTCCTTGCATGGAACACATTTTGTCGCATATCATTGAGGAATTAGGAAAGTTGGATTACAACTTCCATTAGATTCCTTTGGAATTTATGAGGTACTAGATGGACAAGAGACCACAATCATGGAATTTCATCTGTAACACTTGTATGAGTGACTGAATTAATCTATGGTTCTTTTTAGTATTGTTCATAATGACAAATGTAAAGATTTGATTACTATTTTTGAACTAATCTGATAATGTATATTTTCAATCTTTTGGAAATATAAGTTTTATTTAGCAGAGAGAGAATAAATTAAAAAATAACTCATTAACATTAATTATGATTCCCATATGTATGGATGTGAACCAATTGTAAAACATATTAAAATATGCAAAATTGTGGAAATTTTTAATCTTATGCTCTTTTTTTTCTTTTTTCTTTTTTTTTTTCTTTTTCTTTTTATAAATGAGGCTACTTCTATTATGAAATACAGGTCACAATATTACAATCTTCATCCTCTAAAATTGGCTAGCCTATTCCAGTGGGAAATACCAAGTTCAAAACTGCAAAATAGGGGTTGCCCCAAACGGGGAAACCAGCCCAAGAACTATGTACATGAAACTTAGAGGGTGTTGCCCATATAGGGAAACCAACAATATCCATACCATATCTAGACCCGAGTTTAAAGAGAGACAAAATAACTAGACCAGAGCGAAATTGACTGGAAAAAAGCACAAAGAGAAGACAAGTAGGAACCCAGTAGTTAAGTTGCCGATTTTTTGTCATCCTAGATTGGCGATTGGAGCGACTCCTTGTCAATTCGGCACATGTACTCAGATTCATCGTCCTCGAGATTGGACACATGGGCGTTCAACAGAGGAGAGGATGTAAAATGAGCACCTGTTCCAGCATTTGTGTCGTCTTCATCCGAGTTGCAGCTTCCGTCGTTGTTCAAGGCCAACTGAACCGGCAAAGCCACCATTTTGCGAGGGGGAAAGGGGAGGCGAGGGATATGGTGGATTTATGCATACATTTCCTAGAGCGGGAGCCAGAGCCAGAGGGCTCAGCATAGGCCTCAGGAATTTTCATAGACGGGTGGGTAGAGAGGCTAAGGGGGTCCAGGACCTCAAGCTCATCCCAATTAACAGACAATTCCACTATTCTTCCAACCATGGCGTGAGTGGGAGGATGGAAAGGGAGCTTGTGTCCACTGCCTCTGTGGCAGCACATGTGGTGATGGCAGGGCATGGTTAAGGTGCAGGGATGCAAATGAGCAAAGGGGGTGGCATAGTGTCTTGACAGAGAACCGAATGAGCAGAGGAATGGCGCAAGGGCTTGGCAAGAGCAAAGGCGTGGAAGAGATAGAGCCAAGCCTAAGAACAACATAAATTCCACAATGGAAAACTGGAAGCATAGTTTTATGATCCATGTATGGCGGCAAGAAGCGAGATGGTGTGGCAGTCGGAATGAATGTTGGAGGTGTTAGGGTCTCTGTAGTTTAGAAGAGTGGCAAGACTAAACACTGCAGAGCCTACATCAGAACCACTTTGGGATCCTAGGATCTAGCCCTCCTGGATCCAGAGAGGGATCTTTCTATAAGTTCAAATATTAATATATCTTTAATGTTTTGAGTATGATATTAGGATAGTTATTAAGTACAAGGGTTTTGTTTGTTTGGTTGGGGTTAATCTTTAATTGAGTGGAAAGTCCTAAAATGAAAGAGTCTTAGAAGGGTGAAGATGAAAGTAAATTGTAAAAGGTTCAGTTGACAGGATAAGTATGAAACAACACTTAATCCATTGGGCTATGGAGTTACAAAAGGTTTTAATTGTACAATAGTTTTCAAGAGTGGTCCATGGGGAAATTCATCTATATCAAAGGATCTCTTTAGATTATATTGTGGGATGGTACATTAAAGTGTTGTGAAATAAGTAAAGCTAATAATTCAACAAGAATTAATCAACTCTACTAAACAAGAAAAGCCTTCAAGCAACTGGTTGAAGAAAGCCAAAGGACAGGGCTAACCATGGACTTCTTTGGACAAACTTGTATTATAGCCAACTTATCATACAAATGATCCAGTAATCCTCATGAATACTTTCAAAAGGAATGAAAACATCTAAGAAAACAAAGTGCAACTTAAGATCAAGTAAGGACTTTTAACCTAGCCTGCTTTTAGCATACTCTTAAGGGAAACTTTCAAACAACCTTTGGAGAAATAACTATAGGAAAAGGAAAACCATGAACTTCTCTAGTTTAACTTTACTTAGTATGTAATGAAAATATCATTCAAGAACAAAGTTTAAAGTTTTAGACAGTAAGGCATGGGCTCACCAAAATTCCTTGACTGTTAATACTGTATTAAATCATTCTTAAATACACAATTGGAAGAAAACATAAAGATAAAGCTTATCAGTGAGACTTAGGGTACTTCTAAGAGTATGTCCTAATCTGTATTTGTTGTTCTTTACCAGAGAAAAATGGACAAATTTATGGAAAACACAAGAGAAAAAATAAGTACAGTAAGAAGCACATCATCAATGGTATAGACCAGGATCCCAAGAATCAGCTTGTATATTGATGTCAATCTAGTTACAAAATTCAAGTCCAATGTTTCAGTACAACAACAACTTCTCTTCTCAACCTATCTTCTTCAATTACAAACAGAGCTTCAATAGTCTCTGAGAACTGTTTACATGCAGAATGTTCAAACAACAACTATTACATCAACAACCAACCAACCTCTCATCTTCTTCAGGAGTATTTATAGAATAAAAGAGGAGGTGGAGTGAAAAGAAGGGCAATCTGTTCAATTAATATAGGTTTTAATGCTTCTTTGCCTTTGAGGGGCTCAATGGAAAATGTATCTGATATTTTCCCTGCATTAATTGGTTTCTCATTAATATTAATCTACTTGGCTTATTTTCTTGACTTTTAAACTCTTTAGGTAGGTTGGCAATTACTTTGGCTATCTTCAAACAAAAATATCATTGATTGTGCTTTAATTATGCCTTCTGTTGATTTATTGAGGTTGCAGGTGGCATTTTGGTAGTTGAGGAGGATAATTGGCCTCATGATGTGGCAGTGGGGACCTTTCTTCTGACTGATCTGTCTCGCTGTTTCACTTTTAAACACATTAATTTGTCTTTTGATCTGTGTTTAGGCTTTATTAAGCCTTAATCATTATCTTCGGGTCTTCATCCTTGATATTCCTTTATTCTTTAAATTGTGGATTTAAAACACAGGATCTCCAAGTTTTGGTTTTAATCCACTTATCATTAACTCTTCATCTACTGATACTCTCTGATCTTCTGTGGATCTGTGTTTGCAGTTATGCAGGTGGTGAATGGCGTTGGAGGGTTTATCGAGGATCAGGGATCGTGAATTTTAAACCCTACTGGTTCCTTTCTGCATTGATTTTTAGGCTGCAGAATCGTCACTCTGGGCCCCTTTCGTCACCTGTCTGTGACTGTGGAAGACTTAAGAATTAACCACCTTTTAAACCCTACAAAACACGATAATATGTTACAAAAACCTGTGAGGATGGAATGACTGCAACAGAGGTTCGAATGGAGGGCAGAGAAGTACTGATGATGGAGGAATGCAGCAGTAGCGGGAAGAAACCGTGGCAGAGCAGCTAACCAGGTTTAAATTTAAAGTATGGTGCGGAAATGAGTTGGTGGTATTGGAAAACCATACATAGTTTTCGCGTGGAGTTTAGATGGTAAGTGGTAAATTCTGAAACAAACACGATGCCATAGACTATCTGACGCGTGGCATTTTGAAAACCGTCGGTATCACGCGATAGTTGCTCACTGAGGGAGGAGGGGTAAAAGTCGCACGATATTGATCACTGATCGTTGGATTTGGGGTGTAGGATCAGACGGTGCGGAAGAAGTGCGATGGGCCGAAAGCTGCACGGGTGGAGAGGAGGCGGGGTCCATAGCTGATGTCAGCAATCTTGTCACCTAGCGGGCGTTCGTTGGGTTTATATCAAGAGGTCGGGTTAGATCTCGGCCGTTGGATCTGTTGATCAGGCGGTGGAGATTTAAAATGGAGGAAGGCATGGTAGATGGAAAGGCGGATGGGGGAAGAGCCTTATGGTTGTTGATCTTCTCAGATCAACGGTCGTTGTTTGTTAAAATAATAACATCGGGAGAATCAAAATAGGAAGAAAAGGAAGGGTTTAGCAGGGGATATCTTTTAGGCTTTTAGCGCCCGTTTTGCAGGGCTAGGGTATATGGTAAAGAAAGGGGATGAGTTTTAAGCTCTTGGGGGCTAATAACCCAAATGTTAGAGAGACTGTTTTTAAGGCCTAAACAGGGATTTTAAGGCTAAATTAAGGCTTCGATAGGTAAGAAAGGAGGATTTTAGCACTTTTGGGGGTTAGATGAAGGGAAGGAAGGAGTTATACGGGGAAAAATAAATGATATGGGGGAAATGATGAAAGTGAAATGGAGGGGCGAAAATGAATGGAGAGGAGCCTTAGAATAGTTTCCTTCATAGTAGAATAGCATGTCTTGAAGAATTTTTGATGGAAACAATAGTGAATATGGTCTCCTTAGGGATAAAGACACCACAAGGCTTCAAGAACTCACAATTTTGAAAAGGGAATTGTTTCTTGAAGGCTAAAACAGATTTAGCCACCATTTGATATGACAAATTTTATAGGTGGCTAACAGTGGCTCCACTTGGGGATGGAAGATTCTTGAAAATGTCAAGAACTTCAGAGATGTTCTCTGGAATGACAGACCAATGCCTTGTACATTTGAAAACCTTTTTCTTCTTTAAAAAACTGCTAATGGAGATGATTATAACTTTTGATATTAACAGAATAATTCTTTCCCAAACAGCTACCTACACAACCTACTTTCCTAAAAAAAATTCTTCATAAGGCACACTTGGACTTGCAAACCTTTTCTTCAACATTCTATTCTTTTATTGAAAGCATAAAACTAATCTAAATTTACCCTTATTTCTCCATGAGTTCAGATTAAGTAGTTGAACTCACAAATTCACTACCTAGGCTACTATCTGCCAGGATCAAACTGTCTGACAGATTTTTATTCTCTACATTTCTAAGATAGAAATTTAAATACAGCCAAACCAGGTTTAGGCTGTCTGATTTGTTGTGGGTTTATGGCAAAAAACCAGCTGCACATAGACTAAAATTTGCAAAAAATTAAAACAAAATGGTGAAGGCTTAAGATCTGAAAATTATACACATCCTTCATTGCTTTATGACTCAGATTTTGGTCAGTTTAGAGTCATCCTTTCTTTTCTTTCTTGGTTCAAGTTTTGATCATATTGGAACCAATATTTTTCTTATTTGGCTCAGGTTTTAATCTGATTTGAGCCTTTCTTTTCTATCCTAATCTACTCTACTGATAAGCCAAGTTTGAATTGTTTGGTACATCTTCTTCACTAACCTATCAGCAGTAATTTAAACTTATCCAATCATGATTAGGCTGTATGATTGAATAAAAAGTGTTCTTTTTGGTAGTGGAATTTAAGCTTGCAAACTTTCAGACATTATTTCTCTTTTTGGTATGGGGATGTACCTTTCTTGTTTCCATTCTGCCCTCTTTTCTCTTTTTTATTGTTTTTGTATTTTTTCCTTTTTCTAACTTTGAAAACAGTGATAAGCTATGGTATTTACAATGAAAAATATTAAAACTGACAATTGTTAAGAAAAATAATGCTTGAGCATCCTGCCATTGACAAGACCTCCAAAAAGTTCAACTCCATCCAATTCCTGTAAAAAATAAGCATTGTTACCAGCAGTAGAATGAGTGAGATAAGGGCCTAGCCATAAGTTATCAAATTTTCCATGTTTTCCCTTATCCTCTCTCATGGAATCCCACTTCAGAATTTTGTCACCAATGTTAAAGTCACTTGCTTTGGTTCTTTTATCAAATAGCTTCTTGATCTTTTCTTGTAAATGTTGTGCTCTGTTGTAGACTTCCTCTATGGTTTGTTGAATATGTATAGTCTGATGTATTCTTCTAGTCATATCATCATCCTCAGATTGTACTTCTTGGATCAACTTCATAACTGGCACTCCTAGACTGGTTGGAAAAAATGCATCTGTTCCGTAAACTAGCTGGTAGGGAGACATTCCAATTAATTTCTTAATTGTTAGCCTGTCAGCCCATAATGCATGTACTAGCTTGTTGTGCCATGATTTATTATTATCTTCCAGCAACTTCTTGATTATATTCACAAAAATTTTGTTTGAGGATTCTGCTAACCCATTACCTTGAGGGTAATAAGCAGTAGAATGACCCAATATGATCTGATATTTAATATATAATTCAACCATGTTTTTGGACCTGAATGTAGCAGCATTGTCAGTGATGATCTTCCTAGGATAGCCAAATCTAGACAGGATATGGTTTTCAAGGAATTTTATGATAACAGAGTCTGTGGCTTGCCTAGAAGGGATGGCTTCTATCCATTTGGTAAAATAGTTTTTTGCTGTGAGGATCCATATATGTTGGGTAGATGAGGCAGGATGGATTTCTCCAATGAATTCTAGACTCCACTACTGAAAAGGAGCTTCAACAGTGATTGGTTGCAGAGGTAAGGGAAGCAATTTTCTTTTGCCTTCAAAAAGTTGACACTTATGACAAGATTTTATCATTTTATGGATATATTGAAAGATGGTGGGCCGGTAATAACCAGCTCTGAGGATTTTATTGGCAGTTTCTTTCCAATAGAGGTGGCCTCCACTTATCCTTCATGGAACTCATGCTTGATCTTCTCTGCATCATTCTCAGGCGAACATTTAAGCAATAATCCACTAGCATTTTTCCAATATAAACATTTTTTCAAAATGCAGTAATTAACAGCTTTCAACTTTAAGAATCTTTCCTTTGTTTTAGAAAAACCAAGAGGTGCATTTAAATTGAGAAAAACATATAAAATATCAGCATACCAAGATGAAAAAAAAAATGATCTTCAATAATGGGAGTTTCCAACTCCTCCTGTTCATCTAATGCATCTACCATGTTTATATCAAGAGCTTCAAAATTAGCCTCAGCCATTAATATTGCTAGTCCTTGAACTTTTATGAGCTTAGTGGGATTTATCTCTAAATCATATTCAAGTATCACAGCAATCCACTTTCCTCTTTTGCCATCTGGATCTTGAGTCAAAATGTCTTTTACAACTGAATTGGGCACAAATGCAATTATGTGGGAATGTAAAATGTAAACTCTGAAGTCTTTTAAGGCTTTGACTAAGGTAAAGGATTTTTTTTCCATGATATTGTACTTCAGAGGTGCATCTCTTAATGCCTTACTGAAAAATGCAATTGGCTGCTCTTGTCCCTTCAAATTTTTCTGTAATAGGACAACAGCTATGGTGTGTTCTGATGCAAATGAAAAAATGAAGAAATCCTTTGTAAAATCAAGACTAATGAGAACTGGTGTTTTAGTAAGTGCTTGTTTTACCAGCTCAAATGATTTCTTTTCCTCTAAGGTCCATTTAACTCCTTCTCTTTTAATCATGTTTGTCATATTTCTAAGGAGTTTAGCTAGGTTGGGTATGAAATTTCTCAAGAAATTAATCTTCCCAATGAAATATTGAAGTTCCTTGATGTTTCTAGGATGGTTGATTTGAAATATACCATCAATCCTCTTTGGGTCTATCCTTATTCTTGTTTCTAATATGATGTGTCCAAGCAGTTTACCTTCTTGGAGACCAAACATTGTCTTCTTAGGATTCAAGGATAACCCATACTTTCTGCACTTCTCAAAGACTTTTCTTAAGTGCTCTAGGTGCTCTTCAGTTGTCTTGGAGTAAACAGTGATATCATCAAGGTAGATAATGATGAAGAAGCCTAATTATTCTGAGAATGCAATATCCATGGCTCTCTGAAATGTGGCACCAACATTCATTAAACCAAAGGGCATTTTCACATACATGAAAGTACCCCAAGGTGTAGTAAAGGCTGTTTTTAATTGATCATTAGGGTTTACCAATATTTGATTGTAACTTGAGAAACCATCTAGCAAAGAAATTCTTCTAGAACCAACTAATTTTTGTAAAATGTGATCCATTTTGGGTAAGGGGTAGTTGTCCTTTAGTGAGGCTCTGTTTAAGTTTCTAAAATCAATGCAAAGCCTTATTTCTCCTGTTTTCTTCCTAATTGATAAAATATTAGACACCCAATCTGAATATCTAATGGGGACAATAATTCCAGCATCATACATTTTCTTAATTTCTTTCTCAACCAGGGGTAGTCGAATAGGGTTTAGTTTGCGCAGTTTTGTTTATAGGGCTTCTAGCTTTCTTTGAGGGGTATCTTATGCTGAATTATTTCTATATCATATGATTTCAAATCTTCATAGCTCCAAGAAAATACATCATAAATTCTTTAAATAGCTCAATGTATTTCAGTTTAATGTGAGTTGGCAATGCTTTGGATAGCTTAATCATTTTAGGTTTTTGTTCACTGCCTATGTTACATTCTTCTACTTCAGTTTCAATAGGTTCCAGTTTTGGCTTTTTGGCAACATCATTGAAATCAAACAATTATTCTAATGGGACCAGTCCTTTTGGCAAGCTTTGAGTGCTAGATTGCAGCATTTCTAAATCTGCACTAATTTCTGTTGTATGTTTAATTTTTTTAGATAACATATTTATATCAGCAATCTGGGGAGACCTTTCTTCTTCATCAAGTGGGTTTTCTTCAATAGGACAGTCTTGTTCATAATCTGAATCTGAACTTGGAAACTCAAATTCATTTATGGACTGCAGGAAGTCTTCTATTAGTTTATCTCCCTCAAACACTTGCCAGTATTTTTCATTGTTTGGGACAGTTGGTCTGTATTTCTCTCGAATTGTGTATTTTTTGTTCTCACAAGGTCTTTTTCAAGTACTAGTAGCAATAGCCAGTCCATTAGCAAGCATATTTTGGTTTCTTGGGACAAATGTGAGTTTATATTCATCAAAATTTTTGAGCAAATCCAAGGTGTCATCTCTATAGGCTCTCAATCTGGGGTGTTTTGTAGTGTATTCCCCATTAATCTGCCTAATTATCAGCTCAGAATCTCCATCAACAATTATCCTCTTGGCTCTTAATTTTCTTAGTAAGTGTAGGCCTAAAAGGAGTGCCTCATATTCTGCTATGTTATTAGTGCATTGAAAGTTAAATTTATATTGTGGCCTTCAGCATGATTTTCCTTTGTGTTGTGAAGCCACACTCTTGCACCTGCACTAGTTTTGGTACAAGACCCATCAAAACTCATACTCCAAAGAGGACTAGTTGCAGATTTATCACTAGTTTCCCTACTATCCTCTTTATCTTGTGTGCTTTTAGATTGTTCTTGTAGGTCAGCAGTATGTTGAATTTGGTTTAGTTCCTCATGTTCTTCAATGTGTTGAGGATTGTTTTCTTGACTCTTAAGGTTAACAATAAATGGATGACTGTTTTGCAGCTTTATACCTATGATTTGTTTTCTATGTTTTTCTATTTTGGCAAACTGTTTTGACACTTTTGCCTTCTCTTCTTTTTCTATTTTTTCCACTATGTTGTGATGTGGGGTGGCAACTAAGTTAGTTGAGGTTTCATGTTCAAATCTTTTCTCATTAAAAGTTTCATCATTGAAGAAAATAAATGAGTCAAGGCCCATATGTACAGAATAAAGAGGAGATTTTTCCGGTCTCTCTTGGCTACTTATCATGTATTGCATGTGAGATTCCCTATAAAGTCTTCTAGTTTGATTGAAAACAGGGATGGTAGCATAAGTCATATCCATTTGCATTGTTCCTTGTAACTTAGCTCCCCATGATATTGAGAGAAGCATACCATATTTGGGGGGTACATCAGCCACTACAATATCCATCACTAAACACTTGGCTGGAATTTGTGCTAAGTTTACACATAGGTCTTTAATTAGGCCTAAGCATTTCACTCTACTAGACTCAAAGGAGTATAGATATTTGTATGGTCTGGTAATTTTAAGGCCTAAAGTCTCCATTACTGCTTTGGGCATTAGGTTGTGAGAGGCCCCAAAATCATGCATAGCATTGTGAAAAAATTTGTCATGAATTTCCAAACTAACATAAAAGGGAGGAACTGTCCCTTCTTGATATCTTCCTTCAATCTTAGGACCAAATAAGAGTTCTGGTTGGTCATCATTGAGGTTGACAATGTCATTATTTTCTCCTACATTTACATCTTTCAAAATTTGTGATCTATAGAAATCTTGGGTGACTAATTCAGTGAGGGGAACAGAGATTTTAATCTTGGCAATTTCATTTTCCAAACTGAAAGGAATCTGATTTTTTAAAAGGTTTGTTTTAGCCTTATTAATCACTAATTTATTAGCAAAATCAATTTGTTTTTTTCTTCTATTTACATTGGTCAAAATTGTTTTAATAGGAGCACTAGCTGAAGTGCTAATGCTGCTAATATCTTCACTATGTTTTTCATTAATTTGAGTGCTCTTATCCTTATTCTGATCAGAATTTACAACCACTATGTTGTCCTTTTGTTTAACATTTTTGGGTTTGTTCACAGGGTTGTTTTTAGCAGAGTTTTCAGAGGTTTTATTCTTGGGAGGTTCCTAATTCTTTTTACTCCTAAGGTCATATTTTTTTGGAGTCTCTATGATGGCATTGTCAAGATCTTGATGATCGTATTCAGTGTTTGTTCTTCCATCATCATAGGGTGTATATAAACCTTGTTTTCTGTTATTAGGGATATCAAAACTATCATTATCTACTCCCAACATGTTCATGTTATCTTCCTGTGTTTGTTAAATTGTTTCTTCAACCTCACTTACATAATTTTGCTGAAAAGGAGGCCTAATCTCCTGATCAGAGTCTCTTGGTCTGTTTTGAGGTTGGTTTCTCCTAAAATCCTGATTTTGGTTCTGATTTTTGTTTTGAGAGGCTGCCTAGTTTTCTCTGGATTGAGCTCTCTCAAATATGTTTAACCTCTCCATCATCTTTTCCATAGTTTTATTCAAATTAGAAATGTTGGGATCAGATGTAGAGGGTGTGGTGTCTTCCCTATATGAAACACTTTTCTCAGTCTTCATTCTAGCTCTTTTGGAAATCAAATTGGCTTCTACACTAACTGCCCCTCCTTGCATTTATTCTAAGGTGAGGTAGTCTCTTTCTCTAAGTTGGTAGGCCATTTCAGGATCAAAGTCATCAGAAAATTTCATTAAAGCTAGGCCTTGTGGAGGTTTCATATGAATGGGTAGGGCATTGTACACACTATTAAATCTAGTGCAGTACTCCTGAACTCCCTCTCCTACATTCCTTTTGATATTCTCATATTCTGATAGAATCTAAAGAGGATTCTTCTTAACCTCCCATTTGTTTAGAAACAACTGGTGAAAAGCTTGGAGGTCATGAATACTATGAGGGGTTAAGCCTTTAAACCATTTTCTTGCTTCTCCCCCTAAAATTTGAGCAAACAATCTGAGTTTAACAATATCATCATCTATTTCATTTATGTCAAAGTAGTCATTCATTTTCTCCACATGTAAATGAGCTGTAATAGAACTACGGGCATCATATAATGGTATCTTGGACTGGTAGTCCTGTGGCAGATTGACTAGAGGTAAAGGAAGGACTAGAAGAGCATACCATGTTGCCATGATAGGAGGTTGTGGGAAAAATGGGGGATTGATAGGTGGAGGGTTTATGAAAGGGGGAAGAGGGTGAAATGGAGTGGTTTGAACAGTGGATGGATGGATAATAGTAGTACTTGGACCAGCAAGAGACTTTTGAGCAGACTTAGGGTGAGAGAAGCCAAAATTCTGAATGAAATGAGAATCAATAGGTGTAGAAGGATGGGTTTCTCTGCTATCACTATGGTCACCACTATGCTGTGGGGAACTGGAAGGCTCAAAGTCAACCTAATCTATACCACTAAGTGACTTAGTTCTTGGTGAGTTATTTGAAAAAGGTAAGTAAACTTGGGTATCTCTAAGAGCTACAAGGTTTTCAGGAAAAGAGTTAGCTCTTAAAACTGGTATGATGATAGTTGGATCCTTAGCTTTAGGAGATTTCATAAGGATTCTTTCTGGATTATCAACTATATCAGGAGGATTTGGGTCAGGATGGCTTCTAGTGTGAATTCTTCTTGAAGCCACTTTGTTATTTTTATTTTTGTTTTTAGACCCAAGATAGAAAAGTTTAGCCAAATATTACAATCTTTAAGAGGAAAACTAGTCTTTTGACAAATAAAAATTAATCCTCAAAGCCTTCTTAACTGGGTATAAATGATGTTTCAATGATAGCATAGGTTTCCCAGTGGAGTCTTTGGAAAACCAGGGAAAATCAGCAGGCCTACTGATATTCAGTGGAGTCACCAGGTGAAGAATTTTTACTTGATTCTTAAGGCTTGAATGTTGTTCACCAGCAACAATCAATGACCACTCTAGGAAGACACTTGATTAATTTAGGAACAGGGATTTATCTGAGTTGTGAAGTTATCTATTACTTCAGAAATTCCCCAGTATGGTCGCCACTATGTTAGAGTCTCCATAGTTTAGAAGAGTGGCAAGACTAAACACTACAGAGCCTACATCAGAACCACTTTGGGATCCTAGGATCTAGCCCTCATGGATCCAGAGAGGGATCTATCTATAAGTTCAAAGATTGATATATCTTTAATGTTTTGAGTATGATATTAGGATAGTTATTAAGTACAAGGTTTTTGTTTGTTTGATTGGGGTTAATCTTTAATTGAGTGGAAAGTCCTGAAATGAAAGAGTCTTAGAAGGGTGAAGATGAAAGTAAATTGTAAAAGGTTCAGCTGATAAGATAAGTATGAAACAACACTTAATCCATTGGGCTATGGAGTTACAAAAGGTTTTAATTGTACAACAGTTTTCAAGAGTGGTCCATGGGGCAAGTCATCTATATCAAAGGATCTCTTTAGATTATATTGTGGGATGGTACATTAAAGTGTTGTGAAATAATTAAAGCTAATAAGTCAACAAGAATTAATCAACTCTACTAAACAAGAAAAGCCTTCAAGAAACTGATTGAAGCAAGCCAAAGGACAGGGCTAACCATGGAATTCTTTGGACAAACTTGTATTAGAGCCAACTTATCAGAAAAATGATCCAGTAATCCTCATGACTACTTTCAGAAGGAATGAAAACATCTAAGAAAACAAAGTGCAACTTAAGATCAAGTAAGGACTTTTAACTTAGCCTACTTTCAGCATACTCTTAAGGGAAACTTTCAAACAACCTTTGGAGAAAGAACTAGAGGACAGGGCAAACCATGAACTTCTCTAGTTTAACTTTACTTAGTATGTAATGAAAATATCATTCAAGAAAAAAATTTAAAGTTTTAGACAGTAAGACATGGGATCACCAACATTCCTTGACTGTTAATACTGTATTAAATCATTCTTAAATACATAATTGGAAGAAAACATAAAGATAAATATTATTAGTGAGACTTAGGGTACTTCTAAGAGTATGTCCTAATCTATATTTGTTGTTCTTTACCAGAGAAAAATGGACAAATTTATGGAAAACACAAGAGAAAAAACAAGTACAATAAGAAGCACATCACCAATGGTATAGACCAGGATCCCAAGAATCAGCTTGTATATTGATGTCAATCCAGTTACAAAATTCAAGTCCAATGTTTTAGTACAGCAACAACTTCTCTTCTCGGCCTATCTTCTTCAATTAAAAACAGAGCTTCAACAATCTCTGAGAACTATCTGCATGCAGAATTTTCAAACAACAACTATTACATCAAGAACCAACCAACCTCTCATCTTCTTCAGGAGTATTTATAGAAGAAAAGAGGAGGTGGAGTGAAAAGAAGGACAATTTGTTTAATTAATACAGGTTTTAATGCTTCTCTGCCTTTGAGGGGCTCAATGGAGAATGTATCTAATATTTTCCCTACATTAATTGGTTTCTCATTAATATTAATCTACTTGGCTGCTTTTGTTGAATTTTAAACTCTTTAGGTAGGCTGGCAATTACTTTGGCTATCTTTAAACAAAAATATCACTGAATGTGCTTTAATTATGCATTTTGTTGATTTATTGAGGTTGCAGGTGGCATTTTGGTAGTTGAGGAGGATAATTGGCCTCATGATGTGGCAGTGGGGGCCTTTCTTCTGACTGATCTATCTCTCTGTTTCACTTTTAAACACATTAATTTGTCTTTTGATCTATATTTAGGCTTTATTAAGCCTTCATCATTATCTTTGGGTCTTCATCCTTGATATTGCTTTATTCTTTAAACTGCAGATTTAAAACACAGGATCTCCAAGTTTAGGTTTTAATCCACTTATCATTAACTCTTCATCTACTGATACTCTCTGATCTTCTGTGGATCTGTGTTTGCAGTTATGCAGGTGGTGAATGGCGCTGGAGGGTTTATCGAGGATCGGGGATCGCGATCCACTGAATAAACATAAATTTTAAACCATGTTGGTTCCTTTCTGCATTGATTTTTAGGCCGCAAAATCGTCACTCTGGGCCCCTTTCGTCACCTGTCTACGACTGTGGAAGACTTAAGAATTAACCACCTTTTAAACCCTGCAAAACATGATAATTATGTTACAAAAACCTGCAAGGATGGGATGACTGCAACAGAGGTTCGAATGGAGGGCAGAGAAGTACTGAGGATGGAGGAATGCAGCAGTAGCGGGAAGAAACCGTGGCAAAGAAGCTAACCAGGTTTAAATTTAAAATATGGTGCGGAAATGAGTTGGTGGTATTGGAAAACCACAGATGTTTTTCGCATGGAGTTTATATGGTAAGTGGTAAATTCCAAAACAAATGCGATACCATAGACTATCTGACACGTGGCATTTTGAAAATCGCTGGTATCGCGCGATAGTTGCTCGTTGAGGGAGGAGGGGCAAAAGCCATGCGATATTGATCATTGATCGTCGGATCTGGGGTGTAGGATCAAATGGTGCAGAAGAAGAGTGATGGGACGAAAGCTGCATGGGCGGAGAGGAGGCAGGGTCCAAAGCTGAGGTCAGCAATCTTGTCACCTAGCGGGCAGTCGTTGGGTTTATATCAAGATGTCGGGTTAGATCTCGACCGTTGGATTTGTTGGTCGGGCGGTGGAGATTTAAAAGGGAGGAAGGCATGGTAGATGGAAAGGCGGATGGGGGAAGAGCCTTATGGTCATTGATCTTCTCAGATCAACGGTCGTGATTTGTTAAAATAATAACGTCGGGAGAATGAAAATAGGAAGAAAAGGAAGGGTTTAGCAGGGGAGATATTTTAGGCTTTTAGTGCCTGTTTTGCGGGGCTAGGGTATATGGTAAAGAAAGGGGCTGAGTTTTAAGCTCTCGGGGGCTAATAACCCAAATGTTAGAGAGACTGTTTTTAAGGCCTAAACAGGGATTTTAAGGCCAAATGAAGGCTTCGATAGGTAAGAAAGGAGGATTTTAGCACTTTTGGGAGTTAGATGAAGGGAAGGAAGGAGTTATACGAGGAAAAATAAATGATATGGGGGGAAATGATGAAAGTGAAATGGAGGGGTGAAAATGAATGGAGAGGAGCCTTAGAATAGTTTCCTTCATAGTAGAATAGCATGTCTTGAAGACTTTTTGATGGAAACAACAGTGAAGATGGTCCCCTTAGGAATAAAGACACCACAAGGCTTCAAGAACTCACAATTTTGAAAAAGGAATTGTTTCTTGAAGGCTAAAATAGATTTAGCCACCATTTGATATGACAAAATTTATAAGTGGCTAACAAGAGGGACGACGTAAATGCAAACCTGGTGCAGAGAGGACATTGCATTGAGTTCGAGGGTGGTGGAGTATGAAATACCCACACCCCAACCTTTATTAAACTTTCCATGGCCATGTGCCCCTGCATGAGGAGGACGATTATCCATCGTCAGCGTGGCCAGTTGGCGGCGGTCCATATCACACATTAACACCTGCATCCAATGTTAACTTATGCTTGTTGGTCAAACTTTATTTGTACATTTTTTAGTCCCTGCCAAGGCAGGACTATAACAATCCATCTGCCTGTTGACCACTATTAGTTTAGCATTGACCACTTCAAGTTATAATGTTTAACTTTGAAAAATGAATATTTGTTTTTCAATGTTAGTAAAAACATAATTTTCAAACATTTGATTGGACCATAACTTTGAAGGTATTATTGTAGCCTTTGTGCCATGTGGATAAATGCCTCAATTTTTTTTGTCATAATTTCTTGATGTAATTGCAATATTCATGCAATAATTTTTCATTGTTAAACTTCATAAATTAAAATCCATGAAATAGCTCATACAAGCGTAAATGACCTATTTACCATCACTTACTACCCACCATAATTTATGCAAGTATTTGTATAAAAAGTTGAATAGGAACAAGATGGAAATAAATATACCTACCACAATTTTTTTCAATGCATTAACATGTAGGAGTAAAAGTGTAAATGTGTAAAGTTAGTAGTGGTTACTATAATTCAATATATATATATATATATATATATATATATATATATATATATATATATTTTAATTCATTCTCTAGTAAATTTGAAGAAATTAATTATTTTATAACGTTTAAATTGTGTAGGATTTTAATATTGTGATAGTTTTCCCAAACATCCAATATATTGAGTGAATAATCTTCTTTTTTTCTAGTATAAATAAAATTATAAATAATTTTTGTGAAAAAACATCATATTATAAATAAAAGATCGATTTTAGTACACATCTAACATGAGCAGATAGGGATCAAAAAATTTCATGTGCAAACTTCTTTATAGTGCAAAATACAATGTGTAATTTTTCAATGTTTAAATTGTATTTTTGAATGCTAGATAGACTATATAGAGGGTCAAATAAATGTTTTAACCATGAAACTTACTTTTTTCATGATATATACATAATTTTTTAAATAATATATAGTATATACATAATTAACATTAGAATATTTTATATAACATGTACAAATTAAAATGGTTTTTTTATTATTAATATATATTTAAGTATATGCCAATATTAATTCATATTAAAAAAATTATCAATAACTCACATTGAATATTTTTTTTTTTATATAACACTAAAATATTTTTTTTTAACATTTTTTTTTCTATTTAGAGATATATGTGAAGCTAATATCAATGTAAATTAGTTAACATGGATCTTCACATTGTTTATTTAAATTCCTTCTTGAAATATTTTTGAAAAGTTTAAAAATTTTACTCACACATTTTTATAACTTCTAATTACTTTACACCATATTCAATTTTTTTATTATAATCGACATTATTTTTTGTTTAGAGCATAATTTATTTTTATTTTAAAAAAATACATATCCACTAGAAAAATAGACATAAAAATAAAAATGTTGTTATAGATAATGAAACAAAAAGCAAAAGTGAATTATGAAATTTAAAAAGAAAAAAAATAAAATAAAAAAATCATTAACATAATTGTTTGTCTAGTTTTTTTAAATTTGTTAATATCCTTCCACAAAGTATGGATCTATCCGGTCTATTTGGTTATTTCCGAGTCTTTTCTTGTTTCAGTTGCATAACCTTTTCTTTGTTTTAAAGAAATGCACTAATCAGGCCATAAAAAAAGGAATGAAGAATGAGGATGAAGATGCCGTACTTTATCAAGACATACAAATTGCATCTGCACACAAAAACAAAATACAATGGCTCGTAGACATTTTAATCCATCTCTACTTTGCCTGCTAAATATATTATCTCTATCCAATTAATCTATATTGACAAATAATATTATGGTGTGAGACAAACATTATATGTTTTATGGATATATAAAATAAAATTTTGTGGGATTTAGAATATATATATATATATATTTTGAGTATTTTCATTTTATTTTTTAGTGAATAGTATCATGTCTCATTAAGTGTACTTTGTTCTCAGTTTTGTGGTTTGTAAAGTAAATTTATTTATGTATATATTTTATTTTAGATGTATTATTAGTTTAGATTTATTTATAGATTTCTTAACTCCATGTGAGACAACCTTTGTTTAACTTTTATTTGAGTAAATAATTTGTATTTGTATTTATGTATATTTTTATGATGAAATTTGATAATATATATAATAAATTGATGTTTTTCTTTTTAAATGTAAAGTAACTAGCAATTGCACCAGATGTTGCAAAGGAAAGATTAGCATTAAATTGTTACTCTTCTATGATAACAATGAAATTGTCACCAAATGTTGCAAAAGGGTCTCAGTGGAATTTTGGATCTTAGTTAAAGAGAGGGGGGTCTCAGTAATTGCATCATTAACATGATAGGAGTATCCTCGGTATCAAGTTCTCTCCTTTTCATTATTTAGTATAGTGTACTATAGAGATAACAAATATCTTTATCCTTAGAAATTATTCACCAGAAGACTTTGATTTGGTCTTTTGGTTATACATACATAGGTATTTTCACTGACAATGCTTATGTTTGAAGTGTTAGCCTACTTGAATGGTTGGACCAAAAATCATCTATAACCAAAACAATGAATTTGTCAACTACATTTGGCAATTGTTATGGAATTGGTTTAAACCAAAAAAACAAAAGTATTTCCTTCCATTCACATGTTGATGGATCAATTGACATGTTGATGGATCAATTGATGTAGCAAATTGCACTATCATTATGTTTGAAGTATTAGCCTACTTGAATGGTTGGACCAAAATTCATCTATAACCAAAACAATGAATTTGTCAACTACATTTGGCAATTGTTATGGAATTGGTTTAAACCAAACAAACACAAGTATTTCTTTCCATTCACATGTTGATGGATCAATTGACGTAGCAAATTGCACTATCATTCAATCGTTGTGTATATTCAATTAGAAACATTCAAAAGTAATAAAGTTCCTTGCCCTCATTTAAAAGATTTATAATCAAATTCAAGAAGCTTAATATAACAAAATTCATTAAATTTACCCCCAAAAAATTAAGCTACTCATCACTTCTCTAACCTACTTAGATTATTTATTTAATTATGATTATAACACTTATTATTACAATATCATATAGTTTTTAAAAGAAAGTTTTTCACTTTAAAAACAAAAACATAAGCATAAATTAGGTAATCGAGCCATAGGAAAGTTGGTCAATGAAGATATGTTTCTTAAGTGACAATGGTTATTGGCATAGTAGCTCCTTATGGGGTTGTGCCTTGTGGATTAGCGATTTTAACACCCAATACAATTTGAAGTGTAATAGGCTTGAATAAAGATGAATGCATACCACATGGAGCAATAACATATGTATAATAATTTGACATTTCTATTATGTCCCTTGTTGGTCTCGTAGCAAAATTCAATTAAAAATCTAGTTCGCAATATATCCTATATACAAAAATGGGCACTCCCAACTCTCTCTTCAGTGTATTGGTAGTTTCATCGAATCTCCAAACATCGTTAACTTCCCAATTCTCCTTAAGATAGCCAGTTCTAACTCTCTCGACAAAGCCAAAAATTGGACGTGTTTACTAGTATCACTCCCCAAGCCCCATGCCTATTGAATCTCTATTTCTTCATCGGGAAAATAGATAACACCTCACGCTCCATGATCCCCTAGATTACCTTCCAATTCTACATCAAATAAGGGAGAATATCGTCCTTTATTAATCCTCCAATTTTGGAATTCTTTGAAATTCATCTCAAATATTTTTTATTAAATAATTTTATACAATATATTCTAATTATTTCCTAAACACATCAAATATATAGATGTATAAGGATATTTAATAATTTCACCCAGATTGGAGTTGCTAGAATAATGTTATTAGTTGGTTTGAAATCCTACAGCCATGGTTTAACAAAAAGGCCAACAATTTCACCCACATTGGAGTTGCTCGAATAATGTTATTAGTTGGTTTGAAATCCTAGAGCCATGGTTTAACAAAAAGGCCATTTTTTTCTAAGAACATTTTATGATAAGACAAGAGCTCCCTCCTGTCACACTTGAAATCAGGCACCGACAACTAAATAAAGTATTATATGCATATGTCCATATTTTTAGTTTCTTAATAATAATATATTAAGACATATTAATAAACTATGATACCAATTTTTCTATTTCTTTTATTTGATATTTCATTGAAGAAAACCTATTCAAAACCAAACATTGTTTCTAATAAGATAATAAATATGATTTTAATTCCAAAAACAAGTCTTCTACTAACCAATAACTTGTAGAAATTTTTTTTTTCTTTATTAATTTTTATAATTGTTTTTCTATTTTATAATGAAATTCTCTTAAGATTTATAAAAGTTAATATATCATATTTTTTATAAACATATTTATATTTTTTAATATATTATAATAAAATAATATAATATATAATATGATAATAATCAACTTAGATCCATCTTAGCTTTAGATCTTTATAATTATTTATTTTATTTTATTTTATATTTATGCAATTTGAGTGAGTCAAGATGTTTAAATATTGGATAACATTCTATATTTTTAGTCTTTTTCTATTTTCTGATCATAATATATTTCTATTATCCCACTATTATATCTTTTTATCTCTTTAAAATTAGCTTCTTGAAAGAGCCAAGAATTTAAGGGGTTACAAGGTTGTTAAGTATGAGTATTTTAACACTAGAAAGATAACTATAATAGGTTGACAATAGGTTAATGAGGTAAATGATATTGTAAAAAAAAACTAAATTAAAATAAAATATATTTTATTAAAATATATATTTTATTTAAAAAATAAATTATTTTAAAATTTTATAAGTTTAGTTATTTTGAAATTTTATAAATTTATTGTTTAAAATTAAATTAAAAAAGATAAGAGTGATCAAGACTGTTGAATTTCTTAGGTTAAAACAAAATAAGATTTTCAAGTTTTAAACACCTTTTTCTTTAAATTTAATGGTTTCACCAATTTTGGCAAATTTTAATCATTTTAACAAAGAATAATAATAGTGATTTTATAATCCCTGGATGCGGGTGCCATCCAGTAAGAACGCGTGCCACAGGGCTGCCATGTGATGGGACACTTGGCCTCCCAACGTGACCGCACATGGAGACCAGCCCTACGTTAAATGCAGCTGTGAGGTGGTCTTACTCTCGACCTCCTCCACCTTCACTTCGACGTACCCGGTCTGCAGAGCATTAAGGTCGCATGCCATGGCCATTAAGCAATCCATCTCCGCCTATTCGCCCTCACTTTGGCCCTTTCTCTTGCTCTCTGTGCACTTCTCTGTTAATTCCCCTCTACCTCTGGTGCATGGTCCTCACTCAGCTAGTCTCAGCCTTCCCTATGGTGGAAATTCCTCTCCTGTGCTTTCCAAAGCTCCTTCCTGGTCCTGCACTTCTTCTCCTCAGACAATTTTGCCCCGGTGTTATCGTATGAGACGTAGAAGACTAGGAGGGCATGGTTTCACATCCAGACCTCCTTTTTCGCACTCCCTGGGTCGTGACTTGAATATTTTGGTTGGCTAGGAAGAGCAAAACAGGAATGCCCCTATCAATCTGTCTGCCCAGTTATCCCTGTAGCTTCCTTCTCCCTCTCTAGCACCTTCCAACTCTCACAGCAAGAAGCGGCCGCATAAATCAACTATTTCTCCTGAGCCCGCCTTCATCCCTCGCAAGATGAAGGCTCTTCCAGTGCAAAGTGCCTCAAGCGATAGTAAGGACACTAGCGGAAACACAGGAAACAGTGATGGTAGCAGCTCGAATTATGAGGTAGAAAACAAGACAGAGCACTCTGGTCTACAAGCTGCCTCCTCTGAGAAGGACGACTCTTCCACGTCACCACGTCCCCATACTTCATGCCACACGTTGGGCAAGGAGAACGATGACACGTTCTATGTGTGCAAGATTGAAGAAGAAGATCCTACCTCTGGCAAAAAGAATGAAGGTCCTCCCTAGTTTTAGTTACAGGATGTCTTCCTATCATTTCAGTTTTTTAATGCTCTGTAATCTGCTCATGTTTTGGAAGTTTTTGCAATATGACTCTTGTTTATTTTTTGCTACAATGTCTGCTGGTTTCCCGCTATGGGCAGTAGTTTCAATATGGTTTTTGAGGACTGGTTTTCCCAGCTGGGGCAATCTAATTTCTGTTGGCAAACTAATGAGATTTCCCTCTGGATTTGGCTTGCCAAACCTAGAGGAAAAGACCTGTAACTTTCTGTTTTATGAGCTATAATAAAAGTAGTCAAACTTAGAAAAAAAAATAGTATTTTTACAGTATAATTAGCAAATCACCATTATGAACATATTGCATGTCTAATTCCATAGTCCATTAAAACCTTATAACAAGTAAGTACCTTTAATCATGTGCTTGTCTCTCTAATTCCATCATGAGTTAAAACCTTATGACAAGTAAGTACCTTTAATCATGTGAGTATGCATCACATCAAGATGGGATCAAGTTCATTTTAACAAGTCTATAATGAACCTTAAAAAAAAAAAAATTATATTATAACTATAATTTGATTAAAAATATTTATTTACTTGTTAATACATAGTATTAAGGAAATAGTTTTTTTGACATATATTTAAAATTTATTTTTCATTTTTATGTGTTATATATTCATTATAATTAGTAAAGCAAGTACTATATGCATATGTCCATATTTTAAGTTTCTTAATAATAATATATTAAGACATAATAATATATTAATAAACTATGATACCAATTTTTCTATTTCTTTTATTTGGGTTTTCATTGAAGAAAACCTATTCAAAACCAAACATTGTTTCTAATGAGATAATAAATATGATTTTAATTACAAAAACAAATCTTCTACTAATCAATAACTCGTAGAAATTTTTTTTCTATATTAATTTTATAATTGTTTTTCTATTTTATAATAAAATTCTCTCCAGATTTATAAAAGTTAACTTATCATATTTTTTCTAAACATATTTATGATATTTTTTAATATATTATAATAAAATAATATAATATATAATATGAGAATAATCAATTTAGATCCATCTTAGATTTAAATATTTATAATTATTTGTTTTATTTTATTTTATATTTATGCAATTTAAGTGAGTCATTTTGTTTAAAGGTTGAATAACCTTCTATATTTTTAATCTTTTTCTGATCATACTATCTTTCTATTATCCCACTATTATATATTTTTATCTCATTATTTCTTGAAAGAGCCAAGCATTTTACGGGTTACAAGGTTGTTAGGTATGAGTATTTTAACACTAGAAAGATAACTATAATAGGTTAATGATGAGGTAAATGATATTGTAAAAAAAACTAAATTAAAATAAAATATTTATATTAATTTTATTAAAATATATTTTTATTTAAAAATTAAATTATTTAAAAATTTTATAAGTTTATTATAAGTTTAGTTATTTTTAAATTTTATAAATTTATTATTAAAATTAAATTAAAAAATATAAGAGTGATCAAAGCAGTTTAATTTTTAAACTTTTGAGAAGAGAGATTCATAGGATCTTCTACCTTAGCCGATCTCTACCCTTGACATGTATTTTTGTCTCTTGCTGTGGCAATTTGTTTGTTGGCTAGTCTTTGGGAAATTGCTAGATTGAATGTAAGAAGTAGAGTAGGTGAATTTTGCTTGTTCGGAAACCCTCTAGATATTGGTTCTTCATATGTAATACCTCTAAGCACAAGCCTTAGACCTCTTGAATTAATATAAAATACCAGTTTCTGTTAAAAAAAAACTTAGGTTAAAACAAAATAGGATTTTCAAGTTTGAAACACCCCTCTCCTCAAATTTAATGGTTTTAGAAATTTTCGTAAATTTTAATCATTTTAACAAAGAATAGTAATAGAGTTTTTACAGTAAAATTAGCAAACCACCATTACGAACATATTGCCTATCTAATCCCTATCTAATCCATCGTCAGTTAAAATTGTATGACAAGTAAGTAGCTTTAAAAAGCCAACAGAATAACCCAAAATCCCTATCATAATCTTGTTTACAGTTGTTAAACTTCAGTATTTTAGGTGTCCTAAAGGTTTTTTTGATAGTGCTGAATCCATTTCCATTATAAAAAATGCAATTCAATCACTCCAACTACTTGATTTTTTGAAAAAAAAATTACAAAAAAATGGTGTCGTCGCTATTCTATATGCTGGGTAGACAACTCCATAAATATTTATTTATTTGTTAATACATAGTATGAAGGAAATAGTTTTTTTTACATATATTTAAAATTTATTTTTCATTTTTATGTGTTATATATTCAAACTATATGCATATGTCCAGATTTTAAGTTTCTTAATAATAATATATTAAGACGTATTAAGAAACTATGATACCAATTTTTCTATTTCTTTTATTTGAGTTTTCATTGAAGAAAACCTATTCAAAACCAAACATTGTTCCTAATGAGATATTAAAAAAGATTTTAATTCCAAAAAAATCTTCTAAAAACCAATAACTTGTAAAAAAAAAAAAAAAATCTTTATTAATTTTTATAACTGTTTTTCTATTTTATAATAAAATTCTCTCAAGATTTATAAAAGTTATCATATTATTATTTTTATAAACATATTCCTGATATTTTTTAATATATTATAATAAAATAATATAATATATAATATGAAAATAATCAACTTAGATCCATCTTTATTTTAGATTTTTATAATTATTTATTTTATATTTATGAAATTTGACTGATTCAAGATGTTTAAATGTTAGATAACATTCTATTTTTAGTCTTTTTCTCTCTTCTAATTATTTTTTGAAAAATTCAGGCATTTCATGGGTTACAAGGTTGTTAGGTATAAGTATTTTAACACTAGAAAGATAACTATAATATGTTGATAATAGGTTAATGAGGTAAATGATACTGTAAAAAGAACTAAATTAAAATAAAATATTTATATTAATTTTATTAAAATATATTTTTATTTAAAAAATAAATTATTTTAAATTTTTATAAATTTATTATAAGTTTAGTTATTTTGAAATTTTATAAATTTATTATTTAAAATTAAATTAAAAAAAGATAAGAGTCATCAAGACGGTTTAATTTTTTAGGTTAAAACGAAATAGGATTTTCAAGTTTGAAACACTTTTCTCTTTAAATTTAATGGTTTCAATAATTTTAGTAAAAATGTTAGATCTAAGACTTTTGTGATCCATAATATAGATAAAAGTATTTTCGAAAAAATCTCATCATTAAAATGAATCACATTAGCTGATTCGAAACATAGACCTAATCTTAATGATGTGATTTTTTCAAAGATATTTTTATCTAAATTTTAATCATTTTAACCCAAAAAAAAAAAAAAATTAGGAGTGTTTTTACAGTATAATTAGCAAATCACCATCTCTTTCCCTTAGAATCATCCATCCCTTCAATCACAGATTGGGTTAAATTTTTTATAAGATCGAATGACTTGAGCATCGCGGAGAAGCTACGAGTGTCTACAACTATTTATCTTACAACTTGGTTTTCATGTAAAGGGTAAATAACTTGAGAGGTAAAAGTCATATTAAGACATGAGCACAATGGAAAATAGGATATTAAATTCTATTAAAAACCCAGCATTTGAATTTTCCAGAAATCTTTTACGTTGTTGTTATTTTCAAATCAATATATAACTTGTCAACCGAATGTTAGAAGTATCAACCGCAAATTATTCACAAACCTGGAACGCTATAAAATGTTTACTATCTGGCAGTCTATAGAAAAGCTTTCACATTTTCTCGTAGTCAAGATAATTATTTTAGTAAGCCTCAGCTTCTTGAATATTTATAGAGTATCATATTCAACGAGCTTAAACGAAAAAAAAAAAAAAACCACGAGACTCATCATATAACCACCGTGTAATTTAGGCATCCTAAACTCTATAGGCTTGGTTGGAATAAAAGTAGGTGAGAATGGTAATAGTTGGAACAAAACAATATTCTAGCTTAAAAAAATGGCACAAATCTCCCCAGATATGTGCACATGGGATAAGCATCCATCCTTATTCAAGCTGTTACAAGAAATCATTTGTCAGCGCAATTTTTTCAAATTGAGAACCAAAAAACAATGGAATCAAAAATCCCTTAACACTTGTTAATGCTAAGGGGCCCGAAGAAAAATTAGACGAGGAAAGCTTGTAAAGGACGGATACATTGCGTGTTCAGGAGTGACAACATTGATCTCAAGCTTGTGGATGTGTGAATAATATTCTTAAGATCTTGTAATTTCGTTGCACATAAATTGATGAGTTGGTTAGGGTTCATAGTTAGTTCGATAGAAGAGATATTAATAGGGCTTGATGAATTAGTTAGGTAGTTATGAGAGCATTAATGAAGGAGTTATGGATTTAATGGCCTAAAACATTTCAATTGTCTAACATTTGATCCAATGGTGCAAAGAGTGGCAGCTATGAGAGTTGTTTTCAAAGTAAGATGCCTTAAGGCGTAATTGATTTTTATTTTAATACATAATTGTTTTATCAAACACAATTTGTTAATGTTTTCATCCTTCGTCTATGACTATTTAACTATTTCTATAACCCATGCAACAACCATATAAAATTGTTGTTGTCACTATTTTTTATTTACTATTTATATAATTATTTAACTAACTTTGTAGCTCAAACAACAACCACATAAAATCGTTGTTGTTGCTATTTTTGTTCATTATTATGTATAGAATGGAGGGCATTCATGCACATGGTTATCTATTTCTCTACGCAAGAGTTTTAATAATAACAATAGTATTTTTTTTTTTTTAAACTGAAACGATTATTGTTTATTTATTAGAAATCTGGTTGGGCCGAGGCCAAATCAACCACTGAAACAAGAGAACTATCGAGCTTCTCGTTACATGATGCTCATCAATGCAGATTTGCGAAGGGATTCCTTCATTTATGCTAAGATCACCTTGCAAAAGAAGGAAACCTTTGTTTGCATTGTGGTCAGCTTCTTTGCTTGAGCTTCTGAGGATGTGGAAGAATTGGAAAGAGGAGAAGTCAAGCAAGATGAGCTTCAGTCTTCGAAAGATTTTTTTTAGGACTACATCTTTGAATTTATCTTTCGAGTGTAACTTTTTTATCAAGATTTCAGAGTCTCCAAAGGCTTGAAAGTATTTGATGCCTTTCTCTCGTGCAATTTGGCAAACTTTTAACAAGCTGAGAATTTCTGCTTGGTTATTTGTTCGCTGCCCGAGGCCCCAGCTGAAACTGTCTTTTCTTGTACTGTCTAGAGAGTAAATTACACCTCCAGCTCCTGTTGTGATCCAGATCGATATTGGTGGCCACCTGCCTATTCCACTTGGGGCCCCACCATTGTCTCTTTCAGTTTTTCAATTCGGCACAACTTACTATTTTTAGCAATTTTTTGGGTCCTGAACTTCCGGAGCCGTTTTGAGGCCCTAAACGACGTTTTTTGGGCATCACACATATGATTCTGTTTCGGAATTGATATTCGCAGTTAGCAGTTGTATTCCTCGGATAGATCTTTCTAATGATGTATCATGTGCATCAAACAAAGATAATATGCCAAATTTACAACCCCGGGAAGTTGAAACTCCAATTTCTCCGAACATGGCCCATAGATTTGGCGTTTCATCTCCTAGGGTTAGGTTTTGGAATGTTTAGGGTTTTCCATCGTTTCTCTATAATAAATGGTCCCTCGAACCTCATTGTAACACAGTTAAGAGGCATGTAGCCGCCACATCTCTTCTCAGAGATAAGCTACCAGCGCCCTAACTAGTTTATTTGCATTATGTATGTAAGCAAATTTCAGTTCATTGATATTAACGAAATGAAGTGTTATTTCCATTTCATCTTTGTATTTATGGCTATATGTGTATTCTGTTGTGTTCCTGCATAAATCCAGATCAGTGGTATCAGAGTGACCTGCTTTTTCTTGATCCTTCTTTGCATGTCCCCAACGAGGTCGAGGTATAAGGAGTTAGGGCTCGATCTGGTTGAACCTTTGCAAGATCATCCTCAAAAACCCTGACAGTCATCCATGGGGGATGAAAAGAAATATGAGGGAGCAGGAGATCCTATCAAATATTGCTCGAGGAGGCCCTCGAAAAACAAAGGAACGCGATGATGGATAACTTTGCTCAGATCCTTCAACGACTGCCCACAGGCGGTGCATTTACATCCAACAGCCACTCTGGAGGCGCGACTCCCTTTAAGGTACAATTAAACTTTGACATTCACATTTTTTATGGTCAAATAGATACAGATGTCGTAGATAGATGTTTGAATCTATTAGAAGGATATTTCTTGATTCATGACTTTTTCGACCGAGAGAATATTATTTTTTCACTCCTAAAAGCTACCCCCCATGTCAAGAACTGGTGGGAAACCTACTGTGAGAAAAATGATGAGATAGAACCCTCTCTGTTCTCAGTTGTACCCACTTGGAATTCTTTCCGAGACACCATCAAGGAACAATACTATCCTGTGGGGAGCTATGAGGACAAGTACATACAATGGACCACGTTGTGGCAACAAAGGGATCAAGATGTGCATGAGCTGATGAATCTGTTCCATACCCTGTGCACAAAGTTGGGTATCAAAGGTTCGGAGAAACATTTGGTACTAAAGTATCGCAGTTGTCTGCACATATACATTCAGGAGGAAATGGAGTTCCTCGACATCTCCTCTCTTGGTACAACATACCTGTATGCTGCCAAGATTGAGCATAAATTATTTGAGACTTTGGATATGCGAATCAAAAGCAAGGGAAAAGTGCCCCCAAACCGAAGAACAAAGGACAAAGCCAAGGCATGGCGGCCCAAGACAACTTGCAAAATCCACAAGCAAAGAACAACACCGTGAAGCCAAAGAAGGACACGGGCAAGTGGTGTGAGTTCCATAAGAGCTCCACTCACAACACAAGTGAGTGTTGGGCCAAGCAGTCGCTGGTGGTCGAGATGAGGGCTTCTGAATCAAATGCATGCTTTGACTCTGAATCAGAACTTGATAAAGGGAATGAAAAAGGAAACATATTATTGATGCAGATCCCAATGCCATTGTTGCCACTGCGAAGATCCAGAAGGAGGAATCGGAAGCTCCAGAGGAGGAGGAGCATCTCTTCCACTCCCAGATGTGGGTAAAGGGTTCCCCGCTACAGTTCATTGTCGAAAATGGGAGCCAAATGAACCTCATTTCAGTAGATGTCGTGAAGCAGTTGGGCTTTCCAACCACATCACACCCACATCCATACACCATCGGGTGGCTTCACAAAGGATGGTATCTCCACATTAGCCAGCAGTGCTACCTTCCCTATAGCATCAAGCCCTTCACGGATGAGGTATTATTTGACATTTATCCTCTTGATTTTTCTGATGTATTATTAGGCCAACCATACCTATGGAAGCGACATGTTATGTATCAGTCTCGACCTCGTGTTGTTATTGTTAATTTGGGAAATAAGATGTAAAGGGTACCAAAGGTACCACCGCCCGCCGCTATCTCTTTGGTAACTACAAAACAATAACGCAAGCTCATTTCCCAAACTAGGAAATTTTTTTTTCTATGATCCGCCCCCAGGGCAAGAAGAAGATTGTGGCCATGACCTCCAGAAAAGGCTCCTCTGCACGACAACAAAAAATGGACAAGGTTGTGGAGGAGTACGAGGACATATTCACCTCACCCATAGGGGTTCCTCTACACTATCAGGTCAAGCACCCCATTGATCTGACCCTAGGAGCGCCGCTACCCAATGGACCGATATGTCGGTGCTCTGTTCTGGAGAACGATGAAATCAAGAGGCAAATTCAAGAGCTACTGCAGAAAGGTCACATCTGGCCAAGTTCATCGCCCTGTGGGAGCCCGATCGTGTTGGTACAGAAGAAGGATGGGACTTGGAGACTCTGTATTTACTATCGGGCATTGAATAAGATCATTGTCCGAAATAGGTACCTAATCCCATGGATTGATGACCTTCTGGACTAACTCAAAGGGGCAAAATATTTTAGCAAGATCGATTTGAAGTCTGGGTATCACCAGGTACCAATTGAACCCTCTGATGTGTAGAAGACTGCCTTCAAAGGCAAGGAGGGCCTTTTTGAATGGTTGGCCATGCATTTTGGGTTGACGAATGCTCCTAAAACCTTCATGAGGTTGATGGACGACATATTGAGGCCATTCACCAACTCATTTATAGTGGTGTACTTGGATGACATTCTGATCTTCAACCAGAGTTGGGAAGAGCACCTCCACCACATCCGACAAGTCCTCCAAACACTACGACAACACAATTTGTGTGCTAATTTGGAAAAGTACACTTTTGGCATGACCCAAGTTCAATATCTGAGATACATTATTGACTAGCCTAGATCCATCTTAACTCCGGATCTATCAAGTGCCAAGAGGGATCAAATCTCTCGAGGTGAAAACCTATTTTTTGAGTGCAAAACTTGAGGAAAAGTTTTCACCTCGAGAGATTTGATTCCTCTCAGCGCTTGATAGATCCGGAGTTAAGACGGATCTAGGCTGGTTTCAGTCATGTGCGACCAAGGAAAATCTATCGATAATATGAGGAACATATGCTTAATTTTATCAATAATATGTAAATACATCTAATATTAACATAACCATTTTAAATATGTTAAATATGTCTGAGATTCATTGAGTCATTTTAATTTTAAATTTGATTAGTTACCTCAGTTTGTTGAGATGATAAATATTGTAAAATACCTTTAATAATGAAATAAAATTTTGAATGCAAAGTGACAATGTAATAATATTGAATGATAGAAACTGTGAATAATAAGAATGTAGTCAATTACGAAGTCTTCATTATGATTGATTTCAAACTATTTTCTTCTACTATTCTTATTTTCACCCATGTTAGTTTTGTCATATTTTCATATTGATTATTTGAAAAGGAAAGTTGGAATCGTAAACCATTTAAATATTTAGCTCGAGTTGTTGTAGTAAACATCATACCTTGTCTCTCTTGCTCTCCAATATTAATAGGTTGAATTACTATAACATAAAAATCAATGTACATTGTCAATAATTTTTTGTGCTTACATTGAAATCATTGCACACACACTATTAATCCAATGACTTTATAATTAATGTACCATCATACATCAAATTAGAAATCAACATATACACTGAAATCAATGCAACTAATGCAAGAAATCAAATAATAATAGAAAACAACATCTACACTAAAATCAATGCACATAATGCAAGTAATGAAATATGATTAGAAATCAACATCTACACTCAAATAAATGAGTCTAGTGCAAGTAGGAAAATAGGATTTAAAGCCAACATCTACACTGAAATCAATGCATCTAGTGCATGCAATCAAATATGATTAGAAATCACCATCTACACTGAAATAATTGCATTTAGTGCAAGGAATCAAATAGGATTATAAATCATCTACATTTAAATCAATGCATTTAGTTAAATCATCTATATTTAAATCAATGCATTCAGTGCAAGAAATCAAATATAATTATAAATCAACATCTACATTGAAATTAATGCATATAGTGAAAGCAATCAAATAAGATTAGAAATCACCATCTACACTGAAATCAAGGCATTTAGTGAAAGCAATCAAATAGGATTACAAATCACCATCTACATTGAAATCAATCCATTCAGTGCAAGAAATCAAATAGGATTAAAAATAATCTACATTGAAATCAATTCACCTAGTGAAAGAAATCAAATATAACCAAAAATCAAAATCTACATTAAAATTAATGCATCTAGTGAAATCAATCAAATAGGATTAGAAATCATCATCGACGCTGAAATTAATGCATTTAGTGCAAGCAATCAAATAGTATTAGAAATCATCTACATTAAAATCAATCCATCTAGTGTAAGTAATCAAATATCATTAGAATCAACATCTACACCAAAATCAATTCATCTAGTGCAATAAATCAAATAGGATTAGAAATCACCATCTACACTGAAATCAATGCATCTACTGCAAGAAACCTTCTTCCCTATCTCCCCCATATATATCTATATATCTATCCATTTCTCCTTCTTTTTTTCTTTATCTCACCCCACCATACACACACTCTCTCTCACTCCATATCTATCAATTTCCTTGTCCCTCCCTCCTCTCCATCTATCTTTTTTTCTCTTCACCTTACATCTATATCTATATCTCACTATGTCTATCTATATCAACTCCAAAACATAAACTCTCTTTCTCCAATCTATCTATCTATCTATCACTCCCTCCTCCTCCTCCTCCTCTCTCTCTCTCTCTCTCTCTCTCGCTTCTATCACTCTTCCTTCTTGCTACCCTTTCTCCCTCTCTCTCCATCTTCTTTATCACTCCCTCTCTCTCTCTCCACCTTTCACCCTCTATGTCTTTATTCTTACCTCCCCCTCTCTCCCTCTCCATCTTCATATCTCTTTCCCTACCTCTCTTCACTCTCTCTCTTCCTTTCTCTCGCCCTCTTCTCTCTCTATCTTCACCTTCCAACTTTGTTACCATATGCGTCTCTCTCTCCTTCTCTCCCCCCTTCTCTCCATATCTCCTTATTTGTCTCTTTATCTCACCCCAAAACATACACACTCCCTCTTCATCTCTCCCTTATCACTCCCCCTCTCTCTCCACTACTCACTCTCTATGTATTTATTCTTCCCTCCCTCTCTTCTCATCCAGCTCCATATCTCAATCCCTCCCTCTCTCCCCCTCCAAATCCATATTTCTATCCCTCCCTCTCTCCTCCCCTCTCTCCTCCTATCTTTCAAGTCCCCTCTCATTTACTTCCTCTCTCTCCCTTTCTCTCCTACCTCCCTTTCTCTTCCCCCATCTCTCTCTCTCTCTCTCCATCTGTCAATCCCTCCCTCTCTCCCCCTCTAAATCCATATTTCTATCCCTTCCTCTCTCCTCCCCTCTCTCCTCCTCTCTTTCAAGTCCTCTCTCTTTTCCTTCCTCTCTCTCCCTTTATCTCCTACCTCCCTTTATCTTCCCCCATCTCTCTCTCTCTCTCTCTCTCTCTCTCTCTCTCTCTCTCTCATACAATCCTCTCTTCCCTCATCACTCTCTTCCTCTTTCTCATCATTCCTCTCTCGCCTCCTTCTATTTGACCCCCCAGCTCTCTTTCTTTATCTCTCTCTCTGTCCTCCAATCCTCTCTCTTCCCCCATCACTCTATCTCACTCTCCAACTATCTTACTATTTCTATCCCTTTATCCTTCTCTCCCCCCCTTGTCTCCATCGCGCCTCCTTTCTCATTCTCTCCCACCTTGTCTCCATCACTCCTATGTATCTTTATCCCACCCATAAGCATACACACTCTCTCTCCATCTCTCTCTTGTCACTCCCTCTCTATGTATTTATTCTTCCTTTCCTCGCTCTGCCTCCAGGTCCATCTCTCTATCCCTCCTTCTCTCCTCCTCCTCTCATCCTTTCTCTCTCTCCCTTTCTCTCCTACCCCCCTCTCCCTTCCCCCTTCTTTCTCTCTCTCTCACTCTTTACCCTCCAATCCTCTCTCCTTCTCCCTCCCTCTCTCCTTATCTCTCTCCCACCTCCATCTTTATGTCTCCCTCTCCCTATCTTACCCTTCTCTAACTCTCTCACACTTCTAACTCTCTCTCTCTTCATTCCTCTTCTCCCTTCTCCTTCAATTTATCTCCATATCTCCCTTGTCACTCCCCCTATTTCTCCACCTCTATCATATATCATGATATATTAATATATATTACAATATAATAAATTTAATATTGCATTAATCTAAACATATTAAATTTAATAATATTAATATTTTAATATTAATGCTAGGGTTAATAATAATTTTTTTGCATGGTATTAATAATAATTTGGTCCATGGTATTTGACCTTTATACTTCATATATAATTAGATCTTGATTTCTAATCGTATTTGATATATTTTTATTTATTTACCTTACCTCTTTATACCTCTTTTATATTTACTTATTTACCATACCTATTTTATAAATATATTATTTGGCCCATGGTATTTTCCCATGGTATTATTAATAATTTGTCCCATGGTAGTAATAATAATTTGTCCCATAGGCTTCACCTAAATAAAACTTGTTTTTGAGTTTTTGTAAATATAAAGTGGTTTATTGAGTAAATATAAAAATCAGTTTTATTTATTTACCATACCTCTAGTTTATTTATATTTTTATTTATTTACCATACCTCCTGAGTAATATAAAAAGAGGTTTTATTTATTTACCATACCTATGGTTTATTTATATTTTTACGTATTTACCATATATTATTTAGTTACCATACCTATGGTTTATTTATATTTTTACGTATTTACCATATATTATTTATTTACCATATCTTTTTTTTGAATGTTAGTAAACTCTTCATATTTTAAGTTTATATTGTTTAAATTTATTTTTAATAAATTTTTAATTGTTCATTTATATATTTATGTAAGTTATTTATATATATTTTTTTTGGCTTCCGACATACTTACACATCGGGGTCATACTGGGCTGTAGAATGTGCCTCTCGACGCAATGATGAAAGGGGGGTGCATGTGGATCCAACCAAGATCCAAGTCATTCGGGATTGGCCAGCCCCAACCACTCTAACAGAGCTTCGCAACTTTCTGGGTCTTGATAATTTCTACCACAGGTTCGTGTTGGGATTATGTCATAACACTTAGCCCTTAAGTCAAATCACCAAGGGAAGAGCGAAAGAAAAATTATTTTGGTCGAAGTCTCAACAAAAGGTGTTCGTAGAATTGAAACATCGTCTTTTTTTTGCCCCAGTGCTCATATTACCATACTTGCAACAACCATTTGAAATCGAGATAGATGCCTCTGACTATGTTATCGGGGAAGTTCTTACTCAATAGGGGCATTCGGTGGCGTATCATAGTGATACATTGTCCGACACAGTTTGCAAGTATCCCACTTATGACAAAGAAATGTATTCCATTGTGCGGAATTTTCAACAATGGAAGCATTACATTTTTGGGAAGGAAACAATCATACACACAGACCACCGACCCCTACAGTTCATACAGACACAAGGGAAGTTGCAAAACGATCGCCATTAGAAGTGGTCCACATATCTGCAACAGTTTCATTTGAAAATCAAGTACAAGAAGGGTAGCACCAATAATGTTACAGACTGCCTCAGCCGACCACCAATCATGGCACTAACCACCGTTCTCAACTCTTGTGGGCATGAGACTTATGATTGGCTTCTTCTCTATAAGAGCGATCCATAATTCGACCACACATACAAGGCACTCTTGGGGGGTATACAAGTTCCAAATTTTCACCTCCAAGATGCACTATTATGTCACCTAGGACACCTTTGTGTTGCTTCAAGCGAGCGTGCCAAGATGATATGGGAAGCACACTAAATTCAAGGCATTTCAAGGTCGATAAAATGGTGGCAGTACTGCAGAAATATTTCTGTTGGCCGAACCATTGACAGGATGCCGGGTAGCACATCAGATCCTGTACTGCTTGTGTCATTTCCAAACTAACCATCAAGAAGAAAGGCCTCTATACTCCGTTACCTACCCCTAGTCGACCTTGGGAATCCATCTCCATGGATTACATGTCGGGCCTTCCTTCTACTAAGCATGGAAATGACTGTGTTTTCGTGGTCGTCAATAGATTCTTGAAGATGGCCATTATGGTGGCCTACAAGAAGAATATCACAGCAGAAGCCACTGCTAAACTCTTATTTGAATGAGTGTGGGTGCACTTTGGGATCCCACAATATATCATATCATATCGGGACAGCATTTTCCTCAGCACATTTTGGTCCAGCCTCTGGTCAATGTTGGACACCAAGCTCACCAATCCATAGTTTTCCATCCCCAAACTGATGGCTAGACAGAGGTCATCAATAGGATGATTGTACACATTCTGCACATGTACAATTCAAAGCATCCATGCACATGGGATGAGAGCCTCCCCTATGTACAACACAGTTATAACCGGGCTCTCCATAGCTCAACCGGCCACAACCCCCTTTAGGTGGGCTTGGGATTCCAGTCGATATGTCACATTGATGTAGCCATGCCATTTGCGACTACTCAGGCCAATTCGGTCCAGTCTGAAGCTGACAAAGAGAACATCTTCATCGAGCGCATTCATCACATCCACCAACAAGTTCATGACATATTGGAAAAAGCCAATGCTAAGTACAAGCAACGGCATGATCAACATCAAGTTCCACACAACTTCCAGGTGGGTGACAAAGTGTGGCTACATTTGCAGAAGGAGCGCCTCACTGAACCTCACCGCAAGCTTCGCCCGCTCTGATATGGGTCGTACACCATCACCAAGGCTGTAAGGAACAATTCCTTTGAGCTCAGTATTCCACCATTCCTTGGTTTGCACCCAGTATTCAATGTGGGCCGCCTTGGTCCTTACTTCCCAACTCTACTAGTCACCCCTGACATTGCAGAACAACTCACACCAACAGAGTTAAACCCAGACTACATGGAACAAGCCACCACAGATTGTATCATGGACATGAACATCAAGAACATCTGCCAACAGAAAAACCAACTGTATCGGATTGTCAAAGCTGGCCAACTCTTGCACCAAGGCAAGTGGTTCACCAGGGACCAAGTTCGGCAGAAGTTTCCTCATCTCATGGAGGAACTCAACGCAATGGGGACCATTTCTTCCTAAGGGGGGAGGAATGATCCAAGTGAATATTGGTGGCCACCCGCCTATTCCACTTGGGGCCCCACCATTTTCTCTTTCATTTTTTCAGTTTCAACACAACTTACTATTTTTAGCATTTTTTCAGGGCCTGAACTTCCGGATCCGTTTTGAGGCCCTAAAGAACGTTTTTTGGGCATCGCGCCTCCTGCAGAGTTAATTATATTCCCTGTTCCAAATAAATATTCATAGTCAGGAGTTTTATTCCTCGGATAGATCTTTCTAACGATGTATCATGTGCATCAAACAAAGATAATATGTCAAAGTTACAATCCCGGGAAGTTGAAACACCAATTTACCCAAACGGGGCCCATAGTTTTGGCGCTTCATTTCCTAGGGTTAGGTTTTTGTTTTTTTAGAGTTTTCCATTGTTTCTCTATAATAAATAGGTCATCAAGCCTCATTGTAACACAGTTCATAGGCTTGTAGCCGCCACATCTCTTCTTAGAGATAAGCCACCAACACCCTAGCTAGTTTATTTCCATTCTATCTGTAAGAAAATTTCAGTTCTTTGATATTAATGAAATGAAGTGTTATTTCCGCTACATCTTTTTATTTATGGTTATATGTGTATTCTGTTGTGTTCCTGCATAAATCTAGATCATGTTGTTTTGGGGTTTCCATTGGAGGCTCCATCGAAGAAGATCGTTGCTTTACCCTGCTTCCTCCACCAAACTTGAAATATTTTATCTAAGTCTCACGCGATCCTGGATTGGCTTGGGGTCTAGCTGCGGTTTGATATCTATCTCGAAAAATAAAATTCCCCATCCATTTATTTTCTTCTGGGAGGAGAGTGCTATCAAAATTATGGGATTGGTTGCTCATGGTTTCAAAGAGAAGGGCTTTGGCTTTGGCATCAACCGATGAGGGATTCCAAGATGTGTTATTGAATATCTGTTCATTTTTGGCTAGCCAAATTATCCAACAAACATACTTGGGGATGGTGTGCCAAACACGAAACCAAAGAGCCTTGCTGGAGATGTGCCGAGGGTAGCGCTCCTTCCATGTCGAAAATAAGTCCACAATAGAGATTTGGTAAGGAGTTGTGACGTTGAGTCCATGAAGGGTCAAGTTCCACACTTCTTTGGCGAAGGAGAAATAAACAAAAAGATGATATGAGGTTTCAAGAGAGTTCTTGCAGGGAGCGCACCTAAGAGGGCATTCTATTCTTCTTTTTAACAAATTTTCCCATGTCAATATCTTCTTATGCATAAGGACCCAAAAGAAAAAATTAATTTTTGGGAGGCCCATAGAATCCCACACTAGTCTCCAAAATATTTTCAGATGAATCATCTCTTGCTGTGATTGAAGAAGAAGAAAGCCTAGCACAGCTGTGTTGGTTCCATAGGTACCCCAGCCCTAAGAATCGGAAACTAGCTTGTAGACCGGGCCTGCATCTCTTAACTCTGGCATGAGTGTGTTTTATTTCCATTGTAGGTTCTCCGTAGTTCTGGGGAAGGCCCAAGATTTCCATTTATCAGTCTCATCCCACTCAGAAATGTCTTCTAGTCTACGAATATCGTGTTGTGACAGTCAATATCGGATCTCATTAAGTGCTTCAGAGCTGGAGAGGGGAGAGTGACCCATTATGTTGTCTTCCCATAACTTGATTTTTTTTTTCATTTCCAAGGATGTGATATAGATTTTTTTGGAAGAATTTGATTCCTCTCCTGTAGAGATTCCATATTAGCGAACTTTTCCTGTTGCTGTCTGCCTGCAAATTCCTAAAGATTGTGCCTTTTATGTATTTAATTTTGAGGGTCCGACTTAATAGATGGTTAGGCTCAGTGTGTAGTTTCCATAGGATTTTACAGCCAAGTGACATGTTGGCATGGGAAGGGTCTCTGATCTGTAGGCCACCTTCAATAAATGATCATTTTGCTATGTCCCAATTAACCAGGTGAAATTTCCTCTGATTACCTTTGCCACCTTGCCATAGAAAATCGCGGATAAGTTTGGAGATCTGGTCGGTAATGGACTTTGGCGGCAGCAAGAATGAGGATTTGTATATGGGTAAGGCAGAGAGCACAGATTTTATGAGGATGAGTTTTCCACCATTCGTGAGCCAATGGCCTCCCCAGAATTCGATTTTAGCTTTGATTTTACTGGTTACATCAGCTCACAGATATCTCTTTTTGATTCCGAGCGTTAGAGGCAACCCCAGGTATTTGATTTCTTCCCATGGACCATAGCTTGCAAAGCCCATGATTTGCACGATTTTCTGAATTTCGTGCTCCTTTGCATTCCATCCATACACATCACTCCTGTTGTCATTTATTAAAGTGCCAAAGACACTACAAAATATTTTAAGTGTGGCTTTCAATGAGTTAGCGATCGTGGAGGTGATTCCTCTCAACAGTAGTGGCTCATCGGCGAAAAATGCATGATTTATGGGCTCCAGGCCATTCACGATCTTTAGACTAGGATTAGACCCTGTAGATTTATCTATTGACAACATCCTGATCAGAGAGTCTGCCATTAGGATATATAGGAAAGGGGATAGGGGGCAGCCTTGCCTCAGTCTCCTCATGGCTTGGAAGTAGTTGGTTCGTTTCCCATTGACAATCAGAGCAATCCAAGGTTTGTCTATACAAGCTTTGATCATATTGAAAAACTCAGGGGAGAATCCAAAGGAGAGGAGGACCCTGTAGAGGAAGGACAATTTGACCCCATTGAATGTGTTTTCCATGTCCAGTTTGATCAACATTCCTTTCTCATTTCTTTGGTTGGTTGAATGCATAGCTTCTTGCACCTGGATGACATTGTCCAGAACATGTATACCTTTGACAAACCCTCATTGAGATATGGAGATGATATTTCTGAGGAGAAGTTTGATTTTGTTGGCAAGGAGCTTGGCTATGATTTTGTACGAAGCATTACAGAGTGAGATAGGCCTGAATCTTCCAAAAAAGCCAGGATTCACTTCATTTGGAATCAAAGCTAGGAAGGTGGAGTTAGTTCCTCCCCCCACCTTGGCTTTTTCTAGAAACCCTTTGATCATTCACAACAAATCCACTTTGATGATGTCCCAGTAGATCCTGTAGAAATGGATTGAGAACCCGTTGGGATCGGGAGCCTTGTCTGGTTCCATAGACTATAAAACGTTGCATATTTCATCATCGATGAAGGGCTTTGTGTGGGCTGAGTTGTCCTCTCTATTAACCAGAGATGGGATGTGGGAGAGGAAGTCCAGAATGTCCTCTTCATTGCCATCACACCCTTTGTTGTAAAGGTTCTGGAAGTGAGAGACTGCAACAACTTTGATTTGTTCAAAATCTTTGCAAACCACCCCATCAGTGGTTGTAATTTCCGAAATATGATTGCAGGAGAGGCAGGCTCTGAATTGACGGTGAAATTAGGAAGTGTTTTTATCTCCTAATTTCAACCATAGGCTGCGAGATGTAATTCTCCAATATTCATCTTCAATGTGGAAGGAGCGGTAGGAGTGGCTTTGGGTTGTTTTTTCCTTTGCAAGATCCACATAGGTGATGTCTTTTAATTCGAATTCCATTTTCAAGTCCTCCAACAGCTAGATTTCTTCCTTTCTCTGATAGTTTGGGGTGTTAGTAGGCCTTTTGATCCATTCTTTCAAAGCTTGCTTTATGGCCTTTAACTTCTGCTCCCATACATAGCTTGGGGAACCATTAACTGAAGTGCACCATGCCATGTGAACAGTGTCTTTGAACCCTTCTCTATCACTCTACATATGATTGAACCTAAGAGGAATCGGTCCCAAGGCCTTTTGATCCATTCTTTCAAAGCTTGCTTTATGGCCTTTAACTTCTGCTCCCATACATAGCTTGGGGAACCATTAACTGAAGTGCACCATGCCATGTGAACAGTGTCTTTGAACCCTTCTCTATCACTCTACATATGATTGAACCTAAGAGGAATCGGTCCCAAATTTTCTTCCTCTTTCAATTGTAGAAGAATAGGCTTATGGTCTGAGGTCAGCTTGGGGAGGATTTTGGAGTTGATGAATCTCTTTTCCAACAGCAATGAACTATGGACTAGGAACCTGTCTAGCCTGGAAAAAATATGTTCCTCCCCAACTCTTTTATTGGACCATGTGTAGAGACCTCTCCTAGGTTTGAAATCCATGAGGTCCCATTGATGAACAAGTTCTTCGACCAAAGGGAGAATTTGGTCTCAGCAAATGTTTCCTCCTCTCTTTTATTTTGAATCCAACACTATGTTTAAATCTCTGGCTATGATGATATTCTTGGGAGAATGTAGATCTAAAAAAGCAGAAATAGTTTTTGAACATTCTCTCTTCTCAGCATAAAGCAGAGGAATGTAAAGGTTGAAAAGAGAAAAGGTTATCTTACTTGTGCAATGCCTTATCTCGATAAATATCTAGTGTTGGGTATCAAAGGAGTTTTCCAGCTGGAATTGGTCCTCCTTCCACATGGTTGCAATTCCACCTAAGGATCCCCTTGATCTTACTGCCTTTCCTACATTCTTCTGTCATTTCTTCTTGCTGATGTCGAGGAGGGTGTCCCCTTCAATTTTAGTCTCTTGGAGCAAGAGGATTTCTGAGGGTTCCATTTTATATAGATCTTTGATGGCTTCAGCTTTTTATGGGTTACCCGAGCCTCTACAATTAGAAGAGACTAAATGCATTATTTACTAATAGAGGTATTTGGAGCTCCTCCCTTGGGAGACCTTGTTCTAGTGTTCCTCCCAATAGACATCTCAATTGTGGGTTGGCTTCCTTGTGTTTTTTTCCTTTCTGCCTCTTCCTCCCTTGCTTCTTTATGGGATTTTCTTCTGGATATTTTCAAGGGCCTCTCGAAGTTATCATACTCTGGGGAGTAGGGGGATTCCATTAAATTATTTTTGGTTATATCTGCATATGAGGGAGAGGTGGAGATGTCAAGGGTTGCTCCAGGGAGGATTTCTTCTTCTTTGTCTTTTTCTGTAGAGGGGGGGATGAATTGTTCCTTTTTGTTCACGATTTTTTCTAGTGGGTCTCCTGATATATTATCCTCTTCAATAGGATTAGTTGTTTCCGATGAGGGGGTGGAGCTCCCAACCCCGAGTGCATGCCATGTTGTTAGGGCTTTGCTCCCTTTTGTTGTCCCTTTTCCTCTGGATTTTTACGAGGCTTCTTTCTGTACTATGGTCCATTTCTCCACTTTCGAGTTCTTGCTTTCTTATTCAGCCTTATTTTTACAATTCCTGGAAAAATGGCCGTATCCATGGAAATTCCTGCATTTTAACGGGAGTTGTTTGTAATCCAACTCCTGGATATGGGTCCAATCTACTATTTTTAGTTTTATGGCTTTCGGCAACCCTACTTCCAGGACTACCTCAGCGCAGATGCGTGCACAAGAATATTGGTTTTTTCTTACGGCTTGATCGATATATCTTCCAAGGGAGTTTCCGATGGTTTGGAGAGACTTTTGGTTCCAGTAGTGCAGAGGGAGGTGGGGGAGGCGCACCCACACTAGGACAGTTGAAGGAACGTCTTCGGCAGGGTCAAAATTGGGCGTCCATTTGTTTAAATATAACCCATGATCCCCCATGAAATATGGCGCATTTCTGAATATGAGACTTTTATCTTCGACGTTCTCAAACACAAAAACAAAGAATCCTTTTCCAACGAAGTGGCTTTTGATGCCTTCCGAGACAAGGGGAGTCCAGTTTCTCTGCACCCAATCTTCCACAGCTTTTGGAGATGGCCAGAGGCCAGTAAACTGTCCTATGAGTCCTCTTTCGGCAAGATTCAAGGCTGACCTGCAGGTTTCCTCGACTAGGAGCTCCATCATTAGGATTTTGTCTATTTTTTTCACAAACTTCTACTGTGAGTCGAGGAGAGGGCGTTTGCTGCCTCCTGCTATTAATTTTCTGAATGCCAAGACTTCAGGAGGTGGAGGAAGGGGTTCATAACCCCCTCCTACGGCCATGACTGCGGGCCTCTGCTAGGTTAGGTATGTTAAGCGCACAGACAGGGCTTCGAACGCCAGCACTCCTTGATTGTTAAAATTAAATCATAAACAATCCACGTGGTCGATTTTTTTTTTTTTTAATAATAACAATAGTATTACCTAAGAAGAAAATGTTAATATTATATGAAATGATTATATTTTTATAATATGTTAATAACATAACATCATCCACATAAGTTAACAATAACAAAACATAACTTCTTATATGCATACTTCATTTATTATTTATGATTCATTTTTCTAACTAACTTTTATATAAGTCTATAATTGAAATAGAAGAGATGTTCTTATTTCAATTTTATTCTACTCTTTATTTTGGCTAGTTGTAAGTTTATCATTTATTGGAATCCTCTATCTTACAATGAAAATTTTATATAATTATAAAGTAGTTCTTCTCTACTCTACTTGAATTCCTACTTTCACCATTATGTTTCAAAGGGAGTTGTCTTTAGTGAGACTTTTTGGAAGCTTTTCTGATAGATTTTTCCAGTCTAATTTCTCTAAAGTCCGGCAAGAATTTATTAACCACAAGCTTGAAGGGTAGCCCCTACACAATCGAAGTGCTTTAGGGGTTTTTCAGGGCGTTGAATCCATATATATAGTCAAAAAACAAGCATGCTAGTAGGTTCTATATGCAAATTTTGTAGCAAAACAATCATTGGTTTCAATGGCGGACTACGCTGCCTTGTAGCACTTGTTTTTCTCCTACTATATGCAATTTTTTTAGCAAAACAATCATTTATTTCAATGGCGGACTACGCTGCCTTGTAGCACTTGTTTTTATTATGTGACTTGTGGCTACTATTTGCAGCACTTTTTTTTCTTATGTGAATTTTGGATATTATACATGTGAGAATTCATTTATCATTAGTATAATATATATTATTCTTTTCATTTTATTTATTTAATTTTAAATTAAATTTAACATTAAAATTAAATGAAATTTTAAGATTTTATATATCCTATTTTAAAATTATTTTTAAAATTTTAAATCAAATTTAAAACTTCATTAATTTAACATTTCAAGACAGTGGTAGAGTAGGATAAAAATGACTAGAGGTTAAAACGCTAACCCTTGAGAGTGATGGCAGCGATGAGGGCCTAGCAGGCATGAGGGGCGCATGGTTGTTGGGGGACCTCATGGTGAACAAGTGGAGGTAGTTGTCAGCAGGTACGAGATGCATCAGGGTTTGATCCATCGTAAATGGAGGGTAAGGGGGCTCAAAAGTTTGAACATCCATTTTTTACATTTCCTAGAAGGAGGTTAAGGCTTGCAATTACACGCGCCCAAAGGGAGGTTTGACAGGTAGCAGTTTTAAGCGGTGGTTGATCAAGCGATTATAGGGTAAATCATGGTCAATGGATCAGAAAAGGTGGATGTAGATCCAAACCCAGGGGATATTCTAGCAATGTGGGGTTTGGACGTTATAGAGAAAAACATGAAGAACTACATTGGTCCAGTTGGAGTGCTTGCATGGAACTCTGGAGGTTCGGGAGAGGTGAGGAAGCAGGTAGGGGAATTAAGGGTTTGAGAGGAAACCCTAAGCGGCATGGTCTAAGGGAATCCGGCAACGACATAGTCTCTAGAGAGAAGTCAGGAACTATTAACTCTGCCTATCGCGGTCTCTAGTGTAGAAGTGGGAGTCCAGCGGGTAAGTGGACTAAACGAGGGTTTCCAGAATTATGTTTTTTTCACTAGGGGGCTAGAAGATAGTGTATATAATTGTGGCTTCTCAAGGAAGCAAGGGCTGAAAAAATGTCTGGGAGGGGATTTTTCTCTCATCATCATGGGTAAAGGCGGGGTGGTAGAAGGATTATTGGCACACGGGTTTCTAAAAAACCAAGGAGAAGGAGAAAGGCAGAACCAGGGTCATCTGCGAAGGGAAGGTTTGGAGACTTTTGTTGAAGCTTTTGTGAGAAACATGGAAGTATGGGAAGGACCAATGAGAAGGGGGGGAGGGGTCCCAAAATAGGGGAGAGCATTCTCAGCCTTTCAAACTCAAGAAAAGGGGGAAGAATCTCGATCCAGACAAGGTGAAGCTCTTGCGGCAGTTGCCTCAGGGTTTGTTCATCAGGCGGAAGAGGAGACATGTGACCCAAGAAGTAGAGAAGTGGTGGTTTGGTTGGAGTAAAACACTGAAGTGGAAACAAATGACAAGGAAAGAAACCCAGAGTAGGGAGAAGAAGGGGGAAATGGCAGCACAAAGGGGAAAAGGAAAAAAGTTTAAGTAATAAGGAGAAAGGAGAAGATTCCAAAATTGGTCTTGGGAGTAGACATCTTGGTTGATGAAGAAATGGATACTACAAAGCTTAAATTATTGGGACGAGTCAAAGGGAAGAAATACATAGAAAATTATGTTAAGGAATGGGCAGAAAATGCATGGAGGGAAGCCCCGGACCAGAGATTTGAGGTTGTTAATTTAGAAAATGGATGGTTCATGGTGAAATTTGAGAGAAAGGAAACCTTACAATGGGTCCTGAAGAGGAATTGAGGTTTCAATAGGGCACCAATTTTATTCAAGAGATGGAGTCCTTTATTTGATGCGCAGAGGGAGAAATTGGTTGACCTTACTATCTTGGTTCGGCTTCCAGGCCTTCCGTACCTCCTCTGGCCGAAAAATGTAGTCAAAGAAATAGGGAACGAGCTTGGGAAATCCTTGGAAGCGGATATGCCCTTAAAATAGACAATGGAGCATGGAATGTTGAGGATACTGGTACGCCTCAAACCTAGAGATGATCTGACAAAGGCTATTCAGCTGCAATACATAGATTGGTCCTTCATTCAAGTGCTTGACTATGAGCATCTTTTGTTTATTTGTCATAGATGCCATCAGTATGGATATTTGGCAAAGGATTATCCCATTGGCATAAGATGGAGGAGGAAACAAAGGAAGGGTAAGGGCAGGCCAGAGAAGGATGAGGTGAAAATTGGGGATATGAATCCCACTAAGGAGGAAAAGGGAAAAATGAAAGGGGACCTAGAGCCAAGGATAGGGGAGGACACCACGGATACACATATGGAAGGGGTAGAGATCTAGATGTAGGAGGTGGAATAGGAGCCATGCTGAGTCGAGATAATGGAGGCAGCTGATCCTACAACAGTGCCAATGTTTGAGGGTACTATCCTCGAACTTCCCCTCTATTTTTCTAATTCTATTAAGGATATGTTGACTCATATTTCGGGGCCTGGTCCTTCCAAGCTTTCACTCTCTAGAAATTTACATGTTAATACTATAAATGAGATTTTGGATAGTATAATCACTTCTATCCCTCATATTCATCTATATCAGTGACCCCCTCTCATACCTGGTAATCCAAGAACTTATAAACATGAATATGAAAGGAACCCATATAACCTGAGACCTAGAGAGAAGAAGGAAAACTATGTTGAAGTAGTAGGGGGACTAGGAAATACCTCGGACTCCATCTTGGTTCCAAAGTAGAGGGGAAGAAAATAAAACATGTCCAAAGCTCAGATAAGAGTTAAAATTGACATAGCAGATGGGAAGCATTGTTCCTTAACAGGGGTTCTTAGAGCAGTGTAAACCCTAGGTGTGGTGATTAAATGATTATCCTTTCCCTCAATTGCAAAGAGTTGGCTAATAGCTAAAAAAAAACTAGCACTCAAGGCTTTAATTTATAAATATGGTTTGAATATAATAATGCTCAAAGAAAATTTGGGAGTAGGTGAAGAAAATAAATTAATTATTTCAAAGATCTGTTCGGGATGGTCTTTCCAGTGTCTGGATGCTAAAGGAAGGTCTAGGGGACTTTCCCTGGGGTTCAAAGAAGGAAACATATAATTGATTAGTTCATGGGGAATGGAGTAGGTTGTGGCATTAGAAGCTTATTTAATTGATCTATGTACAAACCTTCTCCTTTTGAATGTATACGGGTCATCCAGGACCGGATGACCTTCTGGAATGATTTGTGGGAAAAATATTTTATGGTTCACTCACACTTGATCATAGGAGGAGACATAAATTTCTCTATTGGCCAGGAGGAAACCTGGGGTCCTACTGTGTGTATTTACCCCATGCCGGACTTCTTCTCAAACAAAATCCAAGATGGCAAGCTCGTCGATATAAATCCGTTAAAGATGAGACCGACTTGGCGGAATAGGAGAATAGGTGAAGATAGGGTTGCAAAGAGGCTATATAGATTCCTAATTAAAGAGGATTTGCTAGATAAAATCCCAATGCTTAGAAAATGGATTGGAGAAGGGGGTGATTTGGATTTGTTACACAACATTTTTTCACTGTCCCTGCAATCCCGATCCCGCACATTGGAGGACCATTTCAGTGACTTCTGTGTATTGTCACACCTTGCAAAAAGTGTCATTGCATCCCTGGAAATGTGGAGAACTGTTCCTCTATTGACTATTCCTGGAGTAGGCTCTCAAAAACATATGATTTTGGGTCAGTGCTGGTAGGAAGTTATGGCCTCACGCCCATAGAGAAATTAGCACTGGGCCTCGTGCTCATTGGCACTCTGTCTCAGTGTATGGCCCACGCTGAGCTATTTTTGGAATTTTAAAAAAAAATAAAAGTGAATTTTCCATTCCCAACCACTTCCCGAGCAGATTCATCATGGTTTGTTCGACTAAATGACATCGAAGTCCTTCCTTTGGCTTCTTGTTTCCTACATTTTAGAAACTCCCCAAAGGATAAGGCCTCCCTTCCACCTTATGAGGGATACCAAACAACCTCCTCCTCTCCTATAAATACATCCTTCTCACATAGTTCCAACTAGCTGAACAATCCTTACTATAGCTGGTGTGAGAATAAAGCAAAGAGGAACCCATTGTCGAGAGATATTCTTGGCCTATCGCCTCTCCAAGTCTGATCCCCAACAAATGCTTGAGACGCGTTTGACTGGACCCGTCGAAGGAGGGCAACGTAAAGGATTTTTTGGTTGTAAACTTATTCTCTCTACTTATTAATACATGACTGGTTTTTTGGTTCCCATTTTGCGTTTGATATGTTAAATCCTATGCAATACATTTGATTCTCCTTGACCAATTAAATAGTTATGAATGCAAGTATGTTTTCGTATGATGTCATCGTTCTTTGATCCTCGTGCAGGCACCTGAGTATTACTGTTGAAGGACCGCGACGTGTAAAGAAAAATATGAGGAGATCGCTACCACAAGCTATGACAAGAGCGTTGGAACAAGGTAGGTCATCTACTAGGAATTTGAAGGATTAACATGTTCCCTTGCTACTAGACCCACCCTAGGGCTAGAGGGATCGCCTCTATCCGTAGAGGGGATTTACCTGCATAACAAGTTTACGACCATACTTGGGATCAGTGTGTTTTTTGTCTCTCGTTGTTTGTCTAGTGTTTTTCTTTTCGAGTCGATTTTGGTCATTTCATCATTTTTTTGGTTTGTTTTTCCTGTCTGACTATTTTCAGCCACCTTGTTCAATCCCAGAGTGTCAGATCCGACCTCTTCTCAATGGTTTTTATTTTTTCCCATGGTTTTCTAGCTCAACGTTATTATTTCTTGAACATTCTTTCTGATTGGTGCATTTTTCTTTTGTCACAGGTGTGCCAACCTCTGTTTAGCGTGGATTACAGCTAAACAGACACGCTGAATCTCGTAGTTTAAAATTTAGCCTTTTTTCCTGAGTTTTGTCAGTTTCTCTTGCCTCTGGGTTGGATTTTTATCTTTCAATTGGTCCACTAGGATTGTTTTTACCCTGTTGTATCGTTCTTCCCAGCTATTTGTCCCTTATATAATCAATGGATTTTGTCACCCTAGGGTTTCTAGGTGCCTTGTGCTGCTTGTTCGGTTCTCTCCTCACTAAGCCTTCTGAGTTGAGTTTGAGTCAATTTGGTCTTTGTCGTTTTAGTTTTTCGACTGATTGTTTTAGCTTTTCTTTCGGTTCTACGTTTCTATGGTTTGTTGAATGATCGTCTTAGGTTTCATTTAGCTCTCCATATGTCACTGTGAGCATAGTTTACATTGCTCGTTGAATCGGTTTGAAAGCCCTTTTTTTCTTGAAGGAGGGCATCTCTGTTTTGGGTGTGTTTAATTCGTGTTAGATTGATCTCTTTGTTTTAGATTGCTTCATTTGAATTGATCAAAACTAGTGTCCATTTTTCTTCTTAGTGTAATAGTACATTTTTCTTCTCATTCATCTAAAAAGACAAAATTTGCATTCTTTCTCTTAGTTTGAAAATGAAATTTTTTCTTTTGCATTAGTAGCTTTTTGTGAAGGTAAATTGATATTAATAATGCATTTTCAGAAGGAGATAAACACAATGGAGAGCGCTGGCGATTTTTCCCTTGCCCTAGGGTTTCGGTCCCCAAATGTTGCCGCCGCTAGCTGGATCGCACCGACCTGGTGGTGTTGCCATGGATTTGAACGCAGGGAGGCATCTGCGGGGAGAAGGAATGGTTATCTTCTCATTCACAACCATGTGAAGGATGAGATGGTACCTGGGGCTTGGGGGCGATTTCTCGCGGGGGTATTTACTTGGGCCCCCTGCAAACCTATCGGGCGAACGAACTGAGTGAGATGTTGCCCATTATTTTATGACTGTGTGCCATTGCAGGAATGGTGGGCGATGAGGAGACCTCCCGCCGGCTTTTGGGAGATGTTGTACCACTCACTCCTTATGCGCAGTGCTGGGCTTGGTGATACCCTGTTCTTTCCACAACTGGGTAGAGCTAGTGCTACTAGCCTCCTCTGCTATTGTGAATGGATATTTACATACACAATGCGCATATCCCTGATGGAAGACCACTCTTTGTGCCGACCCTCACTAGTGGGCTACTCTTGGGCAACCAACATTCACCGTTTGCAAGATGGGAGGCCACCACAGGAGCAGAAGCATTAGGACGAGTAGAAGCCTAAATCCAACATCATCGCAAATGAAAATTGGGTAAGCACACATAGTTTTCAGATTTTTCTAAAAACCCCTAAGGGGAACAACTTATTGTTTTGGATAAATAAATCTGAGCAGGTCATAGACCTGAAGAAAACCATTTTCCTATCCACTGGATATCTAAGCCATGTTCAGTCCCTCATCTATGAAGGGAGATCACTATAGGACTCCAGCATACTCAGCGAATATGGCATCTTCCCTGCTGCCACCATTTATCTCAATCTGCGACTGAGAGGTGGTTTTGTTGGGAAACACAGTGCCCAGGGTTCCCGGGGAATGTCATATAAGAATATTTTAATAGGGGAAAAATATACTAGCTGCTCCTATAGCACAGGTAGATAATGGCCCAAAACCATACATTATGGAACAACTCGACCAGACTCCATAATTGCAGATTGAATTACCTGAGATAGATGAGCACATATCTGTTTATGAATCACAGGCACTCATATGAAAATTTAATTTCTTCTGGCCAAAACCAATGGAGCTATTTCATTGGATTTTAAATAACTAGATGATGGATTTTGAAATACATCTCTGTTCAAAGGGATTCTTTATTGTCAAATTCTTATCCCCGGAGGCCAGAGAAAATATCCAAAAGGTTGGACCATGGTTCTAGGGATCCACTGGATTATTCACCACACCATGGTTTCCAGATTTTGATGCAAATATCATGGAAGTCTCCAAAATGTTGTTCTGGGTGAGGCTTTACAACCTCCCACTTCATTTCTGGAATGAAGATGTTCTTGGCAGCATTGGAGAAAGGATTGGGAGTTACATAAAAACTGACACCCAACACATCGAAGAGAGGGTCTTCACCTTTACATGCATCTATGTGGAATTGGACCTCAGCAAGGGGCTTCCAGAATGCATCCTATTGACACACAAACAGCAAAAATGGATGCAACATCTTGAATATGAGAACACCTATTTTAGGTGTGAATATGAAGGAATACAGGGCACTTGCAGAACACTTTTCCAGAAGCTAAAAGGGATAACAGAAAAAAAGAAAAATACTAGGAAAGCCACAAAGGGCTGGCAATTTCTCTCTGAGGAACCTAAACAGGTGGTGGTCGAAGAAGAGATGGAACCCACCCAAAAGGAAAACAACCAGACCATAATAGAAGCTGAGACACAAGAACAGGAGATGCAAGAGCCTACAAACATGGCTCAGGCGTCTTTGGACCAAGAGGCACTAGAAAGCGGAGGACACAAAAGACAACATAACTTAGATACATCCGACTCAGATAAGGACAATGGAGCAACCACATCATAAAATCAGCTCGCACTTATCACAACTTCGCCTTCACTAGGTCCATGGCGAAAGGTTGAAAAGAAAAAAGGGAGGAAAATTTAATTTTTCACTCCTCTTGTAATATAGCATCTAGCTACAAAATATTTGCCTATCTCTAAAATCACAACAAATTGTGTAACATGTAATTTTTTTTTCATTAATAAAATTACAAATTTTTCCTTTGCGAAAAAAAATCTTTTCGTGAACAAGGAAAGAGATTTTCGTTTTTTGCTTTGGTTGTTTTAAATGCATTAGTGAAATTCTCTTATGTTCAATTGATCACTGCTCTGTTATGAACTACTATCCCTCTCTTAGCTAGCTTTCATTGAATTGGAATGATTTTCTTTTGCATGTAGTTGTGCATTAATAATTCAATATCACATTTGGTAAGGCTTTGAAATCGGAACATTAATTCAAGATAAACTTTAAAACGAATTCAATCAACCTAAGGAAGCATTTAAACCTAACACACACATATTTATAGGTCTAGGCTAGTGACGTGTTCTGGCGTCATTAAACCTAGTAGCTGTTGTTCGCCATCTGGCTTTAGACAGCGCTAGCACGGACATGTGCTCCCTGTACCATCAAGTATATAAAGGGAGACCCTCATAGGTTGCAATCCTTCATCCATAGGAATCTGATTCTGTCACCCTGTAACCATTATACACTGAACACAACATTTGGGGAGACTACCTGCATGTACGTCAAGTCCTTGGTCATTTCTCTTTCATTTGATCACCAAGGTGTATATTATAGTTCACGGAAACTTGGTACACCCTCTTGCTTAGATTCCCTGAGTAGTCATTTTGGTCTTTTCGTGACTCTCTAAAATTGAAAATATCCTCGAGCACTTGTCCTTTCATGCTCGTTTCAACCTGAAAGTGACTAGAGTCACCTTTTGCTTGTTTCTTGACTCTTAAAACATGAAACAATAGAGTTTCGTTTCAATGTCATAAAATCAATTGCCTATGATCACATGCCCGTTAAAGATATTTTGTTGGCTTTATCTTAAGTATTTTCTTAGTGTTTGATCTTGGAGCCTCGAATTGGTTATCTTGGTTCTCTTATATTTTGAGACATAGTCACGGTGACATAACCACCAGTTTCGTCATATCCTCTTCATTACCTCCTAGTGGCGATCCTTCTCCTGAATTTTCTTCGGAAGCATCTCAGCCCACTAGGTCTGTCAATTTCTGGCAATCTAGTCTTCTGAGTATCTTACCTCTCGGTACCCAATCTCCTCTTGAAGATCCATTTTATACTAATTGGAAACCTCAGGACGCTTGGTCTGGTTTTGGGAACGAGGAAGAGTTTCCTCCTCTTACTTCAGAACCATCTTTATTAGCCATTGCTTTACTTGCCACTGCTCGTATCCTTTTCGACAATCAAGTGGCTTCATCTGACATGGATTCTTCGAGTCCTGTCAGTAGTGAAGAGCTTTATGTTTCTACAAGAGATCATTAGCTCCCTTTGGAGATTTTTCTTTATGTCTCAAGTCAACCTTCCTCACAACCGGTATCTCTCCCGTGTGGTTATCGTACGTTGGGTTAGATCATTTCTGGCGTTGCATCGTTGTATCAAAACCCAATATAGTCCGATACATCGACTCCCTCTGGGATCTCATCTCTCTCGGTATCAATGGCATCACCCTAGACTCCCATGACGTCGACGATTTTAACATTTGTTCCTGTCTGGCCCACTATCTGTGTTGCTTCATTCGCACTGGATGTCAATATGACTCAGTCATCCACAACGTCTTTTCTTGTTCGAAGATCCATTTTATCAATCCCAAGATACCTGTTAGGCCCACCGTGAGTGGATCACGGCCTCACGTTTCACAGCAAACTTAGTTGGTAGAGAAACCTCAGTCCTCTGCCCCATTTGGCTCTCAGGTTTTCATGATGAATGGTCCTACATCCATTTCTATTGCTACCCGATCGAAATATTATACCGAACCACGTGAGGCAACAGGGAAGGAAGTTGTTGATGGTCCTCCTCCCCCGCCTGCTTTTGGCCCTCTTCAGATTGAAAGGCCCAGTCCTGAGCCTTTTGTACGCCCACCTTCTAAAGGTGTACTTTGTAAGTCTTCCTACAAACCTAAGCCTGTGTTGCTCGAAATTATAGTATTGTTGAGGATTTAGCTTAGGTGCCATATTCTATGTCTGCATTGGAAGTACTTCAGAGTTTTCCGTCTCAACGGAAGGCTTTGTTATCTGCTATCGGAGGGGTTGATCCTGTTGATTCGATCCTTATCAATTTCGATTTGTAAAATTTCATCCCACGTCTCCCTCAACAGCTTGCGTTGATCATTTAAGTTGGGATTAATGGAAAGAATATCCATCGAGTGGTCATGGACGGGGGTGCATCTACGTGCATCATGTCATCTGCCTGCTAGAAAGCCATCAGTTCTCCAGCCCTCAATTCATCTTCAAACGCTTTAGAAGCTTTTGATGGAAGGGAAACTTTCCATCTCCGTGTCCTCGCTATTTTATTTGTTACGTTAGAAGGGAAAAAAATTAATGTTGAGGTTGAATTTGTTGACGCCAAGCTCAATTACAATATTCTCCTCGGTCATAGTTGGACTCACGCCATGTTGTGCGTTCCTTCCACTCTCTTTCTTATCTTCAATTTCCACACGAAGGAAAGATCATCACTGTCGATCAGTTGACCTTTTTCACTTCTTCGTCTTTCGAGAGAAATTTCCAATATGTAGATCGTATTCCTACGCCTTATGAGAGCATAGGGCCAAGTCTTTTCAAATATCCTTCCCTCATGGGTCTTTTTCCTCTTCCTCTGCCCAACACTGCTCAGGTTAACATGATATTTAGGTCTTCTGATCCATGGGTGTTACATTGAAAATTGTCACCTTGACGTTTTTTTGTCCATATGAGCTCATTGTCACTCATACATTTCTCGTTTGCAAGTCTAAACACATCAGTTCCTACTATCAAGCCTTGAAAATAAGATAAAAGCTCATAAAAGTCCTTAAAACACTTGTACCACACTCTCTTTGCTTTACCTATGCTACCGCACCTTTTGTAAAGGAAAACTGCGGTATGTACTGCACTTTTCCTTCATTAAAAGTGCGGAGCCCTGTAAAAGGTAAAAAAGGTGAAAGTAAAATCTAGAAGCTCAATTTGAGTCATTTTTGGAAGCTTCTAGAAACATTCCTGTGGTGGAAAGTCTGCTCTTTTTTAGGTTCAAGTATCCCACCCATTAAGGAGCTAACCCCTTGATGTAAGGAGCTAATCCCTTTGAAGGAGTTTTCTATCCCTTCTTAGTAGGAACTGCAACCTCCTCTCTTTCACTATAAAAAGAGGCATTGGGCAGCCTCAAAGGGAGTTGAAGCTTTAGTATTATTTGAGGTGAAGTTTTGTTGGAACTTAGACGCTTTTAGTTGAGATTTTATGTGGGAAAGATTACATACCTGTATGTATCTCGGTTAGAAGAGTGCAAGTCTTGTCAGAGTAAAGGAGATTCCTGCTTCGGACCCCAGGAAGACATGTGCAACATCAAGGCGGACACGGTTGTAAGGTTTTTCTTACTTTCAAAGCTAATGCAAATAAGTCTATTTGTCTCAATAAGCTGTCAATTGATTGGTTTATTTTATGGATTCCTTGATCACCATAATAGATATGATTTATGAATATATGCTATGTAGGTGTTATTTGATGTTTGTTTGTTTGTGATTGCAGATCTTCGAAGGCAACTCTTTCAGGCGACTGAAGGATGACTACTACAAACAAGCGTTAGATCAAAGGTAAGATCGTAAAACCTTTATAGCATTTAATTATGGATCACGATATATCTAGAGAAAGATAGATTTAATTGTATGTTTGTTGCTATACTATCCTTAGGATACTAGGGAGATCAGTCTTGTCCACAAGATCAATTAATCCGACCAACAAATTGGCAACTCCACTGGGGAAAGATTTGATTTTTGGTTTTCCTTTTGTTTTGAATTGAGAAAATGATTTTTTTGGTTTTTGATTGATGTATACTAGTTTGGGTAGCTAAGTTTAATTTTTCTTTACTTTGAAAAGTTTTGAAAAGTTTTGTTTTCTTGAATTTTTCTGATCTCCGCACTTTGCATTCATGCACAGTGCGGACATCTCTGCAATTTTCTTGAGTAACCAGTGTAGGACCACACCTGTTTGCTCTGGAGCCTGTGGACCCTGTGAAAATTTTAAGAAAACTTAAGATTTCCTTTTCTGGCTTTAGTCTAGATTTAATTTAAGATTCTTAGCATCTACCCATATCTATATTTTTCTATCAAAAAGCCTTGTTTATGAGCTTCTTTCAGCAATTTTTCATCTCATCAATCTTCGTTAAGTTAATTGGGTGTTTTGAGTCTCTTTTTTGAGAAATTTTTAATTTGATTTCCTTTGGTCATTACTTGGAGGTTTGTCTCAGTCTTTTCACAATTTTGCATCTTTTTGTTTTTTTTTGCAAAAAAAATTCCCTTTGAGTGTTAGTGTCTGAGTGTTAATCACCTTTGAGTGTTTTTATTTTTTGATCTTTGGAACTCTCACCCGATTTTCTTTACCTACACTTGATTGGTTCTTTAGATTACATTAGAATCATCTTGTGTTTGAGAGTTCTCTTGCATAGATTACATTTGCATAATTAGAATTCTCGTTTTCAGAATATGAATGAAAAATGTGCATAGATTACATTTGCATAGTTTTTAGGTGAATTGTGCATAGATTACAATTTCATAGTTTACATTCTGAAAAATCAATCGTAGATTTAGATTATTTTCTTTGATTTGAATTTACATGTTTTTATGCTTGTTTTAAAAACACAAAAATAAAAAAAAATTGAATTGTTTTTCATTAGTTTTTCTTAATGAAATTAGTGCATTAGAGAATTTGTTATATTTTCTCTTATTTATCAATTTTTTCATTGTTGGAAGTGAATGGAAACTCTCTCCTTAATTTAGTTAGGATTCATCGAATTGAAAATATTACATTATCATATTCGATTGCATTCAGTTTTGGGTCGGGTCATAACACCATTGGTTTCATATTCATTTACCCTTTGAGTAATAACAACCCAAATAACACGACGCTTAATAAAATTCATCTAGTAATTTTTACATTTTTAGGGCTCTTTCAACCAATCTAGCTCAGGATTAGTGCTTTGGAATAGGTTGTAGTTAACTTTCTAAAGCAATTAAAACAAACAAGTAGTTAAATCTTGCGGTAGGAAATAAATCCAATTGTAAATTGTATACTCTGGGAAGATTCTCGTAAAGAAGTCAAGCATGATATCATGTCCAAACCAGTGAGATAATCAATTCTGCCTCATTGGGAACGATAGAATATGTGTGCATATTAAAAACTGTAAACTTCGGATTGACAATTGTCGAGGAGCCTAGGGTCACTTGTCGATAAACCTTAGATTGACCATGTCAAGGAGCCTTCAAGGGGATTGAGCTTTGTTACTTTTCCCTTGTGCGTATATCGGATCGTAGACTGTTCCCCCAGGTATATTTGTTGTTGTTGGTAACCTTAGTGTCTATAAACTTAAGATTTTTTCCTAAGGTGACGATGGAGGAAAGATCTCACTGTACCTAGAGCAGACGTCGACTAGACTCACTTGGACTCTCCGGAGGGTTATCTTCACTCGAGATGGCTTAGTGGAGAAACTTGCACTAGTCTGTTTCATTAAGCAAGTTGTCGGGGTAACTGTTCCATTTCTGAATTAAAATTCTACGATGTTGGATTTCATCACCAACTAGTGTTTTTAGTGTGGGAATCTACTGTTTATGTGTGGTTTGACTCCTAGATTTGATAGCGCGTGTTCATTTGTTTGTTTTACTTTTTAGAGACCATAGGTGTGAATTGTGAATTTTAATTGTTAGGTGTGAATTGTGAATTTTCAATAGTTTTAAATTGTTAATAAAATTCACTGAAGTTGAATATAATGGCAAATGTTACAGAATTTACCAACCAAGGAACCCCTCTTAACACGATTCATAGTACTTTTCCTTTCTTTGGAAATGTTGGTCCTCCTTATATGGCTACATTGTCATTACCTGGATTTACAATAGGTTTACCAGTATGGTTATTTTCAACTTCGTTGTCCCCGAATACTCCAATTATTCCACCTCAACTGGATGCTTCTCCTCAACAAAGTTCACCATCTCAACATCACCAACCTTCTATTGACCCTTTACCTTCTTCGCCCAATATGTCTTCCTCCCTTTCTTCCTCTTCGCTTGGTAAAAGCCTTGATGCTGTTAACCAGGTGACTAAGAAGAAGATGAAAGGGAAGAAGAAGAAGAAAGATAAGAATGAAGTCAACCAACCAACCATGGCTGTAAATGTTAGTAATGTTGAGGAAACTTCTAGCATGCATCGTAAACCCAAATTCCCTTGCAATCTTTGTAAGGGTGACCACTTCCTTATCAATTGTCCTGGTATTCCAAAGGTTTTGGAAGTATGGTCAAAAAATTCTCATCAACTTAGCATTGATCCATCAACCAGTGATTGTCAGGTTCCAGGGAAAAAGGGTAAAGTTAGGTTTCCTTGTAGTTTATGCAAAGGGAGTCATCAAACTCACATTTTCCCTCACATGGATGAAGCCTCAAAATTGTTGGAAAACCTTACTGTTCTGCAGCAACAACTTCCAACTGGTTACCGTAAAATTTCTTCCAACCTATCGTTAACTGACGGAGTGATTGATCTAATTCCAAGTACCGTCAATCCCACTCTTCCATTTGAGAGTGAAACTCATATCACTCAAGTTGATGATCGAGTATTTGATCAAGTGGTCGAATCTATTTCACATCTGGTCGATCCCACTCTCCCGCTAGAGAGTGAACATCATACCACTCAGGTTCTTCTTGTTACATCAGATTCTTCTACGCCAGGGGGAATTTCACCTGTTTCTACAGAACCCCCTCTAAGTACTGAGGTATTTTCCTTTGACTGGAATAGACTGGCAGAACCTCGTCTTCCTTCCTCCATCCCTTTCCAAATCATTGTGAAGGTTTGTGGTAAGAATGTGTGTCGCACAAATGTAGATGAAGGTGCTTCTGTTAGTATTTTATCCTCAACTTCTTGGCAAGCTTTGGGTTCCCCTCAACTTGTGCCTGTTACACAGAATCTGTCAGCTTTTAATAGAACCATTAGTGAACCTTTAGGGATCCTTCCTAAGTGTCATATTACCTTGGAAGTTAAAACTGTCTGTATTGATCTTATGGTAGTTCGAGGTCCCTTGGATTTCAATTTTATCCTTGGGAGAGACTATGTTTATGCAATGAAAATTGTCGTATCGACACTCTTTCGCGTGATGTCTTTCCCTCACAATGGAAACATTGTGACTGTAGATCAAATTTCATTTGCTAGTCTTGATTCGACTACCAATAATCTGACACCCCTAAATGTTCCTTATACGGAAGTGGTATCTACCCCGCCACGGGTTAATTATGTGGCAACCAGTCCCATGTTTTCACTTGCTGATGCAAGTGAACCTCTCACTATTTGCTCGACTTCCTTTGAATTAGATCCAATAATTGACATGGTGAACTCTATGGGGGCAGTTGAACGTGATGTTCTCATCCCTATTGAGTCCCTTGACATGTGTTCCTTTCACAGAACCATTCTTCCTTCTGATGAAGACCTCTTGGAAGCCATGATTGAGGTGTGTCCCTTGACATGTGTTTCTTTCAGTTGGAAGCCATGATCAAGGTTCCATGAGGATGGTTCCTTTTACTATGTCAACCTCATTAAAAAATGAAACATGTATTTGAGGATAGTTCCTTTTCCTGTGTCAACCTCGTTAAAAAATGAAATATGTAGTTGAGGATAGTTTCTGTTACTGTGTCAACCTCGTTAAAAAATGAAACATGTCTTAGATGAGGACGGTTCTTTTACTGTGTCAACCTCATTAAAAAATGAAACAGACCCATGAGGATAGTTGTTTTCCTGTGTCAACCTCATTAAAAAAATGAATCAATAGGTTATGTAAGTAGACTGTAGAGAAATGATTGATAGATTAGATAAGGACAGTTCTTTTCCTGTGTCAACCTCGTTAAAAAATGAATCAGTTCATTTAGAGGATAGTTCATGTTACTAAGTCAACCTCGTTAAAAAATGAATTAGGTATGAGCATAGTTCCTTTTTTTGTGTTAAGGTCGTTAAAAAATGAAACAAGGTTCTATGAGCATAGTTCTTTTCCTGTGTCAAGCTCATTAAAAAATAAAACAAATCCTCTCCTAATTGAGTCAAGTCTTTGACTAGATCTCATAGATGTTAAGTCGTATATTTAGGTTAGTTATTTCAATTTTTGCATAATTTTCCTAGAGTTTTAAGTCGAGTCTTTCATAAGATCTCATAAATGAACCTTCATTCCATCCAGCTATTAGTAACCAATAGTCTACTCAGTTGAATGAAATGAAGTTGGGGGGGCATGCGCTCTAGTAGATTACGCTTGGGGGGCATTCAAGCACAATTTTCTCTACGTTCAAGCTTGTGTAAAAATGAAACCGATCTCAAGCATAATTTTTCCTATGTTTCAATCTTTTCTAAAAATGAAACCTATCTTGAGTTCATTTCGGTTTTTATTTTCAAGACTCATTAAACTCATGAAAATCCCGAGATTATTTTGCTATTTTTCATTCTCGTAAAACACATGAAAATGCTGAGTTCTTTCCGTCTTTTCCTACTCGTAAATTAAATTGAAAGTCGGCCATAGTGAGTATATTTTTATCCCTTTTTCGTTAAAGAAAATGAACAGTCGTCCGTTCAGTATAATTTTACCCCTTTTCAGGACTGAAATGGAATATTTACGAAAAAGGTATACGTTGACTAATAATGGTCAATAGAGTTCTCTCCCGCATTATTTTATCCTTTTTCAGGCCTGAGAGACTAAATTTCCAAAAAAGTACACCCATGGAGTTTTCTTAAGTTTTTTCTTCTAACTCCCTAAAATTGAAAAACACTGAGTTTCTCCTATACTGGACTCGTTAAAAGTTAACAGTAAAGGACCTGTCAATTTTAAACATGAACGAACCACTCCTTCTTAGGGTTCAAATTTTAAACTAAGTTGGACTCATTCGAAGGATGAGCTTATAAACAAGCAAATGTTATCCTCCTCAAGCTTGTCAAAAATAAAGAGGTACTTGCCAGAAATGGTGGGGGAAAAGAGAGAAAAACAAACCTGTTTGTTACATTTTGATTTTGGAAAAGCCGTTTACCACTCTTGAACACGACACTTCTGTCTACCTAGGTTGGGAAATCCTTTGCCTATCAATTAATCAAACCATAATTGAAAGTCTTCAGCCGATTTCTGGGTATTGGCTTTGGGTCAATTGTCATCAAGCCATCTGCAGTGTCGTTATGTGTTCAATAGGACATTTCAAATAAACCATTCATCTACAAAATATCTGTCTTCCATTTTTAACATCCCTCAGTCAGTCCTTGCCAAATATTTCTTCAAAACTTGATCTATGGTTTCGTGTTGTGGGCTTGCCTACGAAAAATCACTTTCTATCGACGACAGCTCATCATCTAGGAAGTTGATTTAGAAATCATCAGTGCCTTAAAATCTGCATGCCTTAATGGTAGTTTTCTCGCCTTTGATGACAGGTTACATCATTGACCTTCGATCGAATGATTCTGTGGAATGTTCAACTTCAGCTCATTCACTCACATTTCATGGATTGTACTGAGTACTTTGAGGGCCATTGTCATTTTTGGTGGTTTCTCTCACACTTGTTAACAGTTCACATCATTCACTGGTAATTAAGTGGTTTCTACCATGTTCAACTTTGACACATTCAATCGCATGGATAGAATCATACTAGTTCGGGAAGCAGAAATCAAGACCCTGGATCTAGTTTCTACCATCTAGGCTGCGAGGAATTTTGTTATTCATTATATATTAGACCATTCATAAACAGATGGTTGCGTCCATAATGTGTCTACACATGTCTATATTGTTGATGTATTGAAACGATCATTCCTATATCAGAACAAGTTTAGTTAGTTTTCTAGTTAGTTTTGATCTGAGTATGGGAATTCCTACCTCAGCGATGATATATATATATATATATATATGTGTGTGTGTGTGTGTGTGTGTGTGTGTGTGTGTGTGTGTGTGTGTGTGTGTGTTTTGAATTGAATGTTTTTACAGGTTCCGACTGGGGTGTCCAGAGGCTGATCCTCGAAATGATAAAATACTTCAATCTTCATACATTACAGACTCACTCTACATCTATTACAGACTTCGCACTTTAGGGGGCAATCTGTTACACTGAAAATTGTCACCTTGACGTTTTTTTGTTCGTATGAGCTCATTGTCACTCATAAATTTCTCCCTTGCAAGTCTAAACACATCAGTTCCTAATATCAAGCCTTGAAAATAAGAGAAAAGCTCATAAAATTCCTTAAAACACTTGTACCTCACTTTCTCTTTGCTTTACCTACGGTACTGCACCTTTTGTAAAGGAAAATTGTGGTACGTACCACAATTTTTCTTCATTAAAAGTGCGAGCCCTGTAAAAGTTAAAAAAGGCGCAAGTAAAATCTAGAAGCTCAGTTTGAGTCATTTTTGGAAGCTTCTAGAAAAATTCCTACGGTGGAAAGTCTACTCTTTTCAGGTTCATGTATCCCATCCATTAAGGAGCTAACCCCTTGATGTAAGGAGCTAATCCATTTGAAGGAGGATTCTATCCCTTCTTAGTAGGAACTGCAACCTCCTCTCTTTCACTATAAAAAGAGGCATTGGGCAGCCTCAAAGGGAGTTGAAGCTTTAGTATTATTTGAGGTGAAGTGCTGTTGGAACTTAGACCCTTTTAGCTAAGATTTTATGTGGGAAAGATTACATACCTGTATGTATCTCGGTTAGAAGAGTGCAAGGCTTGTCAGAGTAAAGGAGATTCCTGCTTCGGACCCCAGGAAGACCTGTGCAACATTAAAGCGGACACAGTTGTAAGGTTTTTCTTACTTTCAAAGTTAATACAAATAAGTTTGTTTTTCTCAATAAACTATCAATTGATTGGTTTATTTTATGGATTCCTTGACCACCATAATAGATATGAATTATGAATATATGCTATGTAGGTGCTATTTGATGTTTGTTTGTTTGTGATTGCAGATCTTCGACGACAACTCTTTCGGGCGACTGAAGGACGACTACTACAAACAAGCGTTGAATCAAAGGTAAGATCGTAAAACCTTTATAGAATTTAGTTATGAATCGCGATATATCTAGAGAAAGATAGATTTAATTGTCTATTTGTTGCTAGACATCCTTAGGATACTAGGGAAATCGGTCTTGTCCACAAGATCGATTAATCCAACCAACAATGGGTCATCCCTTCGCCCAAGCAGATTGATTCGTTTGGTGACTCAATGTTGTTAAGCCCAATAGATATAGATTATGTGAACTTATTTAGGCTTTGGCTCCTCCTCCCTTTGATCATGCTCCTTTGAGTATGTCTCTTGACACTTATTCTCAATCCCCTTAGCTCAGCGATTCAGATTTGCCTGATCCCTTAAACGAGATATTTCCCACTGATGAGGCCATCGTGGAGACTATGTCTCTTGAGGATCCTCCTTTTGACGATAGTCATCATTGTTCCTCTTTCATGCCTAGCCTTGGGGCCATGTCTACTTGTCTCGAGAAGTTTGCTTCTCAAGTTCCTTCTCATCCACTTCAAATGCCCATCCTGACACATGAAGTCTTTGCATAAGGTAACTTAGGAAACATCACACAAACGATGTGTATCGACATCTCTGTCAAGCCGGGGGTTGTCGAGAACATCCATATTGGGGTGACCTATTCTCTTGATGAGATCGAGGTCTATACTAATCTCTTTCACAATTTTCGTGACATTTTCGCTTGGTCTTACGAAGAAATGCACGGCATTGATCCGAGTATAGTGGTGCATGAAATTTCTACTTATCCTGGTGAGAAGCTTGTTTGCCAGCATGTTGGTCAGATAAATCGTTCTTGCAGACAAGACCGATCTCCCTAGTATCCTAAGGATAGTCTAGCAACAAAAATACAATTAAATCTATCTTTCTCTAGATATTTCACGATTTAGAATTAAATGCTAAAAGGTTTTTAGGAACTTACCTCTCATCCAATGCTTGTTTGTAGTAGTCTTCCTTCAGTCACCCGAAAGATTTGCCTTGAGAAATCTGCAATCAAAAACATGCAAACATTAATAGTACCTACATAGCATAAATTCATTAATCATATCTATTATGGTTATCAAGGAATCCACAAAATAAACCAATTAATCAAGAGTTTATTGAGAAAAATGGATTTATTTGTATTATCTTAAAAACAAGAAAAACCTTAAAACTGTGTCTGCCTTGATGTCATACAAGTCTTCCTGGGGTCCGGAACAGGCGTTTCCTTCTACTATGGCCAACCTTGCACTCTTTCAGCCAAATACATACAGGTGTGTAATCTTTCCCACATGAAATATTAGCTAAAAGGGTCTAAGTTCCAACATCATTTCACCTCAAATAATCATTAAGCTTCCTCCCTTTGAGGCTGCCCTATGCCTCTTTTTATAGTGAAGGAGAGGAGATTGCAGCTCCAAATAAGAGGGGATAGAATCCTCTTTCAAGGGGATTAGCTCCATATATCAAGGGGTTAGCTCCTTTATGGATGGGATGCATGAACCTGAAAGGAGCAAACTTTCCACCGCAAGATTGTTTCTAGAAGCTTCCAAAAATAACTTAAACTGAGCTTCTAGATTTTACTTGCGCCTTCTTTACCTTTTACAGGGTTCTGCACTTTTAATGAAGAGAAAGTGCGGTGGGTTCCGTATGAAACATAGCAAACATATGCGGTACCGTAGGTAAAGCTAAGAGAAAGTGTGGTACAAGTGTTTTAGGGACTTTTATGAGATTTTATCTTATTTTCAAGGCTTCATATTAGGAAAGGATGTTTTTAGACTTGCAAGGGAGAAAGTATGAGTGATAAAGAGCTCATACGGACAGTAAAACGTCATAGTGACAATTTTTAGTGCAACAAATTGCCCCCTAAAGTGCGAAGTCTGTAATGTATGAAGAGTGAAGCACTTTATCATTTCAAGGATCGGCCTGTGGACACCCCAGTCGGAACCTGTAAAAACATTCAATGCAAAACATGTATATGTGTATATATCATCGCTGAGGTAGGCATTCACATACTCAAATAAAAAATAACTAGAAAAAACTAACTAAACTTGTTCTAATACAATACATCATCAGTATAGACATGTGTAGACACAGTATGGACGCAGCCATATGTTTATGAATGGTCTACTATATAATGAAATAGCAAAATTCCTCGCAGCCTGGATGGTGGAAACTAGATCCAGGGTCTTGATTTCCGCTTCCCTAACTAGTATGATTCTATCCATGCGATTGATTGTGTTGAAGTCGAACATGGTAGAAACCACTTGATTACCAGTCAATGATGTGAACTATTAACAAGTGTGAGAGAAACCACCAATAATGTCAATGGTTCTCAAAGTACTCAGTACAATCCATGAAATGTGAATGAATAAGTTGAAGTCGAACACTTCACAGAATCATCTGATCGAAGGTCAATGATGTAACCTGTCATCGAAGGTGAGAAACCTGCCATTAAGGAATGCATATTTCAAGGTACTGACAGATTCTAGATCAACTTCCTAGATGATGAGCTGTCGTCGATAGAAAGCCTACAACACGAAACCATAGATCAAGTTTTGAAGAAATATTCGGCAAGGACTGACTCAGGGACGGTCAACGTGAATGCAGACAAATGATTTGCAAATGAATGGTTTGTTTGAACTGTCCCCTTGAACACATAACGACACTGCAGATGGCTTGGTGACAATTGACCTAAAGCTAATACCCAGAAACCAGTTGAAGACTTTCAATGTGGTTTGATTAACTGTTAGGAAAGGGATTTTCCCAACCCAGGTGGAAAAAAGTGTCGTGTTCAAGAGTGGTATACAGCTTTTCGAAAATCAAAATGTAACAAACAGGTTTGTTTTTCTCTCTTTTCCCCTACCATTTCTTGCAAGTACCTCTTTATTTTTGACAAGCTTGAGGAGGATAACATTTGCTTGTTTATAAGCTCATCCTTCAGATGAGTCCAACTTAGTTTAAAAGCGAACCCTAAGAAGGAGTGGTCCATTCCTGTTTAAAATTGACAGATCCTTTACTGTTAAATTTTAACGAGTCTAGTATAGGAGAAACTCGGTGTTTTTCAATTTTAGGGAGTCAGAAGAAAAACTTAAGAAAACTCCATGGGTGTAATTTTTCATAAATTTAGTCTCTCAGGCTCAAAAAAGGATAAAATAATTCGGGAGAGAACTCTATTGACCATGATTAGTCAACGTATACTTTTTTCGTAAATAGTCCATTTCAGTCCGGAAAAGGGGTAAACTTATACTGAAAGGACGACTATTCATTTCCTTTAACGAGTTCAAATAGTCAAGTACTTGGTAATATTTTCATGCTTAGAGAGTCTGAAAAGGGCTTAAAAGAGAACTCCATGGTTTCCCTTTTTCATAATTTTTAAGAGTCCGAAAAAGTGATAAAAGTATGCTCTTCGTCAAAAATGACCGTTTCACCCGAGAAATCCGATATTCTGTAAAAAAACTTCAAAAAATTAATTGTACCTGTTTGAATTAAAAAATCATTTTGAAAAACCATCTTTTTAAAGTGAAAAATAAACAAAATTAATTTTCATTTATTCGAAAAAACTTATAAAAAGGAGTTTTTCAATTTAATTTTTACCGTTTGAGTTCAGAGTGAAAGTTTGAGAGCTTTTGGAAAAAAACATTCTGGAGAAGATTTTGGACAATCTGAACGTTAGAATCGAGAACTATTTTCTCCAAGTAATCCACATTCTCTTTTTCTTGTTTTTTGTCTATTTATTTCTGCAATTTAGGGCTTAAATTTCATTTTTAGAGAGAATTTTGGTTAAAAATTTCGCTCACGGGGGTCCACAGGTGTAACACACAGCACCTGCGGACCCTGATTTTTTCTCATATAGAGAAAAGTCATGGTCCCACACTTTTAATACAGGGCCCGTGCGTAGCTATGCACTGTCCCTGAACTAAAAGTGTAGAGGCGTTGTAAGCAAAATAAAAAATCATGTTCTCTCAAATTTGCCCAAAATTTTCCAAATAAGATGATTCTAATGCTTCCTTTTCTTCATTGTAGGATATTCACAATGCTTATCTTGCAAGAATGGGAACATGAGGACGTGGACGATGCTGCAATGCTTCATCCACCCACACTGCAAGCTTTGAGAGCATGTGGTTTATACAAGTTCTGGGCCATACAGGGCATGAGAGCTCAAGTAGATCTCCTAACTTGTCTGGTGAACAAATGGGATGTACAGGACCAGTGTTTCATTATTGAAGACCACTGACTCGAAATCGAGTTGGAGGACATATACTTTTTGATTGGTTTGTCCAAGAGAGGCGAATCAATTTCTCTGTTTGGGACTAGGCCAGGTGGCCAGTCTATCACTAGTCTTCAACTGGAGTTATGTGATGACCATGCAGATCCTAAGGACAAATGGATTGACATTAAGACTATCATCCACCCTGAGTTGAAAGTGATTGCATTTACTTTCACCATATTGTGCGGGAGTGCAGCGTTACATGTTGCTACTAGATCTCAAATGCGGATTGCAGTGGACTGTTTCCGAGGCACCATATTCAATTGGTGTGAAGCAGTTTTGGCCAATGTCAAAGGCCAAATGACCAGAGAAAAGAATAGGAAGTTAAAAAACTTCGGGTATGGAGCAATTTTGGTCACTTTTTCTTTGGAGAGGATTCCTCTACTGGCTCCACAGCTTATTCCAGTTGATCAGGGTGCAGTCCGGGAACCTCAAATGGTCCGATGGGTTGCATTGATGGCCTGTCACAGCAAGGGAATTGAGGTTGTTCGATTCCATCCGACTCACTTCCGTTGGTTGCAGAACCAACTCTTTGTGATCGAGTATTTTCCGTATGCCGGGATGGATTATCGCGGCGATCGAGACATGTCCCTTCCTCTGGGAACTCAGTGGGATGAATCAGGTAAAAATCATTTTGACATTTTCTAAGTTCTAATTTTTATTTTGTTTTTTAAATCGTCCAAAACTGATAGCAAAATTTTTGAATGCAGATGTGGGTCCACGTCGACCAGATACTCTTCGCCCCTTCGAGAGGAGGCAAAGAGATCTAGCACCAGCTACAGCGGTACCACCTCCACAGGATCAATTAGCAGAGATCCTTGCCGATCTGGAGCACCATCTAGAGCGGCTGACTATGGATATTCCAAATACCACTATAGATGATATTCCACTCCGATTGCAGAGATATGTGATCGGAGTTCGGACCATTCAGGAGATTCCTGAGCAGGGTGGCTCGAGTAGTGGTGTATTATCACGATCATCGCCACGGATAGTGGATGATCGATTGTAGACCTATGACATTTTTTATTTTTTTATTACCATTTTTTACGATCATAAGGTGTTTCAAACCTATGATAGAAGACGATGTAATATTTTTTGAAAAACATTACTCTATGCTTTGATATTATTACTACTTTGAGCTTATCTGTCTAACACATTATCGAATGTTATTTAATTTTTACCTGTTTCATTATTGCAAATGTCTGTTTATAACACTAGAAGCTACTACATCTGCTAATGTGTTTAAATTTCTCGAAATATGTTGATATTCAATGTAATAAAATTCTCGTTCGAAGAGACGAACCCTCAAAAACAATATTAACAACACTGGATTTCTAATTTCATAAACTCTGTTTAACTGTAGTACAACGAGTTCAAAATCCATCCTAACAATCAAACTCTGAATTCAAAATGAAATGTACTCAGATAATAATTCAATCATTGCGCTATATTCTGCAATGTTATTTATCATTTGACCAAGACTTACCCCATGCATAGATATTAACTCGTCAGTGGGTGAATAAATAACCCAGGCTGCGAAAGAAATGTTCCGAGTACTAGGACAAGCACCGTCAGCAAAACCAATGTATGTTTGAAGAAATTTCGACATCTGCAATATCAAGAGTAAAACTCAGATAATCAGAAATAGTAATAAGAGCACACTTTACACTAGATATTCTTATCTAATCTAAGACACACTAGCTGTAAAAGAAACTAATCTAACAAGAAGACCTCCACACAAGAATTAACCATAATATCTCTTCAGATAAAGGCCATTTTTGGGTTTTTCTAAAGAGACCCCGTCAAAATCGATTAGTTCATAGGCCCCTTTTGCAAGCTGTTGCTTGACAATGTAAGGACCATGCCACATGGGTTCGAATTTCCTAGCCCCTAGCTTATCGTTAGCTTTATCGTATACCAAAACTAGGTCTCCTTCCAAAAAAATGCGAGGTGTAACACTTCTATCGTCTTGAGCTTTCATTTGTTTCGCATGAGTTTTAGTTGCTAGTACAGCAGTGCGCCGATTCTCATCTAGCTGAGCTAAGTACAAAAAAGTTTCTCCTCCTCAGAAGTAGCTGGTAGTAACTCTATGGCTAATTGTAATGACGGTATTTCACATTCAATAGGTAACACCGCTTCTAAACCGTAAAATAGTTGAAAAGGAGTGAAACCAGTCGATGTTTTTACTGAGGTCCGATATGCCCAAAGTGCTGAAAAGAGCATGGTATGCCAATTCGACTTATGAATTCCAATGATCCGTTTGATCATGGTGACTAAAACTTTATCAATGGCTTCAACCAGACCATTAGCCTGTGGGTAATACAGAGTAGAACTATCATGGCACAGACCAAGTTGATCTGTCAGTTCGGTCATCATGATATTTCGAAAGTGACTTCCATGGTCAGTGATAATGGCTTGAGGTACACCGAATCGAGCAATCACATGATTTAATATGAAATTTGTTTCAGTTTTTTCATCTGCCGCAAATGTAGGCATCACCTCGGCTCGCTTGGTAAAATAATATACCACGAGGATGATATACGCATGCCCCCCAGCCGAGTGAGGATTACATGTAATAAAGTCAATGGCCCATTTTGCAAAAGGACCGACAACAATTATAGGGTGAAGAGAAGCGGGTGGTGTACGCATCTTACGATCAAAGATTTGACAATTGTGGCATTTCCAGATCGCATAAATACAGTCTTTAAACAAGGATGGCCAGAAATAACTAGCGCGCAATATCTTTTGGCCTGTGGCATACCCAGACATATGAATGCCACATGCCTTAGAGTGATAGTCATTCAGAACTTTTTCAGCTTCTTCATGATTGAGACAATGGCAGAAAACTGAATCCGCACCACGACGATATAGTGTGTCACCAATAATATTGTATTGTTGGGACTGGAAAGGAATTTTCTATCATTGTGACTGTGAAATTTCAGGCCGAAAATTTTGGGTTTGAAGATAAATGATTATATATCCATACCAAGGATCAACAGTACTAATGAGAAACAAGGATTCATCTACAATGGGTTGTTCCGCCACAGTTTCTGTATCAGTACACAGGAAATCACACATAAGTTCAGCAAAAACTAATGATTTCTTTGATTTGGATTTTTCAAATTCCAAGTCAAACTCCTGCAGGATGACGATCCATTTGGAGTACTTGCCCCCTAGAAAATTTTTGGTCAATATATACATCATAGGGTTATAGTCAAAAATCATTGTAGTTTTGGGTAAAAGAATGTAGTGACGAAATCGTTGGATAGCATGAACAGCTGCCAAGGCCAATTTCTCCACATTCGAGTATTTGATTTCAATCGGATGCAGATTGCAACTGAGATAGTAAATCACATGTTCATTGGAAAATTCATCTTCCTGAACCAAAACCATTCCAATGGTGGAATAGGAAGCGACGAGGTACAAAAAATAATCCCGGTTGTAATTGGGAGGATGCAATAACGGTGCATGGGTCAACGCGTGTTTAAGAGTATCAAAAGATTGATCAAAGATCTCGTCCCAAAAGAAAGGAATGTTTTTCTTTAACAACCTGGTAAAACCCTTTTTTAACTCGGCGTAGTTAGGAATGAACCGGTGTAAAAAGTTCGCTTTCCCTTGCAAACTTTGGATTTGGCGAAGAGTAGAAGGAGGAGGTAAATTGATGATAGCCTCAACCTTCGATGGAGCAAAACGAATGCCTGATTTTGAGACAACAAATCCCAATAATCAACCCGATTCTACACAAAAGAAACATTTGTGAGGATTCAGCCGAATCCTATAATGCCTACATCTCATAAAGATAGCACGTAAATGAGTAAGATGATTGGCTCTATGTGATGAATGAGCAGGTAAATGATCAAGATAGGGTTGCACAATGTGTTTGATGTCATGAAATGCATAGGACATTGCCCTTTGAAAATTTGTACCAGCGTTCTTCAATCCAAAAGGTAGTTTGCAATAGGAAAAATTCCCCCATGGGCAGATGAAAGTTGTTTTAGGTTGATCAGCAGGGAGTACATTGATTTGATTGTAACCGGAAAATCCATCCATGAATGAAAACATTTCTCTTCCAGCACAATCATCAATAATTTGATCGATATATGGGGTTGCATAATTGTCTTTAGGACAAGAACGATTTATATCCCTATAATTGATACATACTCGTATCATTTCCTGTTTTTTGTTAACAGGAACAATATTAGATACCCAATCCGTTAGAGGAATTGGATAAATAAAACCTGCACGAAGTAATTTCTCAACTTCAGCTTTAATAGCAGCAAATTTTTGTGGATGTATCTGACGTAATCTCTGTCTGACAGGTTTAGCATCCGGGTATGTCTTAATTTCATGAACAACAATTGACAGATCAATTCCTGGAATTTATTCATATGACCAGGCAAAAACGTCGTAGAATTCCTGAAATAGGGCTTTATAAGTTTGGATTTCATCTTCCATACAAGAAGCACCTATATGAATGTTTTCAACAATTCCTGGTTTAACTGATATATCAATGGGAACCGTTGTAGAAATATTTTCTAAATTCATCTCAGAATCAGAATTCTGAATAGGATTTTGGGGTTCTTTGACATAATCAGTGTTAAAGATAGACGAAAAATCAGTTTCGAAATGATCAAGCTCAGGTAAAAATGAAGATCGATGATGGAGATCTTCCCATGGTAATTCATCAACAGACAAAAATTCACGAATATGCTCATCAGTAGTGAAGACTTGCTGAGCAGGATCAGGAATTGATGTTGAAGCTGAGTGCGACATAGAAAGAGATTCCTCAGTGATCACATTCACGGGATCAATATAGGTTGAAGGAGTATCAGAAAATGAATGTACTGCCTGATATGCGACTTCAAAAGGACTCAATGGCATGGTACCATCAAAAGAATCCAGCGTTGAATCTGAAGGTACTATCTAAGGATCATCGAAGAAAATAGTACTTGATGAAATCATATGAATATTCATGATAGGAGGGGGTACGTTAGGAGCAGGTAATGAAAAAGTTCCTAATAAACCAGAATCTTTAATCAAACCTACGCCAACATCATTATAAGGGATAGTCGATTTTCCAATATGTTGAATACTATCTGTAGTGACTGGATCGGACGAAAAATATGTCACCTGATCTATTTTAACAATATTTCCTTGATGACGAAACATGATAAGATGAAAGACCGATGAAACAACAACAGTCATAGCATAAGACCAACTGCGACCCAGAAGAAGGTTTTAATCTAGAGGGGCATCAGCCACTTCCACATCTAGATTTATGGTTTTTCCTTTGACCTCTATCGGTAGATCCTACAGAATATCATAAGGGTGGAACCCTCTTCCATCAAAATCTTTTAGAATTGTCGAATATTGGTTCAGTGTTGGAGAACCAAGTGATTTACAACATTTGATCAACATAATACACGTATAAGCTCCCTCATCAATTACAGTACGAGATCAAATATGTTCTTGACCAAAACTGAAATCTGGGTAGCCATTTGATGAGGTAAACGAGGTGTAAAATTTTATAAATCGAAGATCATGAGGTTCGAATCCTGAATATCCACAACTCCTATAGCAGACAATAGTAATTTATGTTGTGCTGGACATGATTGCAACACTTCCAAAGCCAACATTGCTGAAGGGGAAATAGCTAAATCTTCAACAATGTTGTAGTTCTGAGCAACTCTCGCATCTAGATTGAAAGCTGATTTATGAAGTACACCCTTAGCAGGTGGTTTGATTACTAGGTCAGAATTGGGTTTCTCGATCTGTAGCGGATTAGAAACGGAAGAAAACATAGTTGATGATGTTGAATTAGAAGGTTTTGCTCCTTTACCATCAAAAGGATTTTTACTACCATAATCTTGCGATCATGTCGCAACCATTACATGAGACGACATCATCAAAATATCTTTTGATGTGTTCGAGGAAGATCCAATAATTTTAGTATCTTGAGTCGGAAATGGATCCTTCAAGACAACAGAATTTTTCGAACCTTTAACAAATTTTGATACCTCTGCTCGATGCAGGCACTCCTTAGTGAAGTGATCCTCGTCATAGATAAGACAAGGATAGCGAGGTTTTTGTTTTTCTTCATTTGGTTCATTTTTATCAGTTTTATCTTTTGAAGATTGTTTATTTTTATTCTTCCCCTTTTTCTTACCACCAGTTTTAGATTTGGATGTAGATGATTCTACAATGTGTATATCGGCGGAATTTTCATTGGAAGAATCTCCTTTAGGTGAATCTGGTAAAGTTATGATAGGATAACCATATTTGAAGATTTCTTCTTACTTTTAGTACTAACTGAACCAATGACACCATCAGCGGCGTGAGACCCTGAAGGAGTTGCAGTTAATTGACCGGATCGTGGTAGATCGGGGATTTTATCGTACAAAGTACCTGACTGCGTATAAATGAAGTCAAGGTACTGAGCCTGAGCAATGACTTGCTCTTCACTAACAACACCTCCTTTGGCCACATATTCAGTAATTTTTGGAAATAATGATTTGATAAACCATTCTACCAAAATTTGATCCAGAATGAAAACTTTTACCAAACGTCACCTACGTCGCCATTCATGAATATGATCAGAGATGAATTTAGATATAGATTGTTTGATCAAATTCAAAAATTCGGTGTCCTTTTCGTATCTGATAGGAAACTGAAAATGGGTTAAGAAAGTAGTGGCTAACTGATTAAAATTATTAAAAGAACCTCATGGTAACTCAATGTACCATTTGGCGACAAGACCAATAAGAGTTCTCTGGAAAAGACGTAACCGAATCGAATCATCAATGAGCGAATTGGATGCACACCAGAGGTGATAAGTCATAACATGATTTGATGGATCCTATCTTGACTTACCTTCAAACTTTGGAATATCACTGGGCAAATTATTAGGCATCGGAGGCCAATACAGAAGATAAGAAATCGGATCATTCATAAGGTGTGATAGGTCAGGTAAATATAAATTTGCTATAAACGGTAACCGACGGTTAAGGTCATGATAACCTTGCATAATCAAACCAGTGCCGGGAGGAGGATATCCAAGATATCCTGGAATTAGATTTGCATTAGGAATGGTAAAACCTCCCAGATAACCAGGATTAACCGAACCAAACTGGGGTTGCTGAGGTGATTGAAAATTATACCCAGGGTATGGCTGATACTGATATGTTTGGTTTTGTACTACAGGTCCAAATTGATACTGTCCCTGATACGGTTGATAAGAGAATTGCGGTTTACTTGTTACAAATGTACTTGAACCAGCTTGTACTACATGCATCTAGATGTTAGCCAGGATTTTAGGTCCTGACTGTAGTACAGATACTTGTGGAATTTGCACTGATATTTTCAGGATAGCAAAAACAGGAGCTGCAGATACTCCGAGAATAGGTGTGGAAGGCGGAACAGATACCGTAGCAGCAGCAGTCTGAGGCGGAGTTTGGGGTGAACTAGCCCCAGGTTGCTAAAAAACACTAGGTGCAGAAACTAGAATAGTAGGCTGGAGAGATTTCTGAGTTGAAACAAAAATTACGGATGGTCCAGGTTGATTAGGTAACTGCACATTAGGTTTTTGTAAATTCTGCTGGATTTGAGATTGATCCCACACTGGATTAATTCCAGAATATTGACCCATTGAAGGTTATGTATACGAAGGAACATAGCTTGGTTGAACATAAGATGATAATTTACTGGAAAATTCCCAGCTCCTTGTAATGGTTGACCTGAAGGAGGTTAAAAATTTTGAGCTGAGTACTGAATTTGGGGTTCAGATATTGACCCTGAGGAATAAACTGACTCCGGGGTTGATATTTCCCTTAAGGTATGTACTATCCTTGAGGTTGATATTTACCTTGAGGTATGTACTGTCCTTGAGGTTGCCCCCCAGGCGGTAAATATGCTCCTACAGTTTGACCCCCAGGTGGCAAAAAACTACCCTAAGGTTACCCTCCAGGCAGTAATTGACTACCTTGAGGTTTCCCCCCAGGCGGTAATTGACTTCCTTGAGGTTGAGGATTAGGAATATTACCAGACATCATAAAGATTTGTTCTGAGTTCGACATTTCGGTAGTTGTACCATTTGTACCAGATGAAAAAGTTACCTGTTCGACAGGTTTGGGAGATGCCCCTGAGAAAGTACCAGAGAGCGACTATTATCCCGAAGGAATAGGTGGACCACCATATAAAAATGTTTCCGGAGATTGGGAAAACATAGATGACTCACCGCCATAGTTAAGGAAGGTCGATTTCCTCTAGGTGTAGGATAAAATGGAATTCGAGGTGGTTAATAACTAAGACCCACGTTTTGCAAAAAATCAGTTAATGACAAATACCAAGCGTCAGTTCAAAAAGGACTATAGAATATTGATTCATGCTCCCTAAGATTTAAAGTGTTTGGTCTTCGAGAATATTAGCTTCTTCATCAGGAAGAACAAGTTCTTCGATACTTATTAGATCTATAGGAAGATTTTCAGTAATTCGTTATCTTACTATAGGTGAATCAGGATCGTCAGAATTTGGAGTAATAAAACTTGAAGATGTTTCAAGTGCAGTAGTTTCAGTGTCTGGTTCAGAAATTACAGGTTCTTTAGCTAATTCACTATTTGGAGATATAATGTTAGTAAATTCAGAAATTACAATTGGTTCTTGAATATATTATGTTGTTTGATTTATTACAGGATAATCAAGATGAGTTATTAATGATGATTCTCTGATTTCAGTCGATCGAATTCTACTGATAGTATGGGGTACTACCAAAGCTTTCAACCCTTCAAGCTAGCTTGGTGTATACTCTGGGGGTTTCCCCTAGAGTCTACATGATTGTCTTAGTAATTCATCCACGATTAAAAATTATTAATCACACGCAATCAAATAAAATTACAATAAAAACCCCTAAAATCACTAAGGAAAAAATCAATTGAATCACACGCCTTAAAATCTAGGAGATCAAACCACACACAAATAGTAAATCCCCTCACTAAAAACACTAGTTGGAACGGTTACCCCGACAACCTGATTAATGAAACAGACCAGTGCAATTTTCTCCACTAAACCATCTCGAGTGAAGATAACCCTTCGGAGAGTCCAAGTGAGTCTAGCCAACGTCTGCTCTAGGTACAGTGAGATATTTTCTCCACTGTCACCTTAGGAAAAAATATTAAATTTTATGGCAATTAAGGCTACCAACAGCAACAAATATACCTGGGGGAACAATCTACGATCCAAAATACGCGCAAGGGCAGAGTAACAAAGCTCAATCCCCTTGAAGGCTCCTCGACAATGGTTTATCCGAGGTTTATCGACAAGTGACCCCAGGCTCCTTGACAATGGTCAATCCAAGGTTTACTATTTGTAATGCGTGCACTTCTTCTATCATTCCCAATGAGACAGAATTGATTATCTCACTGGTTCGGATATGATCTCGTGATTAACTCCTTTAAGAGAAGCTTCCCAGAGCATACAAGTTACAATTGGATTTTTCCTACCGCAAGATCAACTACTTGTTTGTTTTAATTACCTTGGAGAGTTAATTAATCCCTACTCCAAGATACTAGCCTGAGCTATATTGGTGGAAAAGAGCCCTAGAAAATAGAAAAATTACTAAGTTGATTTTAATTTAAGCGTTGTTTTTAAGAGGTTGTTGCTTAAGACAATGGGTATAGAAGTGAAACTTTGATGGTGTATAGACTCATCTCCAAAAATACACTAAAAATGCACCTATTATGATAAACAATTCTTTCCTTTTTAGTGAAGTCTATCTTAAGAGAAAGAGTTCGAGAAAATGCAATTCTTTGAAAACAAATCTTTCCTTCAAAACAGGGATAAATGAAAAGAAATATTTTTGAAGAGAACTCAAAACGAGAAAAATGATCAATTGCTCAAAACAAAAATCCTTTAATCTTTCCAAAACTTGAAACTACAATCAAAAAATTTCTTCAAAAGAACACTAAAATTTCTAGAAACACACTCAAAACCAAAATACTAATTTCGAGATCTAAAAATTCTAAAACTAAACTGAATTAAAACTTCAAATGTTTGTTGAGGATGTTTTGCCTAGTTTGTCATCGAACTAAGGATTTCTTTGCACAGAACAACAAATAATAAAAAAACATCCAGATATGTTTTCTTTGGGAAAAATGAAATTCACAACTTATTAGTAAAAGTTTTTAAATATTTGCAACCGAGAAAAAGGGATCTATTTCTCATAAAACAATTTTTGTGATTAAGTCAAACTCAGCAAGAATACAAGGAGATACTAGTGATCTAAAGTATTCCTAGGCTTATGATCTTTGAGTGCTACTAAGATAGGGAAAAAATCACTTTAAAAACATGCATATCTCGTAGAAAATCATCCAAAACAAAAAATACTAAAGAAACTTATTAACAAGGCTTTATGATAGAAAGATGTAAGTCTGGATCTAAAAATCTGAAAATAAGATTTTAAATTTTTTCAAAATTTATCCAAGGTTCGCAGGTTTTAGTGTCAACAGGTGCGGTACCGCACTGTTTACACACTAAAACAGCGTAGCTTGCTGCACTGTGCCCAAAGGGAAAGTGCAGTCCTAGAAAAGTTTAAGAAAAAACAAAAAATCTACAACACTTTTCACTGATGCTTCAAACAATAAATCATCCAAGCTAACATCAAACAACCAGAAATAGAAAAAGAAATTCTTAAGTCAAAACAAAAGCAAACAAGTTCAAGATCCATTCCCCAGTTGAGTCGCCATTTTTTTAGTCGGATAAATCATTCTTGTGGACAAGACCGATCTCCCTAGTATCCTAAGGATAGTCTAGCAACAAACAGACATTTAAATCTATCTTTCTCTAGATATTTTGCGATTTAGAATTAAATGTTAAAAGGCTTTTAGGAAATTACCTCTGATCCAATGCTTGTTTATATTAGTCTTCCTTCAGTCGCCTGAAAGAGTTGCCTTGAGAAATCTGCAATCACAAACATGCAAACATTAATAGTACCTACATAGCATAAATTCATAAATCATATCTATTATGGTGATCAAGGAATCCATAAAATAAACCAATTAATCAAGAGTTTATTGAGAAAAACAAATTTATTTGTATTACCTTAAAAACAAGAAAAACCTTAAAAATGTGTCCGCATTGATGTCGTATAGGTCTTCCTGGGGTCCGGAACAGGCATTTCCTTCTACTCTGACTAGCCTTGCACTCTTTTAGCCAAATACATACAGGTGTGTAATCTTTTCCACATGAAATATTAGCTAAAAGGGTATAAGTTCCGACAGCATTTCACCTCAAATAATCATTAAGCTTCCTCCCTTTAACGCTGCCCTATGCCTCTTTTTATAGTGAAGGAGAGGAGGTTGCAGCTCCAAATAAGAGGGGATAGAATCCTCTTTCAAAGGGATTAGCTCCATATATCAAGGGGTAAGCTCCTTTATGGATGGGATGCATGAACCTGAAAAGATCGAACTTTCCACTGCATGATTGTTTCTAGAAGCTTCCAAAAATGACTTAAACTGAGCTTCTAGATTTTACTTGCGCCTTCTTTACCTTTTACAGGGTTCTGCACTTTTAATGAAGAGAAAGTGCAGTGGCTTCCGTAGGAAACATAACAAAAAGATGTGGTACCGCAGGTAAAGCTAAGAGAAAGTGCGGTACAAGTGTTTTAGGGAATTTTATGAGCTTTCTCTTATTTTCAAGGCTTCATATTAGGAACTGATGTTTTAGACTTGCAAGGGAGAAAGTATGAGTGATAAAGATCTCATACGGACAGTAAAACGTCATAGTGACAATTTTTAGTGCAACACTGCGTCTTCATCCTATGCACCCTAGATAGGCAGCGACTATTAAAGGTGAAGTTGAAAAACTTCTTAGAGCTGGTTTTATTTATCTGATTCCCTTGACTGAATGGATTTCTAATATTGTTCATGTGGACAAGAAGCAGGGTACTATTCGTGTCTGTGTCAATTACTGTGATATCAATCGTGCTTGCCCTAAGGATAATTATCCCACTCCTTTTATCGACCAAATCGTTGATGAATGTGCTGGGAGTGAGATTTTTTCCCTTATGGACGAGTTTTCTAGATACAACCAGATTAATATTCTTCCATCCAATCAACACAAGACCGCCTTTATCTGTCCTTGGGGTACTTTCGCCTATAACAAGCTCCCTTTTGGACTGAAAAATTTTGGGGCTACATTTCAACGAGAAATGTCATATGCTTTCCATGATATCAATTGCATTGTTCAACCTTACCTGGATTACCTACCGACTCATTCGGCTAAGCGTAAAGATCACCCTGATCATCTCCGTCAAATATTTCTTCATTGTCGATGCTATAACATTCAGCTCAATCTGCATAAGTGCGCCTTCTACGTTGATTCCGGTAGGATCTTAGGGTTTATATCTCTAAATACGGAATTCGTCTCGATCCCCTCAAATTTGAAGCTATTGTTAATCTCCCCTCTCCTTCCTCCTTACATCAGCTACAGAGTCTGCAAGGGAAATCTAACTTCCTACGTTGTTTTATAATGAATTATGTTGAATTGGCCAAAGGATTTACGCGATTACTTAAGTAAGGCATCTCATTCCTTTAGGATGAGATCGCCCAAAAATCCTTCGATGCACTGAAGACATTGTTGGTCAATGCTCCTCTATTGTATCCTCCCAATTATCATCACGATTACTCCCTCTATTTGGTTATCGTGTTTAACAATATTTCCATGGTTCTAGTGCAAGATGAAGATGATGGTGACAAGCACGTCCTTTACTATTTGTCTCGTAATCTTCTCGATACTGAAACATGTTACGCGCATGTCGAGAAGTTGGTGTTGGTTGTTGTTCAAGTTGTTCAACGTTTTCGTCACTACATTCTGTTGCACACGGTGACCGTGATTTCTTATTGCAACCCTATGACTTACATATTGACTCGTCAATTGCTGGGGGGAAAATACTCGAAGTGGATTGTTATCCTCCAGGAGTTTGATTTGGAGTTTACTACTTCCAAATCGAAGAAATCATTTGTTTTCACCAATTTGATTTTCTCTCTCCCTTCTGATGCTGCTCCATCTGGTTCCAAGGAACACATTCCGGACGACACACTTTTTCTTATTAGCACCCTCGATCCTTGGTGTGGTGATATGATTATATATCTTCAGACTGCCACCTTCCGATTCGAGTTGACGAAGGATGCTTGTCGACGCATCTGCCATCATTCGCAACCTTATCGCATATTCAAAGATACTCTCTACCGCATTGGAGCTAATTCTGTTCTCCGCCGGTGTTTGACTCTCGAGGAGGATGAAAAGGTCTTTAATGACTTCCACTCTGGCACTTGTGGTGGTCACATGTCTGGATATGCTACTGCACAAAATATTCTTCTTGTTGGCTATTTCTGGCCCACCGTCTTTAAAGACTGCATTGTTGTTGTCTGTCAGTGTCACGATTTCCAGATTTATCAGCGCAAGATGCGCGTGCCACCCACACATCTTCATCCTGTCATTACCGTTGGTCCCTTTGTGAAGTGGGGAATTGATTTTATGATGTGTAACCCTCACTCGACAGGGGAGAATTCTTATATTATCGTAGTCGTTGACTGCTTCGCGAAATGGGCCGAAGCAATGCCTACACTTACAGCTGACAGTAAGATAGCTGCGCAATTTCTATTCAATCATGTCATTACTAGGTTTGGTGTCCCTCAAGCCATTTTTACTGATCATGGTTCTCATTTTTGTCATTACATGATGGCTGAGTTGACTTATAAGTTGGGTCTATGTCACGACAGCTCAACGTTGTACTACCCTCAGGCTAATGGCTAGGTTGAAGCTCTGAACAAAGTTCTCGTCACTATGCTTCAACGTACGATTGGGATGCACAAGTCAAACTGGCATCTCATGTTGTTTTCAGCTCTATGGGCTTACTGAACCTCAGTGAAGGATGCGACAGGATTCACTCCATTCCATCTTGTCTGTGGTTTGGAAGCTACCCTTCCGATTGAATGTGAAATCCCTTCTCTCAAGATAGCTATTGAATTGTTGCCTAATACTTCACCAGAAGAAGAGAGTCTTCTATATTTAGAGAGGCTTGATGAAACTCGTCGCTTTGCTGCTCTTGTTATAGAAGCACAGAAAAAGCAGGTCAAAGCTCATTTTGACCAGTCACTTTCCCCTCATTCCTTTATATAAGGAGACCTCATCCTCTTGCACGACCAAGCTCACGATAAGCTGGGGGTAGGAAAATTCCAACCCATGTGGCATGGGTTCTATATTGTTAAGCGTGTTTTGGAGAACGGGGCTTATGATCTAATTGATTATGAAGGTTTTCCTCTGGATCAGCCCAGAAATGGGTTGTATCTCAAAAAATACTATGCATGAGTTTCTCGTGCATGTCTCTTTTGTACATAGGTGTTTTTCATTTTTGTACATTTTTTTGGCTTGGTGTGCTTTGCGAGTGGTTTTCCTGCTTATTTTGCAAATTTCTGTTACTCCTTATGTTGGTTTCACGGATGGTGCCTCCTGCAGTACCTGGAATCTGTCTTCTGCAGCCTAGGTGATTTATAATCCTAATGGTGAGTTGATAGACCTTCAAGGTATTTGTCTAGGATGAACTACAAACAATGTCGCTGAATATAGTGTTGTCATTGAACTCTTAACTGAGGCCATTTCTCTCGACATTCATGCATTGATTGTTAACCTAGATTCTCAGCTTGTTGTTATTCAGCTTAATGGGCATTATTCTATTATAAATCCTCAAATCTTAAGGTTTTTCTTGCGTGTTCATTTAGTAGAAAGAAATTTTGATTACATCACATATCAACATATTCCTAAACGAATGAATGCGTTAACTGATACAGTAGCCAATATTGTATTAGATATAAATTTGTGTAATTTGTAAAAAATCATCATCACATGATAAGATTCATATAGGAAAATAGATGTGTGTGTGTGTATGTATATATATATCGAGTGTTTGCATCCACGTGCATCATAAGTTCAAAAAATATGTATGTTTTGGTTACATCCTGAGACATCATGTCTCTAAAAAAATATGCAGAAATAAAAGCCTAGGTGTCTAGTCAACATGATGTTCATGGTAGCATGTCACTGCCCGCATTAGCCGCCTCAATAAGTGGTGAACATGGTTTGACATCCCTGCAGTGTGTCTCTGGTATGCACGAGGGACATCATAGAATCTCGCATAGTCTGGGATTTTGCTGGTGAGTCCCTCCAGGTTGCGCACGATTTCCTCCTCCTCACTTCCCTCGCCATGAGGGGCCACATCAAAATCATGAGGAATTCGTCATGCTATTGGAGACATTCCTGCAGGTCTTTCTGGGCCGACATCAACAAATACATGGATTAACATCAGAACATATATAATCAAAAAAATCATAATACTCAACAAAATCAAAATATGAGTCTTACCCAATCCAAATCCTCTCCTGCTGGGATTGGGAGATCTGCGTCACCGGTAAATTATGTGCCAGAATAGGGCTAGTCCTCCACGAAAATCAGTTGTCGATGGAGCCAGTCAAAGAAATCCAGTCTCTAGGACATATGTTGACCGCCTCCTGATCTCGGCATCAAATCCGCCCAACAGACCATCTGTGGCTCTTGGGCTGGTGGTGTGGGAACTATCACTTCCTGACGTTGGAAAATTGGTAACCGTTCCAAGATGAATGGTACTAGGATGGACCCATAGCTGAACTGTTTCAGCTTACCGTTCTTGCATTTAGTTAATTGGTGTTTCATATTGATTGTTATCACCTCTGCCTAGTTGTAGAGAGTGGGAACCATGCAATCTACTGCAAGAATTAACTGTGTTTTTGTGGCCTCATGCAGAACCTGAGATCCAGCAGCTCGCATGATGGTGTGCAGCACTAATTTTAGTGCCAAATTAGGAATGGTTTGGATATCCACCTTCTCTCTTCTGGATCCTTTCCTTTCCCCTCGACACACTTTGTCAATGACCATGCTCATTTTTTCCATTGTGGGCCAGGTACCTTTTAGGATTGGTACTACCCCCCTCCGTGACAATTCAGTTATGAAATAAACATCTGAGACCTCAATCTCTAGCTCCTGATCATGAATTATGAATCTTTCCCGATCAATGTCCCAGACACTGATCAAGTACTATAATAGCTCCTGTTCAGCTCAGAGACATGGTGCCATGAAGAATTTTTTAATCCCGCAGTCCCTGAGAACGTCCATGCATCTTACATTTCCCAAGGTTTGCTCATCTTCTTCACTATGTTCTCTTTCCTTCCATTCGATCACCATTTTTCTCTTTCACACCTGCAAAAACATCAATGTGGTTGTCATTAGTCAAATTACTTTCTATTGAAGTGTTTAAAACGGGCTAACTTGTTTAATTCTAAGCTAAAAATTTTGGTCGCAGTTGGCATGACTGTTTTAAAAATAGTCGCGCCAAGTGGCATGTCATCGTTTGGATTCAAGGCAGGTTGGCGCGAGTCCATGTCCGAAACCCGTACCGACCGTCACGCCCTAATTTAAACAAAAATACCCCCACAGATTTTTAAAAAAAATTGCAGGCAAGAATATGAGCTCTTACCTGAAAAAGACGAATTTGTGATTGGCCTTCTGGATTGTCCACTATCAACTCCGCACAATCACAGTGAAAAAAGGGTAAAAAAGTGCTCACAAGAGGTAAAACTGAAAAGTAATTTATTTCTACTATTTTTGGCATTTTATAAACTTTTCAGAACCCTAATTAGGTTTTTGAGCATATTTTTAGATTATTTTGATATTTTATCTCGAAAAATAGGTTTTACGTGCGTTTCTTGTGCAACAACAAGTCCTCAACATGATGGAGATGAAGTAACGAGTTGTATTTTATACTTTTTCAGACTCGGTAAATACATGAAAAATTCACCCCTGGAGTCTTTTTTCAGCTCTTTTCTGACTCTAGAAAATTGAAAATATTGTCGAGACTCATGTAGTTTTGAACTCATTAAAGGCTGTGAAACAATATCCACCCAGTATACGTTTACCCCTTTTTTGGGCTGGGATAGATTATTTACGAAAAAGGAATACCTTCGCCTATAGTGACAAAGATGTTCTCTTAGACATAGTTTTCTACCTTTTCGGATTTGTGAGACTACCTACGAAAAGGGACCTGCTGGAGTTTTATTTTCTGATTCTTTTCAAAATATCTAAACATGAAAAGATGTCGATTTCCTCCTTTGTCAGACTCGTTAAAACCTAAATGACATCAGAAATTGTCACCATGATGTAACTGAGTTCCTCCTTCCTAGGGCTCGTGAAATGTACTAGGATGGATTTGTCCGAAGGACAGAATTATAGGGCAAGCACATTTTATCCTCTTCAAGCTTGTTTCCAAAAATAATTGGGGTACTCGCTAGCAATGGTGGGGGAAAATGGAACCAATTCTTAGTCATGTCGACAACATGTCGCTCTTGAACATGACACTCATCTGCATTCGTGTCGGGTTGGGGACATCCTATTTCGTCATTTTTTCCTCCATGCATTTGGGTAATCTGTTTTGACCTCTCATATGTGCTTTGCCATGTCATCATGACCTCATATCCCCTGATGTCAAACGCTGCCAAATCTAGAGACTTGTTGCCAATATGTTGAAGAGAACTTTCCTTCTATAGTTTTCAACCTCTGATCATGTTTTTGGTCCTGATTCACTATCATCTTATTTCTCTGTCTTGTGTCGATGATGTGGGAAACATTATGGCCCTCCTTCGACCAGGTCACTTCCTGTCGACTTCAGCTCATTATCCAGGAAGCTGATCTAGAGATTCCATTTTGGTACCTTGGAGCTTGCATGCCTCAATGGCAACTTCTTCGCATTCGACGATAGGTCCTCATCATTTGCCTTCAATTGAGTGATTCCGCGGGTGTTTGACGCCAGCTCACTGTTCAAATTTTATGGATTGTACTAGTTGTACCTTGAGATCCATTGTCATTATTGGTGGTTTCTCTCGCGCCTGTTAACAACTTTCATCATTGGCTGGTAATCAAGTGACTTTCTTGCATGTTTGACTTCATCTCAGTCATTTTCATGCTTGAATTTGTACTTGTTCGGGTCGAGATGGAGCGCAAGACCCTGGGTTTTGTCTGATATAATCCAGGCTGTGAGAAATTTTGGTTTATCGTGATTATATGCATGACTCTTTTGATTGGATGGCTACGACCATACTTGAGTCTATTTATTGATCCTTCTTTCTGTATGGCTGCATCCATACCCGGATCTCATTTTTATACGTACTCTATTATGGATGGTTTTGCCCATGCCACGTATTCATGTATCAGAGATATCAGTTGTACTTGTACTTGCAGGTCTTCCGACAAAGGTGTTTAGTTTGAACATTTTCTTGTAAAGCATTTCACTCCTCCCTCTCTCAAACCTCATGCTTTAAGGAGCATCTGTTACACAACATTTTTTCACTGTCCCTGCAATCCCCATCCCGCATATTGGAGGACCATTTCATTTACTTATGTGTATTGTCAGACCTTGCAAAAAGTGTCATTGCATCCCTTGGCATGTGAAGAATATTTCCTCTATTGACTATTCCTGGAGCAGACTCTCAAAAACATATGATTTTGGGTTGGTGTTGGTAGGCAATTATGGCCTCGAACCCATTGGCACTCTATCTTAGCATACTGCCTGCGTTGAGCTGTTTTTGGAATTTTTTTTAAAAATAGAAGTGAAGTTTCCATTCCCAACCACTTCGTGAGCATAGTCATCATGTTTTGTTCAATTGAATAACGTCGAAGTCCTTCCAATTGCTTCTTGTTTCCTACATTTGAGAAAATCCACAAAGGATAAGGCCTCCCTTCCACCTTATGAGGGATCCCAAACCACCTCCTCCTCTCCTATAAATACATCCTTCTCACATAGTTGCAGCTAGCTAAACAATCCTTACTATAGCTGGTGTGAGAATAAATCAGAGAGGAACCCATTGTCGAGAGGGAGTCTAGGCCTGTTGCCTCACCGAGTCTGATCCCCGGCAAATGCTTGAGACGTGTTTGATTGGGCTTGTCGAAAGAGGCTGCAACGTCAAGGCTTTTTTGGTTGTAAACTTCTTCTCTCTACTTATTAATACATGACTGGTTTTTTGGTTCCCGTTTTTCATTTGATATGTTTAATCCTATGCAATACGTTTGATTCTCCTTGACCAATTAAATAGTTATGAATGCAAGTATGTTTTTGTATGTTGTCATCATTCTATGATCCTCATGTAGGCACCCAAGTATTACCATTGAAGGACCACGACGTGTAAATATGAAGATCAGGAGATCGCTGCCACAAGCTACGACAAGAGCATTGGAACAAGGTAGGTCATCGATCCCAACTCATTTTCATTCATAAACTAGGAATATGAAGGATTAGCATGTTCCCTTGCTGCTAGACGCACCCTAGGGCTAAAGGGATCACCTCTGTTTGCAGAGGGGATTTACCTACACAACAGAATCATCATCCTATTCTATTAGAGATCAAAGGTTCTAATGAAAAACCAGGGTTTCCCTTTAAATTAAACCTGGGATGGCTAAAATAGGAATCATTTAATTCTCTCTTCAAGGCTTCTTGGAGGCCTCAGGGGGAAGAGGGGGAGAGGAACAAAGATGCCCACTTCATGGAAAACCTAAAAATAATGAAGAAAGCTACCATAGAGTGGGAAAAAAGGAGAAAGGAGAGAGAGGAGGAGCGGTTAAAATAGATAGGAGAGGATTTGGCCAGAATGGAGAGTCCAGAGTAAGATGGGTATGAATCATATGAAAAAAGGGAAAAAATAAAACAATTGGAGGTAGAACGGAAGAAATTTTTCCTAGAAAGAGAAGAACAATGGAGATTAAATAGCAAAGCAATCTGGTTGTTTATGGGGGACAAAAGTTAAAATTTCTTTCATAACTATGCCAAAGGAGTGAAGAATTCAAACACAATATGGGGGATGAGGATGGAGGAGGGTAGGACAAAAAAATCTTTCGAAGTCCTTGCAACTCTAGGAAGGAACCATTTTAGTGAGTTATTCAAAGCCCCAGCAGCTGTGACTATAACTGAAGTGGTGCGGGTGGCCCATTTCTTCCCCAAATATGTTGAGGAAGAGGAAAATGAGATGCTCTCAATTCCAGTGACTAAGGGGGAGGTGGAAGGTATCCTTAAATCAATGCAAAAGGATAGGAGCACTGGGTCGGGTGGATGGACAATGTAATTCTTCCAACATTTATTTGAATTGTTGGGGGATGACCTAACAGGGGTGGTAGAAGAATCAAGGATAAAAGGATCAGTATTTGAACCTTTCAATTCGACCTTCTTGGCCCTAATGCCAAAATCGTAAGAGTCAGGATCTCTTGATGAGTTCATACCTATTTCTCTATGTAATTTTATATACAAAATTATTGAAAAATTCATAGCATTAAGACGAAAGCCGATTCTATCAAGGAATATCTCTAAAGAAAAAATTGGTTTCTTGGATGGAAGACAGATTCATGAAGCGATTGAAGTAGCTCAAGAAGCACTGCATAGTATTAATAAAAGTAGGAAAAAAGGTATGACTGTAAAAATTAACCTATCCAAGGCCTATGAAAAAATAAGTTGGCTATACATCAGGATTCTGCTGACACACCTGGGCTTCAATATTGAATTCATAAATTGGGTGATGGGATGCATCACTGATGTTAGCTTTGTTGTGCTGATAAATGGGGTAGACACTCCCTTTTTCGAAAGTCAAAGAGGGCTTAGGCAGGGTTTCCCGTTAGCGTCATTCTTATTCCTTATGGTGGCGGAAGGATTAAGTCATATGTTGGTACAAGCAAAAAGAAGGGGGGATATTCAGGGCATTTAAGTAGCTATAAATATCCATATCACCCACTTGTTGTTCATTGATGAAATTTTTCTCTTTAGTGATGGAAGCAGGAGGGACATAAAATAGATCAAATCAATTCTTGACCTATTCCTCACAGCTACTAGTAGGAGCATTAGTTTACAAAAAACCTTAGTAATATTGGATGGCTTCTCAGGAGTGGACACTAGAAGAATTTAGGGGGAGATTCCTTTCGAGATTAAGCAGATGAACAAAAGCTTCAAATATCTGGGGTTCTTTGTGAAGCATGATTCTTACATAATTCGATATTGGATGTGGATGGTGGAAAATTTTGAAGAAAGGGTGAAACATTGGAGCTATAAATGGTTATCTAGAGTGGGGAGAGTAGTGTTAATTAAGTCATTGATAATGGCTATTTTGGTCTATTGGGTTGCACTCACTTGGATGCCAAAAGTAATTATGGAGAGGATTTGGAAAATATGCAGCAGATTCCTTTGGGTTGGTTCAAAGGAAGAGGCAATGCTTCCATGGGTGGCATGGGAGAAGATAGACAGACAAAAGGATTGGGGGGGTTGGGGGCTAAAATATATCCCATATTTTGTGTCATCCCTGGCAGCAAATTTGGGCTGGAGAATCCTCTCAAAGGAAAATCTATGGACTATGGTCATAAAAAGGAAATATATTGACCCAGTTCCTTTGATTAAATGGATGAAATTCCGTCACAAAAAACTAACTCATTCATCGGTCGTATGGAAGGCCACTTTAGGCTTGCTGAAAATCATTGGGGAAGGGTTGGTGTGGTAGATAGGGAATGGAGAGCATGTGAGAATAGGAATGGAACCTTGGGTAGGATACAATGAGGGATTCTCCCTGCCAAGGGAATTAAGATTACATCTTAACTCCAAAGGGTATATTTCCGTAAGACATATTGAAAATATTGGGTTCTTGACAATATGGCAACAAGAATTGAAGATAGGGGAGGACCTGCAAATATATCCTCAACGGAATTTGGCATGGAAAATATATACGGGGGAACTTGTGCGCCCAAATGTCCGCTTCAAAGACTGGTCAAATGAACTACGATGGGTACATGCCCCATCCAGAAGCTATGCTGCAAATTTTGGATACTCTTATATAATGACCAGAAAAGGGTGGGATGCCCAAGAATTGTGGGCAAAGTCGCTCTAGAAATTAAAATGCCTAGCGAAAGCAAGACAATTCTTTTGGTGCATTCTAAGGAAAAAAGTCCCAACTTGGGATAATATTCAAAAATTAAAGAAATAGGGGTCAGGTTGGCATACTCTCTATAAAATTGATTCAGAATCAGTCTCCCATGTTTTTTTCCATTTCCCTTTTATCAAATCAGTTTGGACATAAAATTTGAAGCTCCTTGGGAATTATTAAGTCTGGAATGGGGGAAACACAAAGGAAGCATGGCAAGGTTGGTGGAATGAAGGTCAGGATGAAAATTGGAGAGTGGTTCCACTCCTAATATCTTGGGGGATCTTCCTGGCCAAGACCAGAAGCATCTTCAGAGATGAGGGATCATCCCATCATCAATTAGAAATTGAGAGTGCAGCCATATTCGAATTAATTCTAATCCAAAAAAATAAAACAAAATCCAGAATGATCAGGATTGAGAAAATCAGAGGAGACATTCCGTGGGAATATTTTGATGCAGCATCCAACCCAGAAAACATATGTGGGGCAAGACTAGTGGTAAATGTAAGCTCTTGAAAAATTTTAAAAGCTTCGGTAGGCCTTGGTAGTGGTACAAACAATTTTGCGGAACTCAACTCTCTCCACCTCCTGCTCTGTTGACTTAGTCACCTGAGGCAATTTTTTGTTCAGATCTTTGGAGACTCACACAACATCATAAATTGGTTCAACAAGGAATTCGTTTGTCAAAATTATTTGTTGAAACCTATTCATGAGGAAGTTTTGACTTTGAAAGAGATTTTTACTTACATTTCTGTGTGCCATATTTACAGGGAACGCAACGCGGATGCAGACATCTTTTCTAAGGAAGGTGTACTGCGGGATATGAGCAGATGGAAAATCAAAGAAATAGACCTGGGTGTCTCAGTGGAGACAGATCGGCCTCCCTTCATCTAAAAATCGTTTACAGGGCTCTTTAAATACTTTCGCTTTTATTATTTTGTATATTTCAACAATTTCCTGTAGTTGGACAGAAAACTCTAAACTCGTTTGTCTTTTTTGGTCGATTCAAACCAATTTAAAAGCTCATTTATTATCTATTATTTGAGATCGGATGTTGTTTTTCCTGTTTGGGTTGTTTTCCTCATAAGAGGAGGTCCGGGAACAGAGATTGGTTATACATGAGCACTTATGGCTTTATTTGTTTATCAGCTAGCATCTTTTTGGCAAGGTTGCTCTCCTTACGGTCGGTTCCTAATGAGTGATTCTCTTTTGAGTCATATAGTAAAGTGAATGCTTGAATGCATATGCAGTGTAACCTTTTATTTTCTCAATAAAAAGTTTGATTTTTTCTTTGGAATAAAAAATAAATAAACAAAAAAAAACATTTCAATACAGCATCTCTTGCATATTAACCAGCCTAGATTCATCATAATTTCGAATATACCAAGCCCTGAGAGGGATCAAAACTCTTTTCACTCTAAATAGGTTTGCATATCAAGAGATTTGATCTTTCTCTGCACTTGGTAGATCTGGAGTTAAGATAGATCTAGGTCTGTTTAATTTCCCCCTTTAAATAAGCTATATTCTACATGAATACCATGGGCCATTTTTATTTTTATTATTATTTTATTTTATAGGGTTATTTTTATTTTGTTTTTTCTATTTTATTTTAACCGAGTTAAAATATTTACATTAAATTATATATATATATATATATATATATATATATATATATATATATATATATATATATATATATATATATATCATCTTCTTCTTCTTCTTCTTCTTTTAAATTAATTGAATTTTTATTTTTATGTAATTTGATTTAGCCAAAATGTTAAACATTACGTTACAACATCTCTCCCTTACTCCGTTAGAGGGGGCCTTTTGGCACAATTAAATGTTCCATTTATCATGTTCTCTCAAAAAAAAAAATTAAAGGATTATGTTGAACTTTGTAATCATGGTGATAATCATGAATCCAATTCTTTGTCACCATTTGAGAGGTTATGATGATGGATCATTTTTTCATTTTTTCAATTTAATTCTCATTATCACTTGGTTATATATATATATATATATATATATATATATGTTTAAATATTGTTTTATATAAATTTGATATTTATTTGATCATAAAATATTTATTATAAAATAACAATTATTATATTTGTGTCTAAGAAAATAACTTGTTTTATATATAGTTTATTTTTAAAGTTTTGATGATGATGATAATGATGATGATTGACGTCCACTAAGACTTATATGGCTTACTAGACCTTTAGAAGGTATGAGATTAATTAGAATTCTTTAACATTTTATTTTTATGCTCAAAAATCAATGAGAGAAGCACTTCGAGGTCACCATAGTTTCGTTGAGTTAAAAACTCAATAAGGTTGGTAGTGTGACAAAATTTTTGAAAATTAGATCAAATGTGAGTATAATATAGACAATCTAAGAGAATGTGTTTTTCATCTTCAACCAACACCCAATTTCACTATGAAGCTCATTAGAACTAGTTCTAATCTTGACAATGTTCATTGTCTTCTTAACACTAGTTGAGACAAAGAGATAATTTTGGTTTTTGAGATTGGGGTTGATCACCTCCTTATAATATCGCATTTTCCTTTTTCCCTCCAACTCTTTATTTCCCCCAATTTCTCCTTAAATTTTGAAGTAATAATATTTTTAATATTATCTAAGTTGTGTAAGATGATATCCTTCTTTATTCCCCAATGGTTTATCCATGACTAGACATTTTTATTCCATCCTCACTTGAGTCAAACATGGGGGTTTAGGCTAGAGTTAGAAGAAATTTTAGGAAGCCTCTTGGCATCCATGTTGTGTAACTTCTTCTTATACATGAGATACCTAGTCTTAGCATGCGTTCAATGGGTGAAGCTTGCTTCAATCAAGAGGATAGGGTAGGGAGTATTTCCTTTAATATTGAGGTTGTAGGTTATAAAGGGCTTTTGGATTTTTTCCATCTTCTTCCATGACTATCTGCATATACTACAACCTTAAAACTCGCATCCATATAAAATAATAGGAGTAAAAAGAGTCTTAAATAAGAGCTTATTTTTATCCCAAATCCAAATATCTCCTACTTACAATTGTTTTCAAGCCCGTAGTAAGATTTCCAACCTCCATTTATCCTATTCTCAATGCGATAATTCCAATTGATATTATGATGGATGTCAATTCCCAGATATTTGTATGAAGGATATTCCTCCAAGGAGTTGTTGTCATAGGCGATCTTTTTGTATGTCATTATCATAACTTTATTTTTGTTGGTATTTAAATTCATATCCATCTTGGAGCAAAACTATTAGATGATTTCAAAATGTTTCCTTTCCAAAAGAACAATATCACTACCTCAGAGGAGAATATTTATGATCACACTGATGAGAATGGACCCAACACAACATGCATCTTCCAAAAACTCTAGCTTATCAATGTATATGCCAAAAAGGTTAGGGTATAAAGGACACCATTGTTTGACTCTGGTATTGCATTTAATTTCCTCTGACCAACTGTTAATGGTCCTAAACTTGGAAATAACATTCTCATATAGACTTGTCGCAACAACCCTCAACTCGACAAGAACCATTATCTCTTCTAGCCTCTTGGAGAAAAACTCTTAGATGATTCTGAGTTGCTTGCTAAGATCAAAATGTTTCCTTTCCAAAATAACAATATAATTACCTTAGAGGAGAATATTTATGATCACACCGACGAGCATGGTCCCAACATAAAATGCATCTTCCAAAAACTCTAGCTTATCAATGTATTGCCAAAAAGGGTTGGGTATAAAGGACACCATTGTTTGACTCTGGTATTGCATTTAATTTCCTCCGACCAACCGTTAGTGGTCCTAAAATTGGAAATAACATTCTCGTATAGACTTGTCACAACAACCCTCAACTCGACAATAACCATTATCTCTTCTAGCCTCTCCCGTAACTTTGTTCTAGGAATGGTGTCAAAATATTTTCTAAAGTTAACAAAACAAAAGAAGAGATCGATTTTATTATTGCTGCAATATTTTTCATTTATCGTAAGAGTAACAATATGGTCCACAATTGAATGATATCTCCTAAACCTAACTTGGCCTTTACCTGTTTTACAATTAATATACATTAATTGTAATATATTCAAATTGATTGAATATTACCACCCATTGTGATATAAGGACTAAGGTTTTTCAGTGGTATATTTAACTATATTTTAATGTACACACACACACACACAAGCAACTAAGCCCTTTGAACATATTAAAGAGGCAATGTGCCAAGCACCAGTCTTAGCTACGCCATAATTCACAAAAACCTTTATTTTGGAATGTGATGCCTCAAAAAATGGAATTGGTGATGTTTTAATGCAAGAAAAAAGGCTCGTTTCTTTTGAAATTTGTCCAATAAAATGAGATTATTTACACAAACCTGTTTATGAGAAGGAAATATTGGCAATAGTACATGTACTTAAGCAATTGTGACCGTACCTAATGAGAAGACACTTCAAGGTAAAAACAAATCATGATAGTCTTAATTAATTTATAGAACAAAGATTATCTTTAGAAGAGCAATAAAAATGGGTCACAAAGATGTTGGGTTATGACTTTGAAATCATCTACAAAAAAGGGAAGAAAAATGTTGTTGCAGATGCACTCTCAAGAAAGAATGATGATGTGGAAGCATCGATTTGTGCCATTTCTATTATCCAACCAGATTGGATAACTGAATCAAGGGATGAATTGAAGAATGATGAAGAAGTGTGGGAACTCATTCAAAAGTTGCAGAAATATCCTAATACATTTGATACATTTAGCTGGAAAAATGATTCATTATAGGACAAATATTGCTTATACCTTTGTAAGAATTTCGAATTCAAACAAAAGATTCTTCTGGAAATGCACACCTCTCCCTTAGGAGGGAACTCACGATTTTTAAAAAATTACCACATGGTTAAGAAATATTTTTTTGGGATGGCCTTAAATCTGATATTCAAAATTTTGTGGAGGAATGTTTGGTTTTCCAATAAAATTAAGTTGAGAAAATTAAGACCCTGGGTTTTTTAGAACCCTCATCCATTCCAAGTAAATGTTGGGAGGAGGTTTCAATCAATTTTATCATAGTTTTACCCAAGTCCAAAGGAAAGAGTGTCATCATGGAGGTAGTTGATAGAATTACCAAGTATGCACACTTTTGTGCATTATCTCATCTAATGAAATCCCATACAATTGATACTACATTTATGGAAAAAATTCAAAAGCTACATGAAAACCCAAAGATTATTATAAGCGATAGATATCCCATTTTCATTGGAAAATTTTGGACGGAATTATTTTCTTGTCTCGGTACTCAATTAGCTCATAGCTCATCTTATCATCCTCAATCTGAAGAGAAAACTGAGATAGTGAACAAATGTTTGGAAGGATGTCTTTGTTGCTTTATATATGATAAACAAACACAATGGGTCAAGTGGCTACCTCTAGCTTAATGGTGGTATAACACTTCCTTCCATACTAGAACAAAAATGACCCCATTTATGGAACTTTATGGATATCATCTGTCGTCCATCACATCATCTTTAAGAGAAAATTCTAAGGTTCAAATAGTGGAAGATCACATCAAGCATCAACAACAAGTTCTCCAACTCTTAAAGGATAACCTTAATTTGGTGTGGAATCGAATGAAACAAGAGGTAGATCAATATCATAGCGAAAGAATTTTTGATGTAGGTGACTAGGTATTTTTACAGCTACAACCATAAAAAAAATGTCCCTCAAGCAAGCTAAGAAGGATAATAAATTATCACCAAAGTATTATGGTCCTTACAAGGTGTTGCAAAATATTAGTACTATGGCATAAAAATTTGAGCTTCCTACATCTTCCAAAGTGCACCCAGTTTTCCATGTTTCATGCTTAAAGAAGGTTATAGGTGGCCAGCTCCCAATTCGAACAAAATTGCTAGAACTTGACGAGGAAGGAAAAATCATAATGGATCCTGAAGAATCCATGGAAATAAGAACTTGACAACTAAAAAATAGTTCAATTTCATAGTATCTCATCAAGTGGAAGAACTTACCTGTTGAATATTCCACATGGGAGGATGAAAATTTTATATAGAAACATCCAGAACTACTCAAGCGTTGAGGACAACAGTTTTTTGAAGGAGAGGGGCATGTTAGGTCCCTATAATACTAGTGTATACCCTTATTGGTATTGTTAGTGTAGCCCCTTTATTATTATTATTGTGCCCATTTAGTCCTCATATTGTTATTATTGTGCCCCATAGAAGCCCACTATTGTTATTTTGTGCCCTTACATTGTTATTGTTATGTCGACTATGATTATATTGTGACCCCTTAGACTCCTATATATAGAAAGAAGTTTTTTTCATTTGAATCATCCAAGAATGGTTCATTTATGTAATTTAAATTATGTTTCCTTCTCAAAGAGGATAATTTTTAAGTCATTGATCTATATTTTCTTCTATTTTACGAGTTGCTTGCATAACATATCCCAAATGGTCACTTGGATCAATATGGGGCATAAAGGACACCCAAAACCAACATTACATCAATGAATTTCATGTTCATATATCTTAAGCCTCTAAATAAGTAGTTTCATCTCATCCTCAATATATTATTCATGCTCTCTCTCGATGGTGACATTCTACCTATTTTAGCCATGCAGAAAAAGGTTGTTTTTTGGTTGATATCATCTCCCCAGCCAATAATCTATTTTTGACCTCCAAAATTAGGCTGTTTTAGGTGTGAAAAAACAATTAGGAAGCATGTCTTGTAGATTCACATGTTCTAAACCTCAATGAAATGGAAAAGGCAATGTGTTGATGGTCAAACAAAATCAATTCCCACAGGAAATGAATTTACCCATTATCATCATAATTGGAAAAAAAAATATTCTTTTAATGAAATAATGGCCCGATTGAGCCCTTCAACACTTGCTTGTTGCCTTCTAGATAGTTAAACCATGTGGAACATAATTCAAATAAGTCACATATTTTGAATTATTGAAACCGTAGAGGGGAAAACTGATCTTGAGGTGATTGTAGTCTATTCTATCCTCCTATGGGATTCAAATAGGTATTGATCCTTCCATGTCATATTTGATTTAAACCATGTTAAATTCACTACATGTTAGATAATGGGCCTTTAACAACTTAAAGCATCTAAATTCAAGAGGTTTCTTATTCCCCAACATCATTTGAAGTGTAAATGTTAGCTAAGCTAATTATCCAACCTTTCAAATTCAACAACATCTAGAACAACGGATGTGATAGGTTGGATCCTTGTCTTATAACAATGAATGCAACCCCTGCCAATATGGGAGTATAGATCCCATCCTTTCCATCTATGTGGTTAAAAATAAACACAAAAATATGCGCTCAAATGTAGAGCATGGTTGTTTTAAAAAACAACCAACAATTTTAACTTTGATTAAATAAAGAATGTCTAGGCCAAAAAAACCATTTGCAATGACTAATAACCATTGGTATTTTGCAAGTGTTTGTAAAATCTCTTGACATTCCGTGATAGGGCTAAGGAAAGGATCCAACCTTTCAAAAACATCTAGACCAATGAGTGTGATAGGTTGGATCCTTGTTTTATAGCAAAAAATTCTACCCCTTCCAATATGGGAGTAGAGATTCCATCCTTTCCATTTGCGTGGTTAAAAATTGTGCTCAAATATAGAGCATGGTTGTTTTAACAAATAACCAAGAATTTTAACTTCTTGTAAATAAATAATGTCTAGAACAAAAATCCATTTGCAATGACTACTAACCATTGATATTTTGCAAGGGTTTGTAAAATCCCTTGATATTCCATGATATTACCTTCATTAGGAATCAATAGCAAGATAGTATTTCTCATCGTCATAATTCAACGTGATAGGCATATCGAATATGTTTGCCAAAATTGTGCTTTTTAGCATTAATGATTCAAATTCACTCTTATTGGGGTTCTTCAATAGTGCCTCTTACGAGTAGGTTGAATGATGTGTCAAAAATAGAGGAGGAGACCATGGCCTCTAACACCTCCTTGAAAGGGAGTAGCTTGAAAAGGACCTCTAGTCTCGTTCCTTGCATTTGACATTGTAGTCGTATTCATATTTAACCCTTAATTCATCGATCTTTTAGTAAGGATGTACCATGGGACCTAGAGGTACTTAGATTTTTTTCTCGTCACTTAAATGAAACTATCATTATCACTTATCAATGTGGCCTTTTAGGCACAAGATTGTGGAGCAAGATAATCTTAGGGAGGTGGAACTTAGGTTCAGTCGTTAATAGGAAATATTTAATTTGTGCCATGGATTTAACATATGCAGTAATTATTTAAGAGCTTTGTGTATCTTACTGCCTATCTTAAAACTCTCTTCCTTATTCAAATTTAAACAAACTTCTTAAGGTCTTTAGACATATTGACTTTGAGATGAGCCTACATTTTCTATTTAGGGTTGAAATCCTAGTGTGGTTCATGGTGATTAAAGCTCATCGTGGGTGAAAAAATATGCTATAGGAAATCTCTGAAGTATGAGAAGAAATCCAAAATTATACCTAAATGTGACAAGTTAATTGGGTCAAAATATTTCATCCAAGGTATTCAAAATCACTAGGGTACAACATCAAATCCATGGTTGCAATAATTAATGGAAACATAAAAATATTCCTCTTTAAATGTGAATTAGAAAATGAAAGGAAAAAATTGCCACTCGGTGATTAGTTGTGTAGAGGCCACCTTGTGCATCCCAAACTTTCTTTAATTTGAGGATTAATAATGGTCTTTCATGGAATCGAGCCAACAAAAATAAATGAATTATTATAAGGTGCCATTTTAGAGTATCATGTGGACATCTTCACCCAACAAAAATACATGCAAGAGTTTTGTTGAGTGGAACTTTGTTCCAACACATACTACTTTGTATACAGTATTCATCATTGTGTTTTCAAGAAAACAATGGTTTTAGTCAGCTCCTCTGCGAGTTTCCATAACCAAGTTGGTAAACTCAACCTTGGGTTGATGGGAATACATTATAAGGTTCCCAAAAGCTCATGACAGGCATGTAAGGTTTCCCAGGGCCATTCCATGACAATAAATTTGTCACATCAAAGACTTAAGGCAATAAGGATGGGTAAAATAGGCAATCAATACATGTCTATCAATACCTTAATCCAATTGCATGGAAAACCTAGAAAAAGAATTTTATTCCACCTTCAACAAGTTCAACTATAGTCTCTTAGACCAACACAAAAATATATTTTGGTAGTGGCCCTTGATTTTGAATTCATGGAACTATTCTTATATTGTTTTCATGTTTTTTACTTTTTTGAAAAGTAAAGTCATGATGGGATTATAGGCCATGGAGGGAAATGTGGTTTGTAAAGAAGTTATGTTTTCTAATAGAATAGATAGACTAAGTACATGACAAAATTTTCATGAACATGGTTCCCATATTATATAATTTTGATGTTCCTTCATTGGATTTGTCTCATCAATTAAAGTTTGAAGCTTAGTGTCCTACCATGTGCTTTGATAAAAATATCAATTGATGGCTAAAAACTTACAATGCACTTAATATATCATTCGTGAATGATTTTTTTTGAAAAAATATTAAACATGCTCGCACACTTGAATAAACAATTGAATATAAAAGTTATTTTTATTCAAAGCCACCAAAATTGGTATAAACATGCATTCCAAGCCTTGTTTGAGTGCCCTGACAAAATCTATAACTGTCTGTTGGGTCAATTTACTGTGTAATCTAATGCAAGTATTTATCATCAATCCGGGCTAGTGGAACTTAGAAGCATCCCCAAAATATATGGGTTTCAGTTATGATCAATTTAGAAAATTATTTATCAATGATTAAGGAAATGCATATTACAAATATAAATCTAACTTAAACAATTTCTAAATTCAAGTGTGCAATCAGAAGCATAAGAATCTCCTAACTTAAGATATTTGTTTGTCCTTCTCTAACAAGATTACTTCATGAATTATAAATCAAAAAATACTAATTAAGCAATAGATTAAGATATATGAAGCAATAGTTGAAGAGGCTCTTCACTGAAGAGGTCCTGGTTGTCCTTCATCATAGATTCATTTATCAATAATGCTAATGTTAGAAACAGGAATTCAGAAAAGCATTAAAAGCATGAAAAGATGAATTCTAACTTAAAATCTTAATTAGATAGAAAGAATGTTTAACTTAAACATTTGTTTTTCCTTTCATATGAAAATTAAGAATAATCATTAGATTCATGAACACTCATAAATAATCAGCATAAACAAGTTAAGCATAAGAAAACCATTTCAAAAATTGCAACTACAAATAAACTAGGAAGTGCACTTAGCTTGCTGTGGGGGCCCTCCACCCTTACCTCTCACACTGAAGGTGTTTTCAGCTACTTAAAAATTCAGTCAATCAATCAGCATATAAAAATGGCAAATGTAATAGAATATATCTTCAATTATTTCTCCAAAGTCTTAGAAAAATAATAATGTGAAGTCATACAAATTCTACATATCAATGCCTTCAAAGTTTGAGGCTTAAATAGATAAAGTATCCAAAAAAATAATCTAAAATATCTCCTATAGTCATGAATATCCTTATCTTATCCAATCAAGTCGAATTCATCCATCAGATCCATCAAAATCTATAAAATCCCACAAAATAATAATTTTGACCTAGTTTCTAAGGATCCTCCATAAAAACAGGTCCTATTTTACCGCCTTTGACCAGGCCTATTAAAGCTCGGTTTGAATGTATCAACCGGTGTACACTTAATATTAGTTCCCAAGCCTTCTCTAAATATATCCAGCTTGATTCCAAATTTGCTGAAAATATGCAAACCATGAGGCCATTACGGGAATTTATGATGTTGTCCAAAAAAAGCACTTAAAATTCAATTTTTACAAAAACTTCTAAGAATTGAAAAACTTAATTTAAATACCTGTATATGCATTTATTGGTAAAAATAAGGTGGATATAATGGTTTATAGATGGATATTATGGAAAATGAGATGTATTTCATAAACAAAAAGAGATAAAAAACGAGGGCCAACATCTCCCCCAAGCTAATGTTCAAGCATGTCCTCATGCTTTCTTTTTCCTTTTGGACCTCCTGAGCTTTGATGCTGATCCCATTCTTGATCCTAAAACTTCCTATTGTGCTGCATGTATAAGAGAATCCATATCTTTGCATTTTTCTTCCTTGTAGATTGAGATTTTAACCTTTTGTTTCTCATATTTGGCTTCCAATAATTCTTTTCCTTAGGCCACCTCAATGCTTGTATGTAAAGAAGATCGTTTTTAGCTTTCAATTTTCCCATTTCTTCACTTATCTTCCCATTTTATTTAATCAATTTTCATTATTTGTCTTATATGTTTCATTCTCTCTTTTTAGGTGCCTTTCCATTATTCTGATTACCTCCAGGTTATCAGTTAACTCTCTGACCCTGCTAATTTTTTGGTCTTCCTCCTTGGTATTTTTGGAAACTGAAGTAGCTTCAACCTCATTATTTTCAAAATAAGAATCTCTATCTACAGGATTTTCATAAACTTCTTGTTGCAACCTCTCAAGGATTTCATTGGCTTGTTTAGTTAAAGGAGATGTCTCTATGACTTTCTCTTCTGGTTCTTTTTCTTTGATGCTTCTATATGTTGAATTCCTCTTTTTCTGTCTCCTAGAAATGGTCAAGAATGATGTTTCTCTCTCTACCATAATTGTTTCCTATTGTTTTTTTCATATGGTTCTTAGATAGAGAGGTGAATGCACTATATTTCTTGTTTCATTCATTGGTTTAAGTTTGTTTTCAGTGACTTTCTCTACAAACTTATTTTGAATTAGGAAATATTTCCAAACCATTCCCTTAGTTTTCAGCTTGTAATCAACAATGATTTTTATGATTCCCTGGTGATCAATTTGGGCTTCTTTGGGTTTGGTCTCAGATTTTATACTTTTAATCATCTTCATCAAGTTTCTATAAAAGAAGTAAGGAAAATTGATCTTGATATCTCCTTTAATGTGTTGTAGTAACCTAATGTGATATATGTGTACTACAATATATCTGTTATCACAAGTGAAAAAATTTTGGATTATCAAAACTAATTTAGCCCAAGGTTCATTGAACCACTTCCTGGGAATCCCCTTTGACCTAAAAAAAAACCCTTTTTGTTCTTATCTAGGAAGAAGGTCCAACCCTTGTCTTTGAAATGCAGTCCTTTGTGGTATAATTCACCTGATAATAGCAACTTTAAAGCTTCGGAAATAGATTCTTGAATTAAAGGAATACGTAAACTAACCACCATAGTTTCATATTGTTTTCAATTGTTTATAAACTCCCTTGTGATATCCTCATTGTGCCCTTTGAATTTTTGAAGGAAGCCTATTAAGCCTGATTGATAAAGTTTCTCAATTGTTTCCCTATTCCAATTTTCAATCTGAAAATATTTGGGCTCTATTCTTGATGTCATATTGTCTGAAAACCATTTGATGTACCCATCTACTGTCATTATCTTCATTTTTTAAAACAAAAATTCAAGTACTAGATGTTATCACAATAGTGAGGCTTACCTCTGTTTGTTGCCTTTGCCAAGTAATTGAAATCAATCCTTTGTTTTCTTTGGAAGAAGTGAGCTTACTAATTCAAATAGACACATGATTTGATATAGAGAGGTTTATAAAAACATTAAAAAAAACATGTTTCTATTATCCTACTCTCTATTTAATCCTCTGTCTCTTAAAAATAAAAATCCTCTGTCTCTGCTTTGTAATTTTTTCTTCTTGTTTGACTGTGTAAAAAAATTGAAATTTTTTATACAACAGTTTCTTTTAACCCTTCGATTCCATATAAAATTCATTTTCTAAGGTAGAGCATTATATATCTAATCCAAGCTCATTGTTTATGCAAGAGAATTTGTAAAAATATCTCAAAAATCTCATAAAATGAGTTCACTGTTTTCTTCAAAATTTACCAGACTTCACCCTCTGTGATGCAAAAATGAAAAAACATGTTGACTGTGCCATTTAAACCAATTACTCTACACAAAACCTAATTCAAATTCTTCTACTGAATGTACAAATGAAATTAATTTACTACACAATGTTGGCATGTGTTGTCCTTGATGGCAACCCACTTGATGAAATAATACTGTTGGCGATATGATGCAATGTGTTGTCCTTAATGGCAACCTATTTGATGAAGTTGTTCTTGATGGAAACGTATTGTACTTGATGGAAAACTACTTGATAAATTAAGGAGGAGATTGTTGGCAATGTGATACAATGTATTGACTTTGATGGAACCTGCTTGATGAAATTATTGATGATGTATCTAAGTGTTAAAAGGAAGGATGATGTATCTGCAGATCAGCTCAGAAGTAACAGAAGAAAGGAATTCCAGTAAGTGTCATAGAAATGATAAATATGATGTGTCACAAAGAATACGCGGGTTCGTTAAGGCGAAGTAGCGTATGCACGCGGAAAAGTACGTGCCAAGTCGTGTATGCCCTTTTGCGCTCCAAATTTAGAATACCAAGGGGTGTTACCATGGTATTGACCCATTGTATTGAGCGCTTGATTATCTATTTGATCCCGTCCAGGAATACCATCGGAAGTGGTGTGGTTTTGGCTCATGGTATTGATAAAGGCTAAACCTATATAAGGAGAAGAAGATCATTGTGCAAGGGTGTGCATGAGTAAGGGTTGTGAATGAATAAATCTCTCTAAGGAATATCTGCATGGATGAACTTTGTTCTTGATTGATAGATCTGAATCTATAATGCACCTATGAAGAAAATGATGAAGAAGGATCTCTAGATCTGAAATGTATATGTATTTCCTAGATCTGTTCATGGAATGTTTAGATCTGAGATGAGGCGAAATACTTTCTGAAGTGAAGGATGAAATTTGAGTTTTTTATTTGATCTAAAGAGCTGCACAGTCCTGAAAAGTTACAAATGTATACGCAGGTTCGCTTCAGTAAAAGCGCGTGTATATGCGGGTTTGCTCAAGGAAAAGCGCGTATGGGCAGACAGGGTTTTCTGAAGAATGCACATAAGTATATGTGGATTGGTCTGCATGTAAGCGCGTACATACGTAGGTTCAGTGAAGTAAAAGCACGTATGGAATCTAGGGTTTGCTGAAGTAAGTGGAATGAAATGTCTGATCTGTTTTTCTATTTTACTGTTATCTGTCAATGATGTATTCATACAAAACTGGGTTGTTTGAATGATGAATATGTTGTTGATTATGTTAGTTGAAGATCAAGTTGTTGGTTGATTGGTTGTTGATTCAATGAATGAATTGATGGAGTTATAAGTTTCAGTTTGATGAATTTTGAGCTTAAATGTGTGGAGTGGGTCCAGTTTGAAAATATGATGAAAAGTGGCCTACAAGTTGTTTTGTATGGAAGCTGTTGGATCCAGTATGAAAATTGATGAAACTTAGTCCATGGTGGTGCTGAGGGTCAAAGCCTTTAGTGAGGGGGTTATATCTCCCTTCCAGTGGTAGCTGGTAAACGAGTGCAGGGGGTAGTGGTTCCCTTCTAGGAGAGGCTGGTAAACGAGAGCAGGGGGTAGTGGCTCCCTTCCAGGAGAGGCTGGTAAATGAGAGCAGGGGGTTGTGGCTCCCTTCTAGGAGAGGCTGGTAAATGAGAGAAGGTTGTAGCCTTCTGCAGGTGGGTGCCTGCGTGCTGGTATGAGTCTGTGCCAGTACATTGTTGTAAGATGTTTTCTTTATAATAAAATATTGAAGACAGAGACGACGACAGCGGTGGTTTTCTCCCGACTTGGGTTTCCACCTTAAATCCTGGTGTTCATGTGTGTTTCTTATGTGTGATGGTTTATTCTGTTATTACTGCACATGCTTACTGCTAACTAAACATCTGATGAATGAATGATGCATAGATCTAAGTAAAAAATTAAATGCATAATAAGATCTCTGTATATACACGAGTTTTATGAAGGACATCCGCGTGTATACGCGAGTTGGTTTCAGAAAAATAGCGTATGGGTTTTTAGAGAAAGAAAAAGTAAAATTTTTTAAATCAGATCTAAATACTAATTCACCCCCCCCTCTCAGTATTTTTCCCAACAATTGGTATCAGAGCAGGTCCTTTTGCAGAAGCTTGATCGCTTGAAGGAGATCCGTCACAATGGGAAGTCAGGAAGGAGTACTTTCTCTAAGGCCACCTTTATTCAATGGAAGTAATATTTTATTCTGGAAGATACAAGAAAAATCATATTTGCAAAGTCTTGGTGCATAAGTATGGGAAATCGTGGAAGAAGGTTATCGGTATCCGGCAATTATTCCTACTGATGCAACAGAAAGAAAGAAATATGAAATCAATGCCAAAGCAGTCAATGTTTTATTAGGAGGTCTGTCTGAATCAGAATTTGTTAAAGTGATGCAGCTAAATTTAGCAAAAGAAATATGGGACAAAATCATTCTAAGCTATGAAGGAGATACAAAGGTAAAAAGTGCCAAACTCCAAACTCTCAGAATTGAATGTGAAAATTTAAGGATGAATAGTGATGAGAATATTGCCAGTTTCTTTTTACGTCTGGATGATATTGTAAATCGTATGAGAATTTTGGGTGAAACCATAACCGATACTACTCTGGTTGAAAAAGTCTTAAGATCTTTGACTTCAAAATTTGAGTCAAAAGTATCTGCTATTGAAGAAAGGAAAGATCTACAAACTCTTACTATTTTTCAATTACATGGTATTCTAACTGCTTTTGAAATGAGAAAAGAAGGTCCCTCTCAAAACAAAGAAGTTTCCTTTAAGGCATGTGCAAAAGGAAAAGAGAAGGAAGTTGTCAAGGAATGAAATTACATATCGGAAGAAGAAGAAGCAAATTTTGTGAGAAGACTCCAACCAGGTATTGCATGAAGAAGGAGGAAACAATTTGAAAATGGAAAGAGCTATTATACAAATATGAAGATAATGATGAAATGTCAAATGAGGATGAAGAAGATTAGCAGAATGTGTCTATGACTCATGGGAAAGAAGCAAAAGAAGAATGCTACTCAAAGAAAGGAGATATCTCAGAAATCATGTGCAGTGGAAAATGAAGAAGATAAAACAGGTATTGAATATGGTTCTTGTGATTCACTTTCTTGTGCATGCAATGGTGAAAATAGTGAAAGTAATGTTATGGATCTAGAAGAAGCTCTCAAAATTAAAGTTGAAGATCAACTAAGATCATTTAAAGAGAGAGAAGTTATCTACAATGAGATGATCTCTCAAATGAAAGGATAGATAGAAATACTGAATGGACAGATAGACAAGTATCAAAGGTTGTACAATTATGCAACCAATCGAAATAAAAGACTCGAAGCAGAAATCAGCGATCTAAATGAAGACCCGAAAAAATCAAATAAGAAGAATGAAGAACTTGAAGCATAAATCATCTCTCTAAAAGCATATCTTGAAGCATCAAATAAGAAGAATGAAGAACTTCTACAATCATTTGAAAAATAAGGACATGAAGTAGAAATCATCTCACTCAAAACAGATCTATAAAATTCAAATAAGAAGAATGAAGAACTTCTACAAATATTTGAAGAACAAGAAAATGGGTTGAAGGAAGAGATTTTAAAACTGAGTGATCAAGTAGAAGAAGGAAGAAGGGTCAAAGAAAGTATGAAGAAGCAATGCCAAAGATTTGAGGTTGAGGTAAATATTTTGCAAGGTAAATTAGAAGAAAAAGATAAATTCTTAAGGTTTCAAGATAATATTCTGGACAATATTATTAGTAGTCAAAGGTCTCCCTCTGTTAAATTTGGTCTTGGTTTTCATGAAACTGTTAAAGGAGAATCTAGTTCAGAAGGAAGTGCTAAGGATTCAAAGGATATCAATGCAAAACCTGAAGTGTTGAAAGAAACAAAAGATCAACCGACAATCATAAACTCTCAAAAGAAATCATTCCCTCCTTTGTTCAATAATGTTGAATGCTTTAAATGTCACAATTATGGGCATGTTGCAGCCAATTGCAAAAGCAGATCATTTCAGTCACAAACAAAAAGATTCTACATAGAAAGGTACTTTGGTTTCTTTAAGGGATATTGTTTTTCATGCAGCAAGTATGGTCATAAAGCAGCTGATTGCAATAGAAGAAAGAATAGAAAAACACATTATGATCCTTATGCTTACTTCTCTGGTCACATAAGATGTTATGCTTGTAACAAGTATGGACATGTAGAAAAATAATGCAGGATGAATAGATCTAAGAAATTGGATAATTTTCAGCACACAAAAAGAAATTTCAAGGAAAGATGGAAAAAGGTGGAGGACCAGTCAAAAACATAGGGGATAATAATCCTACTGCAGTCATCAGCTTCTAAAAGCTTATTTCTCATAATGACTACATGAATGATGTAAGATACATTATAGAGATTAGTAATGTATCATCACAGGGGAGCAATGTATGATGATTCCCATGGTTGTTTTGGTAATTCTTGTTATGTTTATTTCTGACAGTGCATGCATTCTTAGAAGAAGGCAGTCACGGAGTGGTACAAATTCAGGGGGAGATGAAGAATGTGAAATTTTCATATTTCACTTTCCATACGCGGGTTTAGTGAACAAAAGCCGCGTATACACGTGAGTTCCTTTGAAGAAAGAAGCGTATTCTTTGGTCTTAAAGAAAACAGTGATTCAGCTCAAGAACAGGAGTACAGGTTCAGGGGGAGCATCAGTCTAAATACTAATGATTGCATTGTTGGCATTATATCTGCTTATTACTTAGTTCTCTAATGATGATGACATGATACATGGTTTCTTATGATGAGTTTATGGATGAGCCCTATTTAATTTTGATGAAGAGTATCTGTTGTTTTCACACATGGATAATATGGAAGTCTTATGATTTACAAATAAGGATAGCTCATGCAGATTTTGTTGATGATGATTTTTGTCACGGTTGAAACCTTTTTCCTACACATGCTACATCATGATAAATCTTGAAGATCTTGGTGATATCAGATCACATGGATGATTGCTTAATACATAGTGTCTATTGAAGAAGTTGTTCTGGTATAATGATTCCTCTTGGGAAGAATTTGTTGATGCTGCAATAATTCTGAAGGCTTGGTTACTGATGTACTTATGCTACAACTATTGAATGACACTTGAAAAACATGGATACATTGTGCCACTCTACTCTATATCCCACATATGTTTCTACAAAAAGGGGGAAATGGAAATTTCACCTTTATAAAGACGAGAGATTGAGATGATCGCTGGTTTCTACAGAAAGATACTATGATGCTCGATCCATAGACCTGGTCACAGGTTGATGATATTAAACTTTATTGACAGACAAGGATTGGTGTTGATGGATACATTTGCAGTTATGAGGAAACACCAACAACAATATAGAAGGTGAACCCAATGAAGCAATAGAAGAAAATCTATCTGAAAAATTCTCTCAGACAGAAGCTCGAAGTAGTCTATGCCATGCAGAAGAGCAGATATGTTTAAACTCAGAAGATTAATTTGGATACGCAGATTTCTTGAAAGACAGTCGCGTATATACGTGAGTTTATACAAAGAAAACCGCGTATGGTTAATTGCTGACAAATTGTACATGGGGTCAACATTCTTCTGCACAGTTGCAGTGCTGTTTGGTATCTCTGATGATGTTCCAGCTCTTATATTTTTGTTTCATTCTCTGATATTGGGTGAAGATGCCTTGATGATTGTCTGATTGAAAGTGTTCAAGTTGCACAAGCTAAGGAGGAGTTTTGGTCATATGGAAAGGATGCATTGGATGCACAGTTTCAGGGGGAGCATTAGCCTTGCTGAATGTAACGCATTGTTGGCATTATGATGGTTTTGAAATATGATCTCTCTCTTGAGGTCTTTTGGTCTTGGTTATAAAAAGTCATATTTGTAATTTGATGAAAAGGTTATGTTGACTCCTATGATGTAAATTGTAATATTCAGTCATGTAAAGGGCTTGTTCAAATTTGTAAACCCACTTGGTTGGCTACTTGTGTCACATATGTAAATCCACTTGGTTGGATCCTTGATGTAATTATGAGTTCTTGGTGATAGGAAGGTAATAGACTCATGTACTTCATTGAATATTATGTTGAAGACTCAGCATGAACTCAGGGGGAGCATGGTAACTTCAATGCACATCAAATCTATAGAGCTCTTCTTTCTACATGTGGAGAGAAACATTGTCTTGGCTTTGATTTGCCCTTTGCCCTTGATGTCAAAGGGGGAGAGTAGCATGGTGTTTGAATAAGGGGAGAATATCATGATGATGATTATATTCAATGTATCTATCTGTTGTGGTGATCAAACACCATCAAAGTTGCCATCAAGTCCAAAGGGGGAGATTGTTGGCATGTGTTGTCCTTGATGGCAACCTACTTGATGAAATGAGATTGTTGGCATGTGTTGTCCTTGATGGAAACCTACTTGATGAAGTGAGAATGTTGGCAATATGAAGTAATGTGTTGTCCTTGATGTGGCAAACTACTAGACGAAGTTGTCCTTGATGGAAACTGATTTGATGAGTTGTCTTTGGATGGCAACCTACTTGATGATTGATGGAAACCTGCTTGATGAGTTGCCTATGATAAGAAACCTATGTGTAAGGATGATGTATCTGTGTGTTAAAAGGAAGGATGATGTATCTATAGATCAACTCAGAAGTAACAAAAGAAAGGAATTCCAATAAGTGCCAGAAAAATGATAAATATGATGTGTCACAAAGCATACGCGGGTTTGTTAAGGCGAAGTAGCATATGCACGCGGGAAAGTACATGCCAAGTCACGTATGCCCTTTTTCGCTCCAAATTTAGAATACCACGGGGTGTTACCATGGTATTGACCCATTGTATTGAGCGCTTGAGTATCTATTTGATCCCGTCCAGGAATACCATCGGAAGTGGTGTGCTTTTGGCTCATGGTATTGATAAAGGGTAAATCTATATAAGGAGAAGAAGATCATTGTGCAAAGTGTGCATGAGTAAGGGTTATGAATGAATAAATCTCTCTAAGGAATATCTCCATGGATGAACTCTGTTCCTGATTGATAGATCTGAATCTATGATGCACCTATGAAGAAAATTATGAAGAGGAATCTCTAGATCTGAAATGTATATGTATTTCCTAGATCTGTTCATGGAATGTTTAGATCTGAGATGAGGCGAAATACTTTCTGAAGTGAAGGATGAAATCTGAGTTGTTTATCTGATCTGAAGAGTTGCACAGTCCTGAAAAGTTATAGATGTATACGCAGGTTCGCTTCAGTAAAAGAGCGTGTATACGCGGGTCTGCTTAAGGAAAAGCGCGTATGGGCAGATATGGTTTTCTAAAGAATTCACAGAAGTATACGCGGGTTGGTCTGCATGAAAGTGTGTACATACACAGGTTCAGTAAAGTAAAAGCGCGTATGGAATCTAGGGTTTGCTGAAGTAAGTGGAATGAAATGTCTGATCTGTTTTGTTGTTTTACTGCTATCTATCAATGATGTATTCATACAGAACTGGGTTGTTTGAATGATGAATATGTTGCTGATTATGTTAATTGAAGATCAAGTCGTTGGTTGATTGGTTGATGATTCAATGAATGAATTGATGGGGTTATAAGTTTCAATTTGATGAATGTTGAGCTTAAATGTGTGGAGTGGGTCCAGTCTGAAAATATGATGAAAAGTGGCCTACAAGTTGTGTTGTATGGAAGCTGTTGGATCCAGTATGAAAATTGATGAAACGTGGTCCATGGTGGTGCTGAGGGTCGAAGCCTTCAGTGAGGGGGTTGTAGCTCCCTTCCATTGGTAGCTGGTAAATGAGTGCAGGGGGTAGTGGCTCCCTTCCAGGAGAGGCTGGTAAACGAGAGCAGGGGGTAGTGGCTCCCTTCCAGGAGAGGCTGGAAAACGAGAGCAGGGGGTTGTGGTTCCCTTCCAAGAGAGGCTGGTAAACGAGAGAAGGTTGTAGCCTTCTGGAGGTGGGTGCCTGCGTGCTGGTATGAGTCTGCGCCAGTATATTGTTGTAAGATTTTTTCTTTATAATAAAATATTGAAGACAAAGACAACAACAGCGGTGGTTCCCGACTTGGGTTTCCACCTTAAATCCTGGTGTTCATGTGTGTTTCTTATGTGTGATGGTTTATTCTGTTATTACTACACATTCTTACTGCTAACTAAACATCTGATGAATAAATGATGCATAGATCTAAGTAAAGAATTAAATGCATAATATCTTTGTATATACGCGAGTTTTATGAAGGATATCCGCGTGTATACGCGAGTTGGTTTCAGGAAAGTAGTGAATGGGTTTTAAAGGAAGAAAAAGTATAAAGTTTTGAGTATGCCCTAAATACTGATTCACCCCCCCCCCTCTCAGTATTTTTCCCAACACATAATCCAACTAAAATGAATTTACTGTGCATTTCAAACCAAACTCTCCATTCTTTGTTTGCATTCAATTTGAAATAGAAGAATGTGCATGAAGACGTTTTCAAGTTTACCTATTTTTGCAATGATCCTCATGATTTTTTGTTATGATCCTCGTGATTTTCCTTTTAGTTTAACTGGAGTCTCTATGTTTCAAGCAGCACCAATCTTTATCAAAATCTTCACTCAATATCTTCATCATTTACTCGTTTAATCAACAAAAGATTTAGTGTTGATTGATGGCAGGGCGTTTATGAGTGGTGGCAATGACAAAATGTAAGGAAATGACATGTTTTAAAACTGTAGTAGAAGAAATCCTTTTATAACTCTCAGTTTCTTTAACAACCCTGAGATTTAATCATGCAAATCATCGTTATTTTAAACAACAAAATCTAAGTTTGCTTCTTACCTAATTCTTCACGAGATTTTTGCCTCCTGACAATGTGGTTGCTTGACACATCTGCCAGATATGTTGGCTTGAAACTTTAATCAATGCTTCTTATCCCTCCATTCTTCTCACTGCTATATCTCCTGCTATATTTGCTGCGTTATATTTCTTCTTTTCTCCTCACAACTCTCCCTTGTCTTCTCTTGTTTATTCATTTCTCACAGAGTTTCAAAACGGATGCGTGTTTTGATTACACACCTTCCTTCTCTCATTGAGCCTTCAAAAGGAGATGATGGTGAAAAACATAGTGTGTTTCAGTTGCTTGAGGTTTTAGACATGGCAGAGGTTCTCTCAAAAGTTTACACAGTGTTGTAATTTTTCATTTTGAAATTGTTTTGACCATTCATCAACCGCTTCAACTGGTGCATCCATGGCTTACCTTTCCTGACTGATTTGGCATGTTGACTCCACGGTGTACATATCATCCTTGGCTTCACTTATTACGCATTCCTTTTCACGTTTTTCTCTCATGCTTTGTGTTGATCATTGTGTCCGCTTCCATTCTCCATTGAAATGCATCATACCTCATCGAATATGTGCCATCATATTTGTGTTTTATCACTTGTATACAAATCAATATGTTATCAAATATGTGTCATCATATTTATGTTCCTCCACCGTGTATGTATCACTGTCTCATCATATTCCCATCCATCCATATATGCATCATTGCCATACATTGTTTTTCATAGAATCATACTTTAGGTTAGTTTGCATTCCATTGTTTGCATTATGATTGCTCCTTTAGCTCCATTACCTTAGCTCATAATCACGATTGTGATTTTGTTTTGAAATTTTAATAGTTGCACTATCATATGATTTAGACTTTAGTTTTTGTTTTTTAATTTAATTTTAAAAATGACCAATGAAATGGTCATTTTTTAAAATCAAATATTTACAATGAGACTAACCTCTTTGTTTGTTTATTGTAGGTCTAACAAAGGTTTAATGTCAAGCCTTTTTTTATGATTATTTTGTTTAGAAAATTAGGGTAGGGTATGGTATGGATAAATTATCGAATGTATATTGAGTGATTAGGATAGTGGTGTGGATATGGATAAAGTAGGGCTAAGAACATAGGTGATGAAATGTAGATGATGAAAAATGTAGGTGATAAAAATGCATAACCAGTACTAAATTACTTTACAATTCTAGAATATTTTCACAAAAAATTGAAATTTTAAGAGAATTTTTTTACTTACTGTACTTCCATTTCCTCAAACCATTTGATGTTCATGATGGTCGACATTGTGTTTTTTATAACAATGGCTCTTTCAAACTATGTATAGACTTTATTTCTGCTTTGCATTTGATTTGATTTGGAATGATGTTATTCAGGTCCCTTCTGTAGGTTAAACTTTGAAATTTCAGGTCCCTTCTGCCATGATCTTCAATATTGATGTAGCTTAGGTCCCTTCTGACATTTTGTATTTTCAAGTCCCTTCTGGCGTAATTTTCAATAATGTTTGAAAATTTCTTCTGTCGTATAGGTCCCTTCTGAATAATTTTATCAATAATAGTTCAGGTCCCTTCTGTATATGTTGAATGATGTATCAGGTCCCTTTGTAATTGTAACTCATATTCCATCTTCAATTCAGCTGCCGAAAATATTTTCATAGTTTTATTACACACCTTCCCCCAAGCTGATGGTAAGACTTATCCTCAAGTTTTACATGTCTCGGAGGGTATATATGCAAAAATCATAGTGAAGTAAAATGAAAACAAAAAGAGAATTCATATTGGCCAAACAAGTTGGTTTTCCGATATGAATTTGAGTTTATATTGTGCGAGTTTCCTAGATTTTCACAACCAAACTCTTTTATTATTATTTTTTATTATTTTTATTTTTATTTTTTTCTTCTTCTTCTTCTTCTGGAATTATGGGAGGCATATTGCTATGTTGTCCCACTATTTCCAGATCTAAATCTATGGAAATTTTTCTCATAAAATCCTCTTTATTTATAGGCTTATTATAAACTTTAAGCCTATGTCCATTAACGACAAACGAAATAAATGCTTCATCAATTGTTTTTATCTTCACAACTCCATTGTCAAATATTTATTCAATCTCATATGGCCCAAGCCAATGAGTCATAAACTTTGCTTTGAAATATTTTAACTTGGAGTCGAACAAGAGTGCCCAATATCCTTTCTAAAATACCTTATTCTTTATGAATCGATCATGCCATTTGATTCTTTGTTCTTGCATAAGAGATGTGTGCTCTACTTCTTGCTGTCGTATCTCATCCAGTTGATTTAATTCCATAATTCTTTGTTGTTGTGCCTCAGATAATTCCATCCCCAATTATGTTGCTAGCTTGAATGTATGTATTTGAAATTCTATGGGTAATAGGACTTATTTTCCATACACTAACTGATATGGACTTAACCCAGTTGTGTTTTTCCATGTTATCCTATATGCCCATAATGCATCTCTCAATTTTTCTGACTAGTCCTTTCTGTTCATTTGTACAGTCTCTGTCATAATGTTCTCTAGGACTTTGTTTGTTGATTCGACTTGTCTGTTTGCTTGAGGATGATACGAAGTTGATTTTCGGTGTTTGATATTGTATTTATGTGTAATATCTCGAACAAGTTTTGATGTGAACTGTGTGCCTTGGTCAGTTACTATCTGTCTCGGAACTCCATACCTTACAAATATCTCTTCAAACAGAAAAGACACAATAGTATCTTCTGTTTCCCATGCTACTACCTTTGCCTCCACCCACTTAGTTACATAATCTGTAGAAATTATATAACATATGCATTATATATCTGGATTCTCCTAATCTCACAATATTTAATTTCTTGCAAAATACAGAATCATTCCACTGTTAACCATTTGCAGAAATCAAATCAATTTCACACACATGAAGCAATAAAAACAATCACACATAACATAGTTGTTTAACGGGAAATCCTGAAGCTAAAAACCCCAACTATCTATATATTATATGTCATAGAGATCATGTAACAATCCTCATACAAAGCTTAGTACATCAAGCTCTCAATACAATACAATCGCTACACACTATCATGAAGAAATCTGCAAATCCATGCATTGATTCCTTGCCTCCTGATAGCCTGCCTCTACTACGCAATCCCTGCTGAAGAAGACCCATGAATGAACTTGAATCTGCCTTGACTTGACTGTGCAATCCTCATTGGCATCTCCAATGGATGTGTGATGCATTGAATTCATCACTATTGTCACAATTGATAGTCTATATTGCCCTTTCACCTATCTCTCCACTAAGTCTCCACTGGAACTGCCATGCAAGTAGTTAATTGTTGTCTCTGTTCAGTTGATTAATGAGTTATTATTTGTGAATTAATTAACTAATTAATTCACTCCATTCTCACTAATGTATGAATCAGTTAGATATAGATACAATTATTTCAACTGAGTTTAACTCCAATAATATAGTTAAACTGAATACAACTCCATGAAATACTTCTCCAACTCCATCATAACTCTACCACTTGAGTTCTGACTTGAGTCCTCCATGCATGAACACCAGTAAACCCTATGAATTGTGTAATTCATTCAGCCAACTGATTTTCCACATCTGTTAATTGAAATTAAGTGCTCCAAGAGAATAAGTTGTTATTTAAGGTCTGATTAATATTAAGAGCTAATAATAATCGACACTTCTATTTTTAGATCGACGATATATAAATAGACTTCGCCCAATATGTCTAAAAATAGAATTTCATCTATTTTTCCAACTTGACCAACCATCCACAAATAACATCTTGCAACTTCTGAAATATGATCTCCATGTCTAAAAATAGACTTGCGCCAAAAATAGCCTGCAGGCCCACTTAGTGAAGACGACTCTTTTCACTAAGCTCATCATCTTGTTGAATATCAACATAATCTATACATACCAGGATGTACTTCTTTCCATTGGATGGAGGGTTGATTGGTCCCACGAAATCTAAAGCCCACTGTTCAAATGGTTCAATCAGTCCTTGTGGCTTTAATGGAATTTCATCTGATGCCACTTGTCTACAAATTCTTTGGCAACTGTCACATCTCTTCACATAGGCCTTGGAGTCTTTGAAGATGGCTGGCCAGTAGTAGCCAAGTTTCAGCACTTTGTATGTTTTCCGCTTATATGCAAAATGACCACCACATGGTTCGTCACGACATGCTTTCAAAATATCAATAATATCATCTTCTCAAACACATTTTATAATCATTAAATTAGCACCAGTATAAAAAAACATCTCCATTGACCCAACTATATCTAGCACTTTCTCTAATTATTCTTCTTTTCTGTTTATTTTTGTAACGAGATGGTAGGATGCTAGATGATAAATAGTTATTTATATCTACAAACCATGGAGTTTTGAAATGTAGGTTTTAACCCTGAACAGAAATTATCTACACACGAATCTTATAACATAAAATAAACAATAGCGAGAGCATAAAACATAACAGATCTCGCTCCGAAGATTTGCCCACTGGATCCCAAATTGGGGCGAAATGACTTGATTTTTCATTATATTCCTTTTAGTGTTACAACACATTTTTATACATGCCAAAGCACATAAACCCCAATCCATTAGCCACTGAATTAGAGCATAACCATAGTTCACTTGACCCGATTCTACAAAATACCGGGGGTCGAAAACCATCGTACCCCAAAAACATGTGCAAACTCAAGCACAAAACATGGGTGGGTCTGCCTATGAGTAGGTCCGCACACCAAAACAATTTTCGCCGAGGCGTTGCCCCGGACCCCAATAGTGGGGGCTTCCTCCCACCCTGTGACCCCCCTGCTGTGCCCGTCGCAACGTATAGTGTGTGGGGCTAGTCGTGGAAAGAATATAACACATACCCAACATTCTCCCACTTGTTGTTTTCTTTCCACAGGGGGCCACAGGAGAGCTTAGTAATTTGGCCAATTCTTCAACACCCATTGTTTCTCTACACCAAGAGAACTTCTGAGTGCTTACAGACTTCGTCAATGCATCTGCAACATTCTTCAAAGTGTCCACCTTTACCAGCAACACCCTTTTAACCTCAACCATATCTCTAACAAAGTGATATTGAACATCAATGTGCTTTGTCTTTGAATGATAAGCGGGGTTCTTAGCCAAGAAAATTGCACTTTGGCTATCACAGTCTATCCTTATAGCTTGTTTTACCAACCCCATACTTGAACACAATCTCTGCAACCAAATTGCTTCCTTGCTTGCATGAGTGGCTGCTATGTATTCTGCCTCTGTAGTTGAAAGAGCCACTACAGATTGTCTTTTACTCATCCAACTGACTGCGCCTCCAAATAAGCTAAACACATACCCACTTGTAGATCTTCTTTGGTCCAGATCTCCAGCCCAGTCTGCATCAACAAAATCACGAATGTCCAACATTCTTTCCAATCCTGGTCTTCCCTGGTAGCACAAGCCATAATCACTGGTGCCACGTAAATATCTGAAAACCCGCTTCACTATTGTCCAATTCTCCTTCCCTGGGTTTGACATAAACCTGCTCAATACTCCCACTACATGTGCAATGTCTGGTCTAGTACAGACCATTGCATACATCAGGCTACCCACTGCACTTGCATATGGAACACGGGACATATACTTCTCTTCTTCTTGTGTCTTGGGACACTGTTCAGCAGACAGCTTTACACCTACAGGAATAGGAACATTCACCGGTTTACTATCCTGCATATTGAACCTTTGCAATATAGTCTCGACATACTTCCTCTGGTTTAACCAGAGCTTCCTCTTTGCCCGATCTCTCTTAATTTCCATGCCCAAAATATAGTTTGCAACACCAAGATCCTTCATGTCGAATTTGGAGAACAGTTGGGTCTTCAAAGCTTGGATAATTTCTTTGTCATTTCCAATTAACAACATATCATCCACATACAAGACCAAATACATAACACGGTCACCAATTAATTTAAAATAAACACAGTGATCCTCCTTGCTTCTGGTGAAGCCAAGTCCCCGTATATAGGTATCAAATTTCTGATACCACATCCTTGGTGAATGTTTTAACCCATACAGAGACTTCTTCAACCTGCATACCAGTTCTTTCTTACCCTTCACCATGAAGCCTTCAGGTTGCTTCATGTAGATCTCCTCTTCTAGATCCATGTGAAGAAATGTTGTCTTCACATCCATCTGTTCTATCTCAAAATCAAATGTAGTAACAATAGATAAAAGTAATCTAATAGAAGTAACTTTGGCAACAGGAGAAAAAATATCACCAAAATCAATTCCTGGCACTTGGGAATAACCTTTTGCTACCAACCGAGCTTTGTATTTCTCCACCTTGCCTTCTACATTCATCTTCTTCTTAAACACCCATTTCCTCCCGATGGGCTTCCTTCCAGCCGGCAACTCCACCAGATCCCATGCCTCATTTTTGTGCAAGGATGCCATTTCATCAACCATGGCCTCCTTCCAGAGTTTTCCATCCTCTGAATCTACTGCCTCCCTGACAGTTCTGGGATCATCATCAGTTATAGTTAAGGAAAAACTTGAACAAAAAATAGATGGACTATACCTTTCTGGTTGCCTTCTTTCTCGAACTAATCTTCTCAAAGCTAGGGTTTGTGGCTCTTCCTCTTCTAAATCTTCTTCTGTTGTAGAGTCTGATTCATCCTCCTTTAGCTCAAACTCTATCTTCTCAGGTTCCTTTGGTAGGACTTCATGTGTAACAACATCTTTCACCTCTCTAAACACCACATCTCGGCTATACACAACCTTCCTTATTTCTGGGTTCCAAAGCTTGTAACTCTTTAAACCATCCTTATACCCAATAAAGATGCAACTTTCAGATTTATTATCCAACTTGGTCCTTTTCTCCTTTGGAACATGTACATATGCATCAAATCCAAATACCCTTAGATGTGAAAGAGAGGGTTTCTTACCAGTCCATACCTCATGTGGAGTCTTATCCTCCAACGCTGATGAAGGTGATCTGTTAACTAAGTAACATGCAGTCTCCACTGCCTCTGCCCAGAATTCTTGTCCTAACCCGGTACCACTGAGCATGCTTCTTGCCTTTTCCATCAGTGTTCTTTTCATTCTTTCTGCAACTCCATTTTGCTGAGGTGTGTATGGAGTAGTCTTCTGCCGTGCTATACCACACTTCTTACGGAACTCTTCAAATTCCTTCTTGCAGAACTCCCCACCATTATCTATCCTCAATGCCTTTATCTTCTTCTCTGTCTGGTTTTCCACCAGAGCCTTAAATTCTTTAAATTTGTCAAAGACTTCAGATTTCTTCCTCAAGAAATATATCAATGTATTCCTTGAGAAGTCATCTATGAATGAAACATAGTACACAGACTTTCCCAGTGATGGAACTGACACAGGTCCAAACACATCACTGTGCACAAGTTCTAATATCTTGTTCGCCCTCTTAGCACCAGAAGGAAAACTCACCCGATTTTGCTTCCGATATACACAATGTTCACAGAAATCGAAATCCAGAGAGAAATTAGACATACCTTCTACCATACCATTTCTATGTAGTATCTGAAGGCCCTTCTCTCTAATATGTCCAAGCCTTTGATGCCATAGCATGGTATTTTCTCCAGAGACAGCTAGGCTTTCCGCTCCACTTTCAGGAACCACATAACTATTACACCCATCAATAACAGTGCTACCTTGTAGCTTGTACAGAGTTCCAGTCCGAACTCCCCGCATTAATGCCAGTGCTCCCAGACCATCTTGCAGGCATCTTTCTCGAACCTTTGTTTTTGTCATCCATCCATCGCACTTCTGAGAAATCAAATTTCTGTGATGTAGGTATATGCGAACACCGAAGAGGTGTTCTAATCTTCCACCTTGACTTCTAACCAGCCTTTCCGTAGGCAGATAAATGCCTTCCTATCATCCCCTAGGAAGACATCACCACCATCATATTTCTCATATTCGCAGAACCACTCCCGATGGGGAGTGAAGTGAAAGGATGCACCTGAGTCAATCGACCATGACTCATGATCTACATGTGTATTTGAAGAAGAAGCCAAATACACATCCCCACCTTCATCCGAGGTGGTTTTTGCCTCTGCAGAAGGACCTTCATCAGATCCCTTTCCTTTCTCAGGAGCTTTAGATCTTCATTCCTTTTTGTAGTGCCCTTCCTTTCCGCATTTCCAGCACACCTTTACAAACTTTCCAGGAGATTTAGATCTCCCTCTAGATTTAGATCTCCCACTCGAAACCTTATTCTTGTTTCTATTCTGGGACCTTCCTCATACAGATAAGGCATCTCCATTTTGACCCTCCATATTTCTCCGTCTCATTTCCTCCGACAGCAAGGCTGAGACAATGTCATCAAAATTCAAGGTAGTTGTATTGCTACCTATTGCAATAACCAGACTATCCCACGAGTCTGGTAGAGAACACAACAAACTGATGCACTTATCTTCATCCGAGATTTTAATATCAACAGATGACAGCTGACTTACCACAGTATTGAAGGCGTTCAGATGCTCTGTCACCGAGTCTCCATCCTTCATCCTCAGGTTATACAGCTTTTTCCGCAGGAACAACTTATTCACCAGAGACTTAGATTGGTACAAAGTCCAAAGTTTTTCCCACAAATTCTTCGTCGTAGCTTCCCCAGATACATTCAACAATACTGAATCTGAGACACACAACCGTATTGTGCTCTTAGCCTTCCGATCCAGTTTCTTCCAGTCTTCATCTGACATTGCCGTTGGTTTAGTACCTGGATCTACTGCGATCCACTGATCTTTATCCACCAGCAAATCCTCCATCTTGAGCTTCCACAACTCAAAACTCTGACCATTAAATTTCTCGATCTCTATATTTCCGCCACTCGCCATCTTCTTTCACCACAAGAATCGATCCCGCAGATCTCCCACTGAACAGGGTCTACCTCGGGCCCGAGCAAAAATCCCTCAGCAGCAAAGGCGTCCCCTTGAAGCCGAAATAGCTTTGATACCAAATGTAGGTTTTAACCCTGAACAGAAATTATCTACACACGAATCTTATAACAGAAAATAAACAATAGCGAGAGCATAAAACATAAAACAGATAAACACAGAGATTTTCCCCTGGATCCCAAATCGGGACGACCAGCTTGATTTTCATTATATTCCTTTTAGTGTTACAACACATATATATACATGCCGAAGCATACATAAACCCCAATCCATTAACCCTGGATTAGAACATAACCATAGTTCCCTTGACTGGATCTACAAAATACCAGGGGTTGAAAACCATCGTACCCCAAAACCATGTGCAAACTCATGCACAAAACATGGGTGGGTCCGCATATGAGTGGGACCGCATACCAGAAAAATTTTCGTCAGGGCGCTGCCCCCGGACCCCGACAGGGGGGGCTGTGGTATCAGAGAAAATGTAGGTTTTAACCCTGAACAGAAATTATCTACACACGAATCTTATAACAGAAAATAAACAATAGAGGGAGCATAAAACATAAAACAGATAAACACAGAGATTTTCCCCTGGATCCCAAATTGGGACGACCAACTTGATTTTTCATTATATTCCTTTTAGTGTTACAACACATTTATATACATGCCGAAGCATACATAACCCCAATCCATTAACCCTGGATTAGAACATAACCGTAGTTCCCTTGACCGGATCTACAAAATACTAGGGGTCGAAAACCATCGTACCCCAAAACCATGTGCAAACTCATGCACAAAACATGGGTGGGTCCGCGCCTTGGGTGGGACCGCGCACCCGAAAAAATTTTCGGCGGGGTGTACCCCGAACCCGGGGGGCTGCCTTGTGACCCCCAATTAATGGATACAATGTACACCTTCTGTAGCAGAACTCCCCACCATTATCTGTCCTCAGCGCCTTTATCTTCTTCTCTGTCTGGTTTTCCACCAAAGCCTTAAATTCTTTAAATTTGTGAAAGACTTCAGATTTCTTCCTCAGGAAATATATCCATGTATTCCTTGAGAAGTCATCTATGAATGAAACATAGTACACGGACTTTCCCAGTGATGGAACTGACACAGGCCCAAACACATCACTGTGCACAAGTTCTAATATCTTGTTCGCCCTCTTAGCACCAGAAGGAAAACTCACCCGATTCTGCTTCCCATATACACAATGTTCACAAAAATCGAAATCTAGAGAGCAATTAGACATACCTTCTACCATACCATTTCTATGTAGTATCCGAAGGCCCTTCTCTCCAATATGTCCAAGCCTTTGATGCCATAGCATGGTCTTTTCTCCAGAGACAGCTAGGCTTTCCGCTCCTCTTTCAAGAACCACAGAACTGTTACACCCATCAATAACAGTGCTACCTTGTAGCTTGTACAGAGTTCCAGTCCGAACTCCCCGCATTAATACCAGTGCTCCCCGAACCATCTTGCAGGCATTTTCCTCGAACACTATTTTTACACCTGCATCATCCATCTTGCTTACAGAAATCAAATTTCTAGCAAATGCAGGTATATGCAGAACACTAAGAAGTGTTCTAATCCTTCCACCTTGCAGCTTTAGCTTGACCTTTCCACGTCCGACGATTCTGGCCTTCCTATCATCCCCTAGGAAGACATCACCACCATCATATTTCTCATACTCGCAGAACCACTCCCTATGGGGAGTGAAGTGAAAGGATGCACCTGAGTCAATCAACCATGACTCATGATCTACATGTGTATTTGAAGAAGAAGCCAAATGCACATCCCCACCTTCATCTGAGGTGGTTTTTGCCTCTGCAGAAGGACCTTCATCAGATCCCTTTCCTTTCTCAGGAGCTTTAGATCCGCATTCCTTTTTGTAGTGTCCTTCCTTTCCGCATTTCCAGCACACCTTTACAAACTTTCCAGGAGATTTAGATCTCCCTCTAGATTTAGATCTCCCACTCGAAACCTTATTCTTGTTTCTGTTCTGGGACCTTCCTCGTACAGATAAGGCATCCCCATTCTGACCCTCCATATTTCTCCGTCTCATTTCATCGACATGAAATTTGAGACAATGTCATCAAAATTCAAGGTAGTTGTATTGCTACCAATTGCAATAACCAGACTATCCCACGAGTCTGGTAGAGAGCACAACAAACTGATGCACTTATCTTCATCTGAGATTTTAATATCAACAGATGACAGCTGCCTTACCACAGTATTGAAGGCGTTCAGATGCTCTGTCACCTAGTCTCCATCCTTCATCCTTAGGTTCTACAGCTTTTTCCGCAGGAACAACTTATTCACCAGAGACTTAGATTGGTACAAAGTCCCAAGTTTTTCCCACAAATTCTTCGTCGTAGCTTCCCCAGATACATTCAACAATACTGAATCTGATACACACAACTGTATTGTGCTCTTAGCCTTCCGATCCAGTTTCTTCCAGTCTTCATCTGACATTGCCGTTGGTTTAGTACCGGGATCTACCGCGATCCACTGATCTTTATCCACCAGCAGATCCTCCATCTTGAGCTTCCACAACTCAAAACTCTGACCATTAAATTTCTCGATCTCTATCTTTCCGCCGCTCGCCATCTTCTTTCACCGCAAGAGTCGATCCCGCAGATCTCCCACTGAACAGGGTCTACCTCAGGCCCGAACAAAAAACCCTCAGCAGCAAAGGCGTCCCCTTGAAGCCGAAACAACTTTGATACCAAATGTAGGTTTTAACCCTGAACAGAAATTATCTACACACGAATCTTATAACAGAAAATAAACAATAGCGAGAGCATAAAACATAAAACAGATAAACACAGAGATTTTCCCCTGGCTCCCAAATTGGGACGACCAGCTTGATTTTTCATTATATTCCTTTTAGTGTTACAACACATATATATACATGCCGAAGCATACATAAACCCCAATCCATTAACCCTGGATTAGAACATAACCGTAGTTCCCTTGACCGGATCTACAAAATACCAGGGGCCGAAAACCATCGTACCCCAAAACCATATGCAAACTCATGCACAAAACATGGGTGGGTCCGCATATGAGTGGGACCTTTCTGGAAAAATTTTCGTGGAAGTAACACGACCCCAGGCAGGGGAAATTTCCGTAGTATCAAAGCAAATTGCAAGAGTTTTAACCCTAAACATAAATTATCTACACACGATTCTTATAACAGAAAATAAAAAATAGCAAGAGCATAAAACATAAAACAGATAAACATAGAGATTTTCCCTGGATCCCAAATCGGGACGACCAGCTTGATTTTTCATTATAATCCTTTTAGTGTTAAAACACATATATATACATGCCGAAGCATACATAAAACCTAATCCATTAACCCTGAGTTAGAACATAACCGTAAGATCGGAGAGATTTAACAATAGGATCTATTACCAAAATAACGGAAATTATAAAACCATACATTTTAAATATGTGCACAAACTGTACACAAAACATGGGTGGGTCCACATATGAGTGGGACCGCATACAGGAAAAATTTTAGCGATGACTGCCTTCCATGTTCTAGCAGCGTGGGGCTGGTCATGGAAAGAATATAACACATACCCAACATGAAATTTATAGCAAATAGATGTTCATTTGGAAAGTTATATGATACTGGATTTGGATCACCAGGTGAATGTATTCTTGATAGAAAGTCTGCAACTTGATTATCTTTGCCTGGTCGATCTTGTATAGTAATGTTAAGTTCTTGCATTAATAACAACCATCTAGTTATTTTTCCATTTGTGATTTATCTGTTCATTAAATATTTTATGGTTGAATGGTCCGTGTGGATGTAAACTTGATAACCTGTTATATAATGTTGAAATTTATTAACTGCATGTACTACAACTAACATTTCTTTTTCTATAACAGTGTAGTTCAATTCTATCAGTGTTAAGTTTTTGCTTATGAAATATATGGAATAATTAAACTAATTCTCTTTTTGTCCAAGTGATGCTCCAATAGAAGTGTCAAATGCATCAGTTGAAATGTGAAATGGAAAAGACCAATTAGGTCCTCGAAGAATGGGTGCAATTGACAATTATTTTTCCATTGCAATTCCACATCTTTCACAAGTAACTTTAATAATGGCAAAGCTATTTTACTAAAATTTTCAATAAATCTCCTATAGTAGCCCGCATAACCCAAGAAACTTCTAACTTCTTTTTGTGTTGTGGGTGGTGTTAAATTCACAATGACTTGAATTTTTGTTGGGTCCACCTTAATTCCCGAAGAAGAAATATTGTGTCCCAACACTATCCCCTCAGTTAACATCATAAAACATTTTTCATTACTGAGTGATATTTGTCTCTATACATCATTTTAAAACTTTTTCAATATTTTGTAAAAAATCATCAAATGTTCCACCATACACAGTGAAATCATCCATGTAAACTTCTACACACTCATGGATCAAATCAGAAAATATTGCAAGGACTGCTCTTTGAAAGGTAGCAGGTGCATTAGATAAACCAAAGGGTAATACATTGTATGCATATGTTCCCCATGGGCATGTGAATATTGTATTATCTTGATCTTCCAATGCTATCTTTATCTGATTGTATCCACTAAATCCATCAAGGAATGAAAACAATTTCTTTCCAACTAATGAATCTAACAATTGATCAATAAATGGTAAAGGAAAATGATCTTTTAATGTAGCTTTATTGAGTTCTCTGTAATCCACACAAATTATCCATTTCCCATTTTTATTAGGTACTACAACTAAGGGTGAAACCCATTGACTATCTGAAATAGGATAGATAAATCCGAATTGTAATAGTTTCTGTAATTCTTCTTTCACTATTTCCTTCATCATGGGTTTCATCCTTCTTTTTGGTTGCCTTACAAGCTTAATTTGATCATCATTGTAAATGTGATGGATACATGTTTTTGGATGAATTCCCTGCATGTCTGTATAATCCCAGGCAAAAGCTTTTGAATATTTTTTTAACAATGTTATTAGCTTTTCCTCTTGTGATGATTGTAAGTTATTACCAATATTCAAATGTCTCTCAGGAATGATTTCAATGATTTTTTCGTTTGAATTGGTAAATGAATTAATAGGAAAAATTCTTTCGAATGTATTTTGCAATGATTGTATGGTGCAATTGGCCTGAAAACAGTCATTTAAAAGATAACTAGAAGCTTCATATTGAGTTACTCTAATCTGCTCTGAAATATTCGGTTTTGAGATGAAAAGATCTAATAAGTCCTCGTTTTCTTCCTCCTCTCTAAAATTATAAACTTGATTAAGACTAAGAACAAATTGAAGCTCTTGTGGTTCCTCTCCATCAAGCCATGATAATAAAGAAGGAGATTGAGTAGGAGGATATAATGTAGCATGTTTTCTTTCATCTCCATGTGCAATAATCATACTTCCTGACCTACATCCAATGTAAGCATCTACAGTGGCTAACCATGGTCTGCCTAAAATTAAGGGATGCCCTCCTAAATTTGTTTTTAGCTGCAAAATCAAGAAGTCTACAGGATACTCCCATGAATCCAATGAGATAATGATATCTTCCAATATACCTTCTGGTACAACTTTAGATCTATCTGCAAGTTCTAAAATTGTAGTACTAGGTCTAATGTTGTTCAAATTCAAATGTTTCATAGTCTCTGTAGTCATAACATTGATAGCTACTCCTAAGTCTATTAAAGTATTTGGCACTGAAATTTTTTTAATCAAAATGGTAACCATAGGAATTCCTGGATCAACATATTTTTCAATGGTTCTGTTTGTAGACATGAGACTATATAGACTTCCAATTACCTGGATTGTAGGTGGATCTTTTTTTCTTCTGCCAAATTTCTTAATGCATAATTCCTTTATTGTTTTTGCATATATCATAATATATTTAATTGCCTGCAACAAAGGAATTTTTACATGTGTGTTCTTCAATTCATCCAGAATATTAAATTCAGGCATAGATATTGGGATATTCTGTTGTATCAATCTCTTTGGATAGGGTGGAGTCTGTGTCATTATAGATTTACCTTTTTGAATTTGATGTTTTGGTTGATTTTGTTGACTTTGTTCTCCTTGTTTAGTTTTTTCTTCAATTATTGGAGGAGAATGTTTCTGTAACACCTTCCCAGACCTTAAGTGGACATCTTGTATGGGAAGAATTGAATAGGTAGGATATATGTTGCATCTTCCACATGATATGCCGGTCTATCCACCTTGTTACTCAGATTAGATACTGGCTGCGCTGGAAATTGTGTTGTTCTAGTAGGTGGTTGGTTAGTGGGAAGCTGAAGCTGATGCGGTTGAGTTAGCATTGGTTGATTTTGAGGTGGAAATGGCATTGGTTGATCTTGTTGGAATTGTTGGTATTGAGGAAATGGTTGTGGAGGGTATGGTTGCTGATATTGATAATGTTGAGGATACATATTGATATTGATATTGATAATGTTGAGGTGGTTGGTTTTCATAACAATATCCCCTCCAAATTTGTGCAGGTTGGTTTTGATATTTTTGTGGTGCCAAGCCTGCCATGGCATTGTTGTATTCTATGTATTTTGAGGATATTGAAAATTTTGGGGGTTTTATTGAGGTAATTTTTGAGGCATCCTTGGTTGCCACGATCTCCTTGGTGCCATATAGTAGAGATAATCTACTCCTTGCACTTCTTCTCCTTGAAATTCTTTTAATTTGGGACATTTTTCTGTTGCATGATTTTATGTGCATAGTCCACACACTTGTATACCTTGAAAAGGACATTCCCTGAGTGGATGTTTTTGCCTACACTTTGGATAGAAAACTGCTAATATTTCATCTTTTTATTCTTTCTTTTTCTTAGCTTTCAAGACATCTACTTGTGTTCCAAAAGTGCTTAAGAGATATGTTTTGAAATTTTCTAGTAAACTTCCTATCTCTGCTCTTGTTTCTACACTTGCTACAGATTTGGAATATTTTGATGAAATGTCTCTATTTCCACTATTTTCTCTTCTGCTAGAGTATTTCTGACAAAGTTCAGCAATTTCTCCAAATGGTAAATTGGAGATATCTCCTTTTCCCATCACATTAATGATGTCTAAATATTCATCTATGATACCCTTAAGAAATATGGTACGGATGGTATCGGGACTTAGAGAATGATGTTTGGATTTTTGTAAATTGTAAAGACATATTTCAAAATATTCTTCCAAACTTTCATCTTATTGTTGTGTCATTCTAAAAATGACTTCTTTTGAGTCTCTATCCCTCCAGTAAGCTTGATAATTTTTAAGAAAAAAAAATTCATATCATCCCAAAAATATATTGTATGTTCTCCTAATCCCATAAACCATTTCAAGGTTGTTGCTTTTAGAGTAGCAGGAAAAAGTCGAAGCCTGTGTGTATCATCAGTATATCCATAAGTCCTACACAAGATATCAAACTCGAACATGAATGCATCATGATCTTCTGTTGACATTCCATAGAAATTAGGCAATACATAAGGTGGAATGTTTTTCATTTTTATTTCTTCTCCTAATATTGCTCTTGCATCTAAGATTGGAAAGCCAAAAGTAGTTTCCTGATCATTGTTATTTTCTTGCTCATTTTCTTGTGTTCTTCTATTTTTATTTTCTCTTCTTTCTTCTTCCTCTATCCTTCTAAGTTCTTCTGCTCTTCTGTATTCCTCTACCTTTCTTTCTTCCTCAATTCCTCTTTCTTCCTCTCGTTGTCTTCTCTATTCCCTTTGTTGTCTTTCATATTCAAGCCTTTTTTCAGGAGTCATGTTTATCCTAGTTGATCCTTCTCCTTCTTCAGCCATTTCTTGTTCAGAGATATGTAGTGTTTCAATATGAGGTTGATTTTGTATTTCTTCCACTACTTTGATTTCTTCAAGGACAAGCTACTCTAGTTGTTCAACAATTGGTTTTCTTGTATCTTTTTGTTTCCATATGGAAGGAAGTTCTTTAGGTGATTGCTTTATTTTTACCTCGAAGGCGAACAAGATTTTTCTTTCAACTAAAGTTAATCTCTGTCTTGATCTCTACTTTTCCTCTAACTCTTCTATGGTAGGTCTTCCAGAAAATGGTGTTGTTATTCCTGTGGATGAATGATTTGTTGGGGGGTTTTGTTTCACAAATCTACCCTTTTGATCTCTATTTATAGGCAGAAGGAAAAATTTCTTGAAAGAAAAACTATATTTTTGTTGTTTTTGATGATTTATATATTTTTTAATCTTTTTATCTTCTTATTTGACAGTTTTAAAATATGCTTCCCTGGCAACAGCGCCAAAATGTTGGGTCAATTTACTATGTAAACTAACGCAAGTATTTATTATCAATCTGGGCTAGTGGAACTTAGTAGCATCCACAAAGTATAAGGGTTTCAGTTATGATCAATTTAGAAGATTATTTATCAATGATTAAGGAAATGTATATTACAAATATAAATCTAACTTAAACAATTTCTAAATTCAAGTGTGCAATCAGAAGCAGAAGAATCTCCTAACTTAAGAGATTTGTTTTTCCTTCTCTAACAATATTACTTCATGAATTAGAAATCAAAAAATACTAATGAATCAATAGATTAATATATATGAAGCAATAATTGAAGAGGCTCTTCACTAAAGAGGTCCTGGTTGTCCTTCATCGTAGATTCATTTATCAATAATGCTATTGTTAGAAACAGGAATTCAGAAAAGCATTAAAAGCATGAAAAGATGAATTATAACTTAAAATATCAATTAGATAGAAAGAATGTTTAACTTAAACATTTGTTTTTCCTTTCATATGAAAAATAACAATGATCATTAGATTCATCAACACTCATAAATAATCAACAAAAACAAGTTAAGCATAAGCAAACTATTTCAGAAATTGCAACTACAAATAAACCAGGAAGTGCACTTAGCTCAGTGTGGGGCCCTCCACCCTTGCCTCGCACACTGAAGGTGTTTTCAGCTAGTTAAAAATTCAGTCAATCAATAAGCATATAACAGCAACAAATGGAATAGAACAAATCTTCAATTATGTCTCCAAAGTCTCAGAAAAATAATAATGTTAAGTCATACAAATTCTACATATCAATGCCTTCAAATTTTGAGGCTTAAATAGATAAAGTATCTAACAAATTCATCTAAAATATCTCTTATATTCATGACTATCCTTATCTTATCCAATCAAGTTGAATTCATCCATCAGATCCATCAAAATCTAGAAAATCCCACAAAATAAGAATTTTGACCTAGTTTCTAGGGATCCTCCATAAAAACAGGTCATGTTTGACCGCCTTTGACTGGGCCTATTAAAGTTCGGTTTGACTATACCAATAGGTGTACACTTATTCTTATTTCCCAAGCCTTCTAGAAATATATCTAGCTCGAGTCCAAGTGTCCTGCAAATATGCAAACCATGAGGCCATTACAGGAATTTCTGATGTTATCCAAAAATGCACTTAAATTTCAATTTTTACAAAAACTTCTAAGTATTGAAAAACTTAATTTAAATACCTGTATATGCATTTATTGGTAAAAATAAGGTGGATATGATGGTGTATAGATGGATAGTATGGAAAATAAGATGTATTTCATAAACAAAAAGAGATAAAAAACGAGGGCCAACATTGTCCAAAGATAAGCCTTAAAGGATCATAATTATGGAACTAAGGGTTTAAATCAAGTTGAGTTCCTTTACAAGATGTGAAGAGAAATTAACAATATCCTTTCCTTGGCTTAAGCTTCAGATGGATGGAATTTGATAGAAATCTCGTCCTTTCAAATTTTGATTTTAGTTTAACCTTAGTTACTCAATGCATGATTAATTAGTTGAATATCACAAATCATTACTTCAAAGGACCTGAATATCTTATTTTGAATTCTTGATTCATAGATTTAATGAAATGTTCGATATTAAAGGCTTGAAATGTGGAATTGAGTGAATCCTCTTTCTTCAACATTTCAATATCTTTAATGAGCTAATATCTAAGGCTTCCTCTTGAAGATCATTAGGTGGATCACTTCTATCAATTGAAACAAATTTCTTATTTCCCTTTTTTGGCTCCTTAAATGCAAAAATAATCAAAATGATGGCTCTCCTCGACATATTTCCACCAAGTAGGTTTTTTAGGGCATTACTTCTTGTATTTGTTTAAAGGATGAGATATAGGTGTGCACCATAGGAAAAATATGACCAATGTCTAAACGATACTTGTGTTAGGTCTGTATAATACTAGTGTATTCCCCTTATTATTATTGTAAATGTAGCCCCCTATTGTTATTTTTGTGCGCGTGTATCCCCCATATTTTTATTGTTGTGCCCTTACATTATTTTTGTTATCTAGGCTCTGATTATATTGTGACCCTTTACACTCCTATATATACCAAGGAGGTCTTATCATTTGTATCATCCAAAAATTGTTCATTTATGTAATGTAAAGGCGGTTTCCCCATAAAAGAGGATGATTTGTAATTCGTTTATCTATCTTTTCTTCTGTTTTGTGAGCTAGATGCATAACATTTGGTATCAGAGCTTTGGATTTTAGTGTTTCACTGCTTCAAACATGTCATCTTGGAATTTTCACTATAAATTTTCTTCTACGAAGCTTAAGAAGTGGAAATTTTCACCATGTGGAGCTGAAATATTGGTGAACTTTGTTTACAAATTTTAGATCTTGTTTCACTATATTTTCTGAAATATGGTCTGAAAAAGTTAGGGTTGTTTGCATGCTCCAAAATTTCATCTCAAACTGGTGAGCTAGGGAAAATCTTCATAACTTTCTCTACGAGCATCGGACTTGAATTTCGTAAATTTAAAGGAAATTGCACAAAATTTGTTTTTTTATATATCATTTTCATGGCCGAAGGTTGCAACAGTGAAATGTGACATTCCGTACAATTTCATTGTACTTAACCAGTCCATAACTAGGCTATTGTGGCAAATTGGGCATAACATTATCTTGAGGAATCCAATCTTGGTATGACTTGTGTAATTGGAAAGATGACTTAGAGGGATACCAAAAGATAAAATTTCAGACCTTGGAGAGACAAAATTATATACTTATAACCATTTCAAGATCGAGCTCCTAAAAGCAAGAAAAAGGTGTGTATTTTTTAAAAAATTGTATAACTTTTGTTTGAAAAATCAATTGAAGTGATTCCAATGGAATAATGAAGCATAGATATCAGTATTTGGTTCTAAAATGCCTCCCAAAAAAAATAATTCTACACCCATTGAGCCCTCAAAAATCTCTACTATGACGCATCAAGATGAAGAAATGCAACATGATATATCAAAATTACGGGACCAAGTACAACAAATTTCTCTCTCACAAAGAGAAACGAAAGATGAAATAAAAGGGGACATGGATGGTTTAGAAGCAGAAATAAAAGGTTTGAAGGATGGTTTAAAAGTATATGTGGAAGCAATGATGAATGTCAATATGGAAGGGTTAAAGGAAGGGTTGACAAAGTTTCTGCAAGAAAGGCTTCCCAGTGGTGACAAGGTAATCCATGAAAATCATGATGAGGAAAAAAGGAATATGAATTATGATTTTAGAGACTCCAATGTTGGGTTTAAGACCCACCACATTCCAAATATTGATATGAGGAATTTTGATGGCAAGGAACCAGTAACATGGATACTACAAATGGAGCAATATTTTGATCTCCATGATGTGCAACAAACACAAAAGGTACGCTATGCATCTTTATATTTAGAACCCAATCAGTTTGTATGGTATCGATGGATTTTTTCTCATAAACACTAGTTAGTAAAATTTTACGAAGGAAATGATAACACATTATGATGATACAAAGAGAAACACCTTCTTTAGCCAATTGATAGATCTCAAACAAAACGGTTCAATGGTGGAGCACATTGATGACTTCCAAAAATTGAATATCAAGGTAACTTATATTCTAGAGGAGCATAGGATTGATGTCTTCATAAGGACTTTAAATGATAACATGCAACATGAGGTTCACCTTTGGGAACCTGATTCATTGGAGAAAGCATCCAGGGTGACAAGAAAAGTTGAAAGCAATTAAATTATGGCAACAAGGAAGTCTACCACTCATAGATATAAATATGGACGTTTTGTTGATCATAGAATTCCATAATATACAAGGTTGACACCACAAAAATTGGAGGAAAAAGGTGCAAAAGGGCTTTGTTACAATTCTGATAGAAAATACACTAAAGGTCATAAGTATGCAGAGAAGAAATTATTTACATAGATTTTGAAGAGGAGGAAGAAAAGGAATAAGAAATATCAAAAGAGGATATACACCATGAAACAACCCCACAGAAAAAAGAAATGAATCTGACCATATCTTGTACTACATTGGAAGGAATTACCACTCCTCAAACTCTCAAGATAGACGGATATATCAAGAAGAAAAAGTTAATAATGTTCATTGATTCGGGTAGTGCCCATAATTTTATTCATTATAAGATAACCAAGGAATTGAATTGCTTCCTATATTTAGCACGAGAGTGTTAAGTGATGGTTGAAATGGAGGAACTATAAATTGCTCTAGAAAGTGCCATAATATCAAGCTAACCGTGGGGGAATATGTATTAAATAGTTCAATGCTTTCCATTCCAATGGGTGATGTTGATGTTATACCATGATTCCAACGGTTACAATATTTGGGGATGATATCTTTTAATTTTCAAGAAACTTTCTTGAATTTTTTTTGGGAAGGAAAGGAAGTTGAATTAAGGGGTATCTTAGGGAAACCATGAAATATAATCGTCTCTAATGGCATGACAAAGCTTCTCAAGAAATAACAACAGTGTAATTGCAAAATTATGCTCACTTGAGCTTCAAACATCGAAATCATCTATTTCTCCAGATCTCAAATAATTCTTGGATAATCATTCCGAGGTATTTGAGACTTTCAAAGGCCTTCCACCTATTTGTGATCATGTTCATGCTATTCATTTGATTCTAGGAATTTTTCCTCCAAACATAAGGCCTTACAGATATCCCTATGCCCAAAAGAGTGAAATTGAACGAATGGTTATAGAAATGCTAGAGGCTGGTATAATTCAAGACAATCAAAGTTATTTCTCTGCTCCAGTAGTATTAGTGCACAAGAAGGATGAATCATGGTGTATGTGTCCAGATTATAGGGAGCTCAACAAGCTAACTATTAAAGATAAATTTCCCATTCTTGTCATTGATGAATTGTTAGATGAATTACATGGAGCAATTTACTTCACCAAGCTGGATATTCATTCACAATATCTGTAGAAATTTGAATAATAGCTGAATTATTCACCGAGATTATCCTGATTACACACTATTTAAGCTTCATGCATAATACATAACCTCTTCTACAATTTATCATCAATTTGCGGAAATAGAAGCAGTCACATGCGCACATTAAAACATAATCAAGCACACATATAACACAATATGTAATGGGGAAAGCTTACAGCTGAAAACCCCCAACTATCTGTATATTATAATGATAGAGAAAATGTAACAATACATAGCACAAATCTCCTCACAGCTCTCAGCACTATCTCACATGCTACACACAAACTAGCTCAGATATGAACAAGTCACAAGTTCAAATCTCCTCCACCTATCTGCCTGCCTCTACTGCGCAATCCAAGATGAATGATGATGAGATCCAAGTTCGAATCCCACTGGCTTGTACTGCGCAATCCTCATTGGCAATCTCAATCAATGTGTGTGCAAATCTCATGCACAGCTATAGTCACAACCGATAGTAGACTCACCCTTTCACCCACCTCTAACACTGGTCTCCACTGAACTGTCCATGCATTGCAGTTAACTGATGTATTCTTTAGTTGATTTATGAGTTAATAATTAGTGAATTAATTAATAATTAATTCACACCACTCATCACTATTGTATTTTTCAGTTAGACTAAATACAACTAGTTCAACTAAGTTAATCCGAACACAACTCCACCAATTGTCTCATCAACTCCACCAAACTCTGCCACATGAGTTCTAACTAAAGTCAACCATGCAATAGCTCAACTAACCCATAGGAAAAGCGTATTTCCTTCTGTCAGCTGCATGTGCCACATCCAAGCATAAAACTGAAGTGCTCCAAGAGGATAAGATAATGTTTATAGTCCAAATATTATTAATGGTTAATAATATTTGACTGTTCTATTTTTAGACTGGCAGTCTAAAAATAGATTCCGCCCAATGTCTAAAAATAGAGGTCCATATATTTTTACCAACTTGACCAATCATCCATAAATAGCATCTTGCAACTCATAGAACATGATCCATATGTCTAAAAATAGACATAGTCTAAAAATAGACTTTGCGCCAAAAATAGCCTGTGAGCCCACTTAGTGAAGGCGACTTCTTTTCACTAAGCTCCATCATCTTGTTGCATTTTCAACACTCCCTATCAACAAGATATGGATTATCTGCAACCCCTATCCTACCTCTGTAGTATTCGAATTTGCTCCTGGTGAGCGCCTTCGTCAAGATATCAGCATCCTGATCCTCCGTGGGAATGTATGAAAGTAACATGATTCTCCGCTGCACACAATCTCTGATATGATGGTACCTGATGTCGATGTGTTTGGATCTATCATGAAATACTAGATTAGCCGAGAGTTTAATACAACTCTGGTTATCACAATAAATCACAGTAGGCTCCAAGTGTGACACGAACAACCCGACCAGGATCTTCCTCATCCATATGGCCTCGCATGTAGCCAAGCTTGCTGCCATATACTCAGCCTCTGCTAAACTGAGGGCCATGGATCTCTGCTTCCTGCTGTACCAAGAAACTGTTGTTGACCAGATACTGAATATCCCTCCAGATGTGCTCTTTCTTTCCATTGGGCTCCCTGCCCAATCTGCATCCGTGAAGCCACACAGCTTCACCTCATCCTCCTGTCTGTACCACAAACCATATCCCGATGTGCCTTTAAGATAACGCAATACATGCTTTCCTGCCTTCCAGAAGAGCTTGGTTGGCTTAACCATAGCTTGTGAAAGTTGGTTAACAGCATAGCATATATCAGGTCGTGTATTGACCAAATACATAAGCAACCCCACCAACTGTCGATAAACAGTGGCATCCACTACCTCTACTGAAGTAGCATCCTCCTTCCTCCAACCTCCAGGAAGAGGAGTATCAATAGGCTTGCAGCCATCCATGTTGAACTTCTCCAGTATCTCCCAGGCATACTTATCCTGAGAAACAAATAGTCCATCACTGCGCTACCAAATTTCCAATCCCAGGAAATAATGAAGGAGGCCCAAGTCCTTCATCTCAAACTCTCTAGCAAGATCCTCCTTGCATGAAAGTATCAACAAATTTTCATCACCCATTAAAATTTAAACTTTTATGTATAGTACAATGATCACCAACTTACCCTCCACCAATCTAGTACAGTTAGATCCGCCTCACTCTTGGAGAATCCAAGTCCGGTGAAATAATTGTCTATCCGTGTGTACCAAGCACGAGGTGCTTGTTTCAACCCTTTCAACACTTTCGACTCCTCGCTGATGCCCTCACCGTCGAAGATTCGAAACCTGGGCTGCTCTATACACCTCCTCCTCAATGACTCCGTTGAGGAACGCAGTCTTCACATCCATCTGATGAATGTGCCACCCCATCTACGCTGAGAGAGCAAGAATCTTCCGTATGGAAGAATACCTTGCGACAGGTGCAAAGGTCTCCTCATAATCGATCCCCTCAATCTGTGAAAAGCCTCGGGCAACAAATCTTGCCTTGTACTTCTCCACACTCCCGTCAGCTGCCTGCTTCACTTTGTAGATCCATCTCGAACCCACCACTGATTTCCCTTCCGGCCTTGGGAAAATCTCCCATGCACTGTTTCTGACAATCGAATCATACTCTTCCACCATGGCATCTACCCATGCGGGGTCCTCCACAGCTTCCTCGAAAGAGGATGGCTCTGTCACGACACATTTTCTCACAAGAGCCATGTATCCAATGTACCGGTCCGGTGACTGTCTCTGTCTGCGCTGTGCTGTAGGTGGTCCTACAACCTTCTCTGCATCTTGAGCCAGTCGCTCAGCTTCTGTAGTGCGCTTGCGCCCTCTGATGGTTGGCGCTGCATGAGTGGTCTCTTCCACTCCATGAACTTCCTCTTGTGGCTGATCCACATCCTGAAGCTTATCCTTAGGAACTAATAGCTCCTCATCTGCATGCAAGTGTGGCTCCCTCTCAAGCGAACACTTCATGGCTTTCTCCTCCTGAAATTTGATATCCCGTCACACAATAGTCTTGCGACTGTCTGGAAAATACACACGATAGTTGTGGGGCATATCAGTGTACCCCACAAATATCCCAACCTCTGCGGTCGGCTCCAGCTTCTTCCTGGCATCCTTTGTCACATGCATGTAGACAGGTGAACCAAAAATCCTCAAATGGGAAATATCTTGGGAGAATGTAAAAACGCTCCGGGTTTTGGGGTGCCAAGTATCTTGTGAGGACAACGGTTCTGCACATATACTGCAGTATTGCATGCCTCCGCCCACAAGTGAATGGGTAGGCCCTGATCATGCAACATTGCCCATGCAGCACCCACGATCGTTCTGTTCTTCCGCTCAGCAACCCTGTTCTGTTGTGGGTTATGAGGTGCTATGAGCTCTCTTTGAATTCCTTCTGCACTGCAAAATTCCTTGAATTTGGCAGAGATGAATTCACCACCATTGTCGCTCCTAAGAGCCTTCACATGCTTCCTCGATTCCTTCTCAACCAGCACCTTGAACTCACAAAAATTTGAGTATGTCTCGCTCTTCTTCTGCATGAAGAAGATCCAACACTTCCGAGAAAAATCATCAACAAAGATCACATAGTACCTGTGCTTTACTATCGAAGCTACTAAGAAAGGTCCACACACGTATGTGTGAATTCTCTCAAGGATCGTCGGGGCGTGACTATCCTTCTCGTGAAAGGTGGCTTTCACAAATTTTCCCAAGGTACACCCCTTGCACTGATCTGACTGCGCAAGAGTGCCCTTAGGAAGCCCAGTAGAAATCTGCTGCAGTATCTTCAAAGCTCCATGGTGAAGGTGGCCCAATCTCTGGTGCCACAGCTCGCCATCATCCCGGCTCACCACTCCTTCTGCCTTGCATGCCATTGCTATGCAGCCATCTACTTGCAATTGATAAAGGTTCTTGACTCGAACCCCTATCTTTCGGGTTTCTCCAGTTGTCTTACTGCGCAGGAAAGCCTTTCCCTCGCTGAAGACAACATCATACCCCTTGTCTTCTAACATCACCACAGAGATAAGATTCTTCTTCAATCCTGTAACATGCATCACTTCCTTCAATACGAAGGGTTTACCAGACTCCCTCTCAAAGGAAATGGTACCGATACTGGTCGCACTGTATCTACCATCATCGCCCATCTCGATGTGCACTCCAAGATCTTTCTCATCCAGATCTGAAAACAAATCTCGATCTCCTGTCATGTGAAAAGACGCACCACTGTCCAAGAACCAAACTGAACCCATCACACTTGATACCAAGCATGCGATCAATGAAAAATCTAGCTCAAACTATGAGGCTAAGGCCTCTCCCACTGCAGATCCAGCAGCATGCTTATTTTTCTTCTTTTGTGGACAATTTGTGGCATAATGTCCGTGCTGGTGACAGTGAAAGCACTTCACCTTGGACATGTCCTGCTTCTTGCCTTTCGCACCGGAATGAGAAGCTTTCTTGCTCTTCCCCTTCTTTTCTTTGGCAGCCAAAGCACAATTTTCTTCATCATATGCCTTTGATGAAGGTCTGTCCCTGGTACTCCGCCTTATCTCCTCTTGCATGAGATCCGACCAAAGTCGCTCCCATCCTGGCAATTTCTCCCAACCATTGACAGAGTCCTTATAGGAATGCCAACTCTTTGGAAGACCAAGGAGAGCCAAGTCCACCAATTCCTCCTCATCTACAGTCACCCCCACACTTCCCATCTCATCCCTGCATTGGGTGAACTTCGTGAGGTACTTGGGTATGCTGTTGCCTTTCTCCATCTTTATGTTTCTGAGTTTATCCTTGAGCGCCAACTTCCTCTGGTTGCTCTTGATCTGGAATAAATTTTTCAACGCTTTCCACATCAATTATGGATAAATTTTTCCATGCAAGCTGGATACAATGTGATCCTTCACGCCCTCCAACAGAATCCTTCGACATTTTGCCATCTTCTTTTGCCAAGCCTCAACTTGAGCAGCATCAGTAGGCTTTGGGACTTCAGCATCTATGAACTTCTTCAACCCATTATCATCTAACACCGCCTCCATCCTGTCCTTCCATGCAACATAATTCGAGCTGCCCTCAAGGGCATACTCCAATCGCAATCCGTTGAAAGACATTTCAACTTCGACACCAAGAACACTCTGCTGCAAATTCAAATTCCACTAGCTCAAAACTCAACCGCTTCTGATATGTGAGAAAAAAGTATTTCTAGCACAGAGATCGACTGTAGGGGCATTTACTGGATATATCAACTTTCAAAGAAAGGATGGATCCAGAGGCTACCTGGCCCGCTTACAGACTCTGTCTATCAAAATAAGTTCTAATCACTGTAATAGATCCGATGATCAATTTCGCTCCGATACCATGTAGAAATTTGAATAATAGCTAAATTATTCACCAAGATTATCCTGATTACACACTATTTAAGCTTCATGCATAATACATAACCTCTTCTACAATTGATCATCAATTTGTGGAAATAGAAGCAGTCGCATGCGCACATTAAAACATAATCAAGCACACATATAACACGGTATGTAATGGGGAAATATTACAACTGAAAACCCCCAACTATCTGTATATTATAATGATAGAGAAAATGTAACAATACATAGCACAAAGCTCCTCACAGCTCTCAGCACTATCTCACATGCTACACACAAACTAGCTCAGATATGAACAAGTCACAAGTTCAAATCTCCTCCACCTGTCTGCCTGCCTCTATTGCGCAATCCAAGATGAATAATGATGAGATCCAAGTTCGAATCCCACTGGCTTGTACTGCGCAATCCTCATTGGCAATCTCAATCAATGTGTGTGCAAATCTCATGCACAGCTATAGTCACAACTGATAGTAGACTCACCCTTTCACCCACCTCTAACACTGGTCTCCATTGAACTGTCCATGCATTGCAGTTAACTGATGTGTTCTTTAGTTGATTTATGAGTTAATAATTAGTGAATTAATTAATAATTAATTCACACCACTCATCACTAGTGTATTTTTCAATTAGACTAAATACAACTAGTTCAACTAAGTTAAACCGAACACAACTCCACCAACTGTCTCATCAACTCCACCAAACTTTGCCACATGAGTTCTAACTGAAGTCAACCATGCAATAGCTCAACTAACCCATAGGAAAAGTGTATTTCCTTCTGTCAGCTGCATGTGCCACATCCAAGCATCAAACTTAAGTGCTCCAAGAGGATAAGATAATGTTTATAGTCCAAATATTATTAAGGGTTAATAATATTCAACTATTCTATTTTTAGACTGGCAGTCTAAAAATAGATTCCGCCCAATGTCTAAAAATAGAGGTCCATCTATTTTTACCAACTTGACCAATCATCCATAAATAGCATCCTGCAACTCATAGACCATGATCCATATGTCTAAAAATAGACATAGTCTAAAAATATACTTTGCGCCAAAAATAGCCTGCGGGCCCACTTAGTGAAGGCGACTTCTTTTCACTAAGCTCCATCATATTGTTGCATTTTCAACAATATCATCAAATTAGAATGAATATTGAAGACATTATGGAAAAAACATTCAAAATTCATGAGGGATATTATGAATTTTTGGTCATGCCTTTTGGCCTTACTAATGCAGTTTCCACATTCCAAGGTTTGATGAATTCCATTTTCAAACCCTTCCTTATAAAATTTGTGTTAGTATTTTTTGATGATATACTAATCTACAACAAGTCTTGTGAGGATCATGTTCAACATGTTGACAGGGTGCTCAAACTATTGGAGGAGAAACAATTATATGCAAAAACTTCTAAATGTTTCTTTGGAGTATAGGAGGTGGAATATTTGGGTCATTTTATACCTCATGCGGGTGTTAAGGTTGACCCTAACAAAATTAAAGCCATTAAGGAATGAAAAATCCCCACAACCATAAAGCATCTTCAAGTATTTCTAGGGTTGACAGGGTATTATTGCAAGTTTGTTAAGAATTATGGGAGAATAGCAACACCTATAACAAAATTACTGAATAAATATGCATTTTCTTGGACTCCATAAGCAACTAAGGCCTTTGAACATCTTAAAGAGGCAATGTGCCAAGCACCGGTCTTAGCTACTCAAGACTTCAAAAAAACCTTTATTGTGGAATGTGATGCCTCAAGAAATGGATTTGGTATTGTTTTAATGTAAGGAAGACCCATTGCTTTTGAAAGTCGTCTAATCAAAGGAAGGTATTTACACAAACCTATTTATGATAAGGAAATGTTGGCAATACTACATGCACTAAATCAATGGTGACCTTACCTAATGAGAATACGTTTCAAGGTAAAAACGGATCATGATAGTCTTAAATACTTTTTGGAACAAAGATTATCTTCAAAAGAGTAGAAAAAATGGGTCATAAAGATGTTGGTTTATGACTTTGGAATCATCTACAAAAAAGAGAAGCAAAATATTGTTGCAGATGCACTCCCAAGAAAGGATGAGGATGTGGAAGCATTACTTTGTGTCATTTCTATTATCCAACCTGATTGAATAAATGAAGCAAAGGATGAATGGAATAATGATGAAGAGGTGTGGATACTCATTCAAAATTTGTAGCAAGATCCCAGTACATTTGATACATTTAACTATAAAAATTATTTATTATGGTACAAATATCGCTTATATCTTTGCAAGAATTCCCAACTAAAATAAAAAATTGTTTTGGAATTGCACACCTCCACCTTAGGAGGGCACTCGAGATTTTTTTAAAATTACCACAGGGTCAAGAAGGGATTTTTTGGGAGGGCCTTAAATCTTATATTCAAAAGTTTGTGGCGTAATGTTCAGTTTGCCAACAAAATAATGTTGAGACAATTAAGACCCCGAGCCTGTTACAACCTTTATCCATTCCAAGTCAGCTTTGGGAGGAGGTCTCAATGTCTGAAGGAGAGAGTGTCATCATGGTGGTTGTGGATAAACTTACCAAGTATGCACACTTTTGTGCATTATCTCATCCTTCAATACAATTACTACTGCATTCATGGAAATAATTCAAAATATACATGGAAACCAAAATATTATTGTAAGTGACAGAGATCCCATTTTCACTGGAAATTTTTGGAAAAAAATATTTTCTTGTCTTGGTACTCAATTATCTCATAGCTCATCTTATCATCCTCAACCTGATTGGAAAATTGAGATAGTGAACAAATGTTTGGAAGGATTTCTTTGTTGCTTTGTATCTAATAAACATCACAATGGGTCAAGTGGTTACCTCTAGTTGAATGGTGGTATAACACTTCCTTCCATAATGCAACAAAAATGACCCCATTTATGGAACTTTATGGATATCATCCACCATCCATCACATCATATTTAAGAGAAAATTCTAAGGTTCAACTTGTGGAGGATCACATCAAGCATCAACAACAAGTTCTCCAACTCTTAAAGGATAACCTTACTCTGGTGCAAAATCGAATGAAACAATAGGCATATCAGCATCGCAGTGAAAGAATTTTTTATGTAGGCAACTGGGTATTTTTACGGCTACAACCATACAAACAAATGTGCATCAAGCAAGCTAATAAGGATAATAAATTATCACCCAAGTATTATGGTCCTTACAAGGTGTTGCAAAAGATTGGTATTATCGCATATAAATTGGAGTTGCTTGCATCTTCCCAAGTACATCCAGTTTTCAATGTTTCATGCTTAAACAAGGTTATCGATGACAAGCTCCCAGTTCAAACATTGTTGCCATAACTTGACGAAGAAGGAAAAATTATATTTGAGCCTAAAGTAGTCACGGAAACAAGGACCTAAAAACTACAAAATCGATTAATTCATAGTATCTCATTAAGTGGAAGAACTTACCTGCTAAAGATTCCACATGGGAGGATGAAAGTTTTATACAGAGGCGTCCAAAACTACTCAAACATTGAGGAAAACACTTTTTTTAAGGAGAGGGACATTTTAAGTCCCTATAATACTAGTGTATCCCACTTATTTTGATTGTTAGTGTAGCCCCCTATTGTTATTGTTTTTACCATGTATCCTCCATATTGTTATTGTTGTGCCCCATAGAATCCCACTATTGTTATTGTTGTTCTCTTACATTATTATTATAATGTATGCTATAATTATATTTTGACCCATTATACTCCTATATATACCAAGGAGGTCTTATCATTTTGTATCAATCAAGAACTGTTCATTTATGTAATGTAAAGGAGGTTTCCCTCTCGAAGAGGATAATTTTTAAGTCGTTGATCTATATTTTCTTTTGTTTTGTGAGTTGGTTGCATAACAACTTGTTTGTAGTCCAATTTATGCCTCCATGTAACCTTTATCACTTCAACAAAAATTCTTTTAGAAGGCCTTTGTTGAGGTCCATTTTGATGCATATTTTTTTGAATGTAGTTATGCTTCTTCATGTCCCTCAAGAGGTAAAATGGATTTTTTTCAAAGTAGGACACCCTTGAAAATGAAGAGTAAGTTGTGGATCCAAACCCCAAGAAGGAATGAATTGAGCTCTTTCATGAAGGTTTTAAAGGATGGAAACTAGTTCTTTGTGTATATGCTAACTCAAAGCCATGATCCAAAGCCCTGTGAGTAACACAAAATCGTTGGCTTCTACATCATCAAATTTTACAACAAAAAGCTCCAAGTGCTCAAGGATGGTTGCAAACTTCCTCGTGTAAGAGGGGCTTCCAAGCCCAAGAGATTCATTCATGAAGCTCAATAACACGATGCCCATATTCCATTGAATCCACATGTTATATCATGATTATGGTAGAAGTTGAATTCTCATAGTAATGCCATTTTTGAGGGAGATAGCAAGAATTTTCATTGCTTTGTTCGAGATAATGAAACCATTGATGGGAGAGTGGGAAAGAACACTTGAGTTGGAGGAATCCATTTCTTCTTTGAAAGGCTTGGGAGCAACATACACTCCCTTCAAAACCATGAGAAGGAAAGAAAATAATCAAAATAGGATCAATACTTGTTGTTACACATCATTTTTTCACCATGAAATTTGACTGTTCATATAGGTCTATCAACACCTATATCATGTTCCCTTAGAGGTCAAAAACACTAATGTTCCTAAATCAATTCTTGGAATTGGAGAAAAGCTCTGTAAAACCCTTAAAATTCTACCTGTGTGATTTTTCTAGCCTTTCCTTGCGCATGCACTATTGTTCTATGCATAAAATGTGGTAACTCTTGCACTTTTTTCCACTATTACCTGTGCACCCCCGTGAAAATAAAATAAAATAAAAAATTAAATTCTAGAATCCTAGTTGATCGAATATTCTCCCAACTGGAAGCTTCTAGATTCGTGATCAATTCGAGCTTTATCCCTCCACTCATGGAGCTTATCCCTTGGTCCATGGAGCTCAATTCCCTTCATGAGAGGAATCCATCCCCCTCTTCATGGAACTGAAAGTACCTCCATTTCCCTATAAATTGAGCTCAAGTTTCAAGTTGAAGGGTATAAACACATAGATTGTGAATCATAGAAATTGACTTACATAGTTTCTAAGCTGAAGAGAGTTCATAAGAGTGCATACTTTCTACACTAGTGAATTTTTGTTGGCATGATAATGATCACACCCATGTGTCTATAACTCCATGCTGGTATTCGGAGAGGAAGGCTTATCAGGCTGAAGGAGAAACGATTGTTCAGGACCCCGGGAGAAATACGTATGACATCAAGGCATCAAGTTGTAAGATTACTCTTTTTATTCCAAATAATACATATGGATCTCTTTTTCTCATTTCTTTGTTTCTATGCTTATTGGAATAATGACAATACTTAGACTCTTTGATCACTAAGTTGGATTATCATTTTCTGATTATCATATGTTGCAGATGCATTGATCCTTTGTCTTGTCTTTGATTGCAGGTTCTAGTCATTGGAGAAACCACTTTGGAGCGACGGGACAAAAGGCTACATCAAATGTTTGGATTTCAAGGTAGGGACATGTCCTTTCTACTTTATTATTATAATCTTGGAATGCAATTAATCTAGAGGAAAAGGTTTTCAAATGGATCTTTGTTTCTAGTTACTCACTGAGTACTAGGGAAATCACTCCTGTCTGCAAGAGGGATTAATCCACATAACAAAATGGCGACCATACTGGGGAATTAGAACTTAGTTTTCTTTGTTTGTTTTCAGTTTGAATTTTAAGTTTTCTGATTTTGACTTCTCTGAGTCTGGTTGGGTAGATAAATTTTAAGAATCCCTGAAAAAGAATCTTATTATTTGTTTTTTCCAAGTTTTTTCCTTGCTTGCACGGTTTTCAGCAGAAAATAGTGCGGCAACCTGTGAAACTTTTAGTTCAATTCAGTGTGCATGTGCTTTGTATTCCACTATAAGCTGTGCACCCTTGGAAAATTTTTGAAAAAAAATAATTTCTCTTTTTTAGAGCCAGATAACCTGATTCTTTATGTTTTCCCTAATCTATCTTAGTTGTCAAATCTTGTGTGAGAATTTATTTTCAGCAAATTTTGTGTTTGTGTGATTTATCATCCTGTTTGCATTTTATAAGTAAGAGTTTTCCCTAGTTTATTGCTGCTCTATGAAAAATATATCTTAATTTGCCTCAGCTTACTATTATTATGATTTTGTCTTTTTTAAGCCATTGGGATCATTGCAAACCTTACTTTTATGAAAACTTGTTCACTTTTCATTTGCAAACCAGAAAGAGCTTCTATCTTACTGAACCCTGATTTAACACCAACGAACTTTTGGATGTTTTCATTTATGCTGAGATAAGTGGAATTTTTCTTAATCTGATCACAATTAAGAGAAATCATCCTCGAACATTCTAGATAGACTTCAGAATTAGAATTTTCTTTGATTTTGAAATTTATGCTTTTAGAGTTTTTTAGAGATCATTTTCTTTTGGAAATGGATTGTTTATTGAATTGTAGTTTTTGATTTGATTTTTCAAGGAATTTTATTTCAAAAGAGTAACTGATCATTCTTGGAAATTGAGTTCTTCATGAAATTGTCTTCTTTTCAGAAAGGATTTTTTTTATGGGTGAAAGAGTTTGTGTTTTGAAAATTGATAAATCTCTTAACTTTCCCTTAAATAAGATTCATTGAAAAGAAAGAGTTTAAATTCTCATTTAGATGCATTTAAAGTACTTTTGAGTCAGGTCACAAACATCATTAAAGTTTCAACTCCATACCCTTTGTCTTAAGTAACAGCCAAATTAATACAATGCCTTAATAAAATTAATCTAGATATTTTACATATTCTAGGGCTCATTCCACCAACATATCTTAGGCTAGTGTTTTGGAATAGGTTGTAATAAACATTCCAAAATAGTTTAAAAAAAAGAAGCAGAATCTTGCGGTAGGAAAATCCAATTGTTGCATTTGTGCTCTGGGAAGCTCTTCTTAAAAGAGTCAAGCAAGAGATAATGTCGGACCCAGTGAGGTAATCGTACCTATCTCATTGTAAAACATAGAAGATGTGCACATAATAAAAATGATAAAACCTTAGATTAACCATTGTTGAGGAGCCTGGGGTCACTTGTCGGCAAACCTCGAATTTACAATGTTTAGGAGCCTTCAAGGGGATTGAGCTTGTTACTCTGCCCTTGCGTGTATGTCTGATCGTAGACTGTTCCCCTGGGTGCATTTGTTTCTATTGGTGACCTTAGTGACCATAATCTTTAGGATTTTTCCCAAGGTGATGATGGAGGGAAGATCCCACTGTACCTGGAATAGACTTCGGCTAGACTCACTTGGACTTTCCGGAGGGAACTCTTCACTTTGAGATGGCATAAGTGGAGGGACTTGCACCAAAATTTTTTATTAAGCAGGTTGTCGAGGTAATTGTTCCAACTGCTAGGTTTTCCACATTAAATTTCTACGATGTTGGATTTCATCACCAACTAGTGTTTTTAGTGTGGAAACATATTGTTTATGTGTGGATTGTCTCTTAGATTTTGTAGGCGTGTGTTCAAATTTATTGTTTCCATAGCAACCTTAGGTCTATTTTTTTGAAACATTTTTGTTGATTTCGTGTGTTAAACATTAATCGTGGTTGAATTATTAAGACACTCTCATAGAATGCAGGGGGAAACCCCCTGAGTATACACCAAGTCAATTAGAAAAGCTTAAATCTGAAAGAGGTCAACAATCAAGAACTAGATCTACTAAACATGAAGAAAAATTAGTAATTATACATCCTGATTACAAAGTAAATCAACCCAGACAGAAGAACAACCAGAAATTTTGGAATTAATCATAGTTAAGTCTGCGACTGGTGAATTCTCAGATAATCAACTTATTGAACCCGAGATATCTGAACCTAAAAATAATTCTACTTCATCTGAGTCAACTTTGGAGTTCATATCCCAAACCCCTGGTCATCCTCATTGACCTCGAGTGAAGTTTCGCATCATTGAGAACCTTCTTCCTGGCTTGATTAGCATTGAAGATATTATTGGCAAGGAAGAAGAGATTGTACTTCCTTCACGTCAAGAATATTTAAATCTAAGGCATAGTGAATCGATTTACCATTACAGCCCTTTTAAACCAGACCCTTTCTATTCTCAGTTAACCAACTTTCTACATAATTCTGATCTTAATTATTCACCACCCCGTATTCCTTTTTACTCCATACCTAGAGATAATTGCATGCCTTCATCAAACATGTCTAGTGAGTCATCCATGTTTTCTTCTTCTCCAGAAACTTTTTTGTATGGTGGTCCTTCATTTCCTACTGGATACCAGTTGCTCTCTAGTACTTTCTTAGGAGCATCTCCCTATTATGAAAAACTTACACAATCAATTGGTCCCAATGAATCTGATACTGAAAATTTGACAATGGAACAAGTCTACATGATGTCTAGAAATATTCCTTTACCTAACCCTCAAGGTATAAATTTACCGCCTGGGGGGTAGTATACTCCTCAAGGACAACCACTTCAAGGGTAGTACTCTATACCATGGCCACATCCGCTTCAAGGGTAGTATACCAAGGCCACAGGCTCTTCAAGGGCAGTACCCTATGCCAGGGCCACAGCCTATTCAAGGATGGCAACCTCTTTTGGGGCAACAGTTTTATCAAGAGAAACAATCCTTTCAAGGAGTTCAACCATTTACTTTAAATTATCTAGCAAATTATCAAACTTATGTTCCAATACCTCAACCTGGTTATGGTCAACCTTACGCACCACAACCTTTAATGAGAGCTCCTTATCCCAGAGTTAAAACCATGTGGAACCCGTCGTTGAACCAAAAAAAATTTCAACCTACTGTGCAAGTACCTTATAATCAATCTGGTCAGCCAACTGGAAAATTTTTATACCCAAATCCAACAACCTGTCCAACCTACACTTCAAATTACACCTCAAGTATTTGTACCTAGTAGTCAGCAACATGGTCTGAGTACGCCTAGAACTCCTGTCTAATATGATGTGTAAACTTATGTTCAACAACCAAGTACACCTATCCCTGAAGTTTCCCAATTCCCTATTGCTACAGCTCCTCAAACGATGACATCAACTGTATCATAGGAAATCCCCAAAGTCACTATTGATCAACCTGGACCCATGGTTCAGTCTACCGTTCAAACCTCTACGGGACAACTTGTTACAGCTACAATTCCAACAAGCCAACCTTATACAGGTTAGTTTGTTAATCAACTGTATCAAGGGCAGTTTCAATATGGACCCGTAGGACAAAATCCAGTCTACCAAAGTCAACCATACCCTGGTTATACATATCAGATACCAGCTCAACCTCAGTTTGGTATGGGTAACCCTGGATATCCTGGAGGTATTCCAATTCCAACAGCACAGGCTATTCCAGGCTACCCTACATATCCTCCTCCAGGTACTGGTATTGTTCCTCAAGGTTATCAGTTTGCTCAACAAGGCCCTAACTGTCGGTTACCATTCATTGCAACTTTGGACTTGCCAAATTTTCCGTGCCTCACAAACGATCTGATTTAGTATCTTCCATTTTGGCCGCCAATGTTGAATAAGTTGCCTAGTGACATACCTAAGTTTGAAGGAAAATCAGGAGAAAACCCCTCAAACCATGTGATGACTTATCATATTTGGTGCGCATCCAACTCTTTAATCGATGATTACATTCGATTGAGACTATTTCAAAGAACATTGATAGGCTTAGTTGCAAAGTGGTATATTGAACTACCACGTGGCTCTTTCAATAATTTTAATGTGTTAGAAACATCTTTCTTAAATAACTTTCAGTTTCTAGTCCATTACAACAATGGCACGGAACTCTTAACTTCATTAAAACAGAGTATGTCTACATACATTTCAGATCACATACATGAATGGAGACATAGACGACGTTTAGTGAAAGTTTTCATTCCGGATCAAATCTTGGTAGATTGGTTCATCAAATCATTACTTCCAAATATCACTGAAGATGTAGCTAAGGGAGGCGTTGTTACAGAAGAACAGGTCATAGCTCAAGCATAGTACTTAGACCTTGTATACACATAGTCTAGTACTTTATACAAAAAAATTCCTGACTTGCAACGCCCAGGTCAAATAACTGCAACTCCTTCTGGTTCTCATTCTGTAGATGGTGTAATTGGTACAGTTAGTGCTAACAAGAGTAAGAATAAGTCATCCAAACGTACTTCTCCCATCATAACTTTACCAGATTCACCTAAAGGAGATTCTTCCCTTAAAACTTTTGCCGACATTCATGTTGTAGATTCATCCACGACTAAAGCTAAAACCGACAATAAGAAGAAAGGAAAGAATAAAAGCAAACAAAATACATCTCCTAAAGAGAAAATAGAAAAAAATGAACCAACTGATGAAAAACAAAAACCTCGTTATCCTTGTCTTATTTGTGACGAGGATCATTATACTAAAGAGTGTCCACATCGGTCTGAGGTATCCAAACTTTTCAAAGATTCACCCACACTCGTTGTCTTGAAGGATCCTTTTCCCACTCAAGATAGTAAAATGATAGGATCTTCTTCAGATTCATCGATAAATATTCTAATGATGTCTCAGGTCATGGTTGCGACACGATCTCAAGACTATGGAACTAATAATCCTGTAACTGGTAAAGAGACTGAAAATTCTAGTCAAACACCATCCATACCTCCTTCAGTTTTCGAGCCACTTCAAATCAAGAAACCTAATCCTAATTTAGTGATTAAACTACCTACTAAATGTGTACTTCGAAATTCAACTTTTAATCCACATGTGAGAGCTGCTCAGAATTACAACAATATTTTTGAGGATTTGGCGATATCCCCTTCAGCAATGTTAGCCTTAGAATTGCTACAATAATGTCCAGCACAAAGGAAATTACTATTATCAACTATCAGAGCTATTGATCTTCAGGATTCGAACCTCATGGTCTTTGACCTCAAAAATTTTGTACCGAGACTCCCTCATCAAATGGCTTTTCATATTCCAGTATTAGTCAAATCAAGATGAGTTTTTCGTACTGTAATTAATTAGGGGGCATCTACGTGTATAATTTTGTTAAATTGTTGGAAAACCCTTGGTCCTCCAGCACTCAACCAATCACCGACTATCCTTAAAGCCTTTGATGGAAGAGGATTTCATCCATACGGAATACTCCAGTATCTACCTATAGAAGTAGAAGGAAAAAATGTTAATCTAGAGGTGGAAGTTGTTGATGCCCCTCTTGATTACAACCTTATTTTGGGTCGTAGTTGGTCTTATGCCATGATTGTTGTATTTTCATCAGTTTTTCGAGTAATCATGATTCCTCATAAAGGAAATATTGTGAAAATCAATCAGTTGTCATACTTTTCATCAGAACCTACTTCTACGGATAGCATCCAACATGTTGGAAAATTTGTTATCCCATACGAAGATGTTGGTGTAGGATTAATGAAGGATTTCGCTCCCATGGGAACTTTCACTATACCACCACTCAACGTACCGTGAAAAATTACCAACATCAATATGATCTCATAAAGCACTATACCATTTGATGACACATGGGCAGTGCCTTCGGAATCAGAATTGGACTCTTTCAATGGTGAGATGCCTTTGAGTCCTTTTGAAACGACATATGTAGAAGTACAATCGTATTCTGATACCCCTTCAACTATTCCTGATCAAATGAATGTGATCAGCGAATAATCATCTTCTCTATCAAGCTTAGCCTTGACACCATTTTCAGATCCCTTTCAACATGTATTTGAAACTAATGAAAGTATTCCTGAAATTTTTTCATTTGATGAATTACCCTGGGATTATCTACATCATAGATCTTCATTTTTACGTGATATTGATAAGCTCGAAATTTATTTTCGTCTATTTTTATGATTGATTATGTTAAGGAACCACAGAATCCCACATTGATTACACATTCAGATTCTAAGACAAATTTGGGAAAAATTACTACAATAGTTCCTATTGACATATCAATTAAACCTGGAATTATTGAAAACATTCATATAGGTGCTTCTTGTTCGACAGAAGAGATTAACACTTACAAATCCCTATTTCAAGAATTTTGAGACATTTTTGCCTGGTCTTATGAAGAGATGCCAGGAATCGATCCTAAGATTTTAATTCATGGAATTAAGATATACCCAGATGTTAAACCTATTAGACAAATATTACCTCCAATACATCCGCAAAAGCTGCAGCAATCAAAGTTAAATTTGAGAATCTATTACGAGCAGGATTTATTTATCCAATTCCTTTGATGGATTTGGTATCTAACATAGTTATCATTATGAAGAAGTAAGAGACTATAAGAGTATGTGACGATTATCGGGACATTAACAAGGTGTGTCCAAAAGACAACTATCCTACACCCTATATCGACCAAATTATTGACGATTGTGCCGGAAATGAAATATTATCATTTGTGGATGGTTTTTATAGCTACAATCAAATCAACATACTCCCTGCCGATCAACCAAAAACATCGTTTATATGTCCTTGGAGCATATTTTCTTATTGCAAATTACCTTTCAGACTAAAAAATGCTGGTGCAACTTTTCAAAGAGCTATGTCTTATGCTTTTCATGATATCAAACATATTGTACATCCTTATCTAGATGACTTACCTGCTCATTCTTTACGCAGAGAAGATCATCTTATTCACTTATGAGCTATTTTCATGAGATGTAGGCATTATAAAATTCTTTTTAATCCTCACAAATCTGTTTTTTGTGTACAATTAGGACGTTTAATTGGATTCATCATTTTGAAATATGGAATTCGTGTCGACCCTTCAAAGGTTGAGGCTATCATCAATTTACCTCCTCCTTCCACTCTTCACCAACTCTAGAGTTTGCAAGGGAAAGAAAATTTTTTACGTAGGTTTATCCTGAACTATGCTGATTTAACAAAAGGTTTTACCCAGTTGTTGAAACAAAGTGTTCCTTTTCTTTGGGATGAGATTGCTAATAAATATTTTTATGCACTAAAAAATGTGTTGACACATGCACCGTTATTGCATCCACCCAATTACCACCAGGATTACTTTTTATACTTAGGTGCCTCTGATTCCACAATTGAAATGGTTTTGGTTTAGGAGGATGAATCTCACAATGAAAATGTGATCTATTACCTAATTCGGAATCTCAACTCGATGGAAATCAAATATTCGCATGTGGATAAATTGGCCTTGGCAGTAGTTCAATTTTTCCAATGATTTCGTCACTACATATTGTTACATAAAAAAATAGCGATATCTAATTGCAGCCCAATGATGTATATCTTGACAAAACAATTACTCAGGGGAAAATAATCCAAATGGATTTTCATCCTACAAGAGTTTGATTTGGAAGTCGAGAAATCCAATTCAAAGAAATCACTAGTGTTTGTCGAGATTATGTGTGACTTTCCCAATATTGAGATGGAAACCGTGGCAGAGAATCCAATCGCGAATGAATCTCTATTTCTCACCAGTACTTTAGACCCATGGTATGGATATATCATTATATATCTTCAAAGCCAAACCTTTCACCCAGGTATTTCACATTCAGATCGACGAAGAATCTAATATCAATCCCAACAATACAATATTGTTGGGGACACTCTTTATTGTCGTGGTGCGGATTCTATTTTTCGACATTGTATAACTCACGAAGAGGCTAAAAAGGTTTTGAATTATTGCCACTCTGGAGCATGTGGTGGTCATATGTCTGGGTTTTCCATAGCCCAAAAGATATTGTGCCCTGGTTATTTTTGGTCGTCTTTATTCAAATATTGTATCATTATGGTATGAAAATGCCGCAACTGCCAAAATTCGTTATCGAAAGATGTGTGCACCACCAGCTCCTTTTCACCCAATCATTGTTGTTGGTCCTTTTGTTAAATGGGGTGTCGATTTCATTACATGTAACCCTCACTCGGCTTGGGAGCATGGGTATATTATTCTCACCATTGATTACTTTACCATATGGGTCGAGGCGATGCCTACATTCATGGCTGACTAAAAAACTGCAGCTACTTTCGTATTTAATCATGTTATTGCTCATTTCGGTGTGCCTCAAGCTATTATTACGAACCATGGGAGGCATTTTCAAAATATTATGATGATCGTACTTTCTGATCAACTTGGCCTACGCCATGATAATTCTACTATGTATTACCCACGAGCCAATGGTCAAGTTGAGGCCGTCAACAAGGTTTTAACCACCATGATTAAACGGATTGTCGGGACTCATAAATCAAATTGGCATACCATTCATTTTGTGAAGAAATTTTAGTTTTCAAAATGGTCACGATGCTTGCGCAGGTTTTGTGTGCAAATAGTGCGGTCGTCCACACGCGCTACACGCAGAACCCGCGGCAGCTCGACTATTTTTCTTTTAAAAAATCGTCGAGGTTCGCGGTTATCACATGGATCGCCTGCAAACCCATCAGGGTGTATTTTGAAACATGAATTTCTCCCAAAAATTAAATAAAATCTCAAAATAAAAAAATGAAACAGATGAAAACGTAGCTAAGGATGATGTGGATTACATGGTTCTGACGGTTTGAGACATGAACGGTCAGTTCTCCTGATATCTACTTCGGAAGTATTTTAGCCAAAAGCTCTTTATGCATTATTCTGAAAACAAAAGGTGAAAATGACTTATTCCAACTCCTTTTTATAGTTTTTAATGAATAAAATATTATTTTATTTATTTATTTTTCACTTTTTAGAGGTCAATTTTAAATATTTTTTATTTTTGGAAGCAAATACTTGTAATTTTTTGAGTTTTTTTTTGCAGGATACAAGATCTTTGGTGAAAAGAATTATTTTGACATTGAGTATACTTTTCTCACTTTTTCGGCCTCTTTAAAATTACGAAAAAGCGAAACCCTGGAGTCCTCTTTTAAGCCCTTTTCAGACTCATGAAATATGAAAAGATCGTCGAGTACTTGACTATTCGAACTCGTTAAAGTAAATGAAAAGTCATCATTTTAGTATAAGTTTACCCCTTTTCTAGACTGAACTAGACTAACTACGAAAAAGGTATACGTTGAATAATCATGGTCAATAGAGTTCTCTCCCACATTATTTTATCCTTTTTTAGGCCTGAGAAACTAAATTTATGAAAAAAGAACAACCATGGAGTTTACTTATGTTTTCTTCTGACTCCCTAAAACTGAAAAACATTTAGTTTCTCCTATACTGGACTTGTTAAAATTTAACAGTAAAGGACCTATCGATTACAACGGAACCGAACCACTCCTTCGTAGGGTTTGATTTTAATACTAAGATGGACTCATCTGAAGGATGAGCTTACACAAACAAGAAAATTTTATCCTCCTCAAGCTTGACAAAAATAAAGAGGTACTTGCCAGTAATGGTGGGGGGAAAAGAGAGAAAAATAATTCAATTGTCATCTTTGTTTAGAAAGCAGCATGCCACTCTTGAACATGGCACTTTGTCACACTTGCACCTAGGATGGGAAATCCTTTGTCTAAAATTTAATCAAACCACATTGAAAGTCTTCATCCAGTTTCTCGGTATTAGCTTTAGGTCGAATTTTGCCAAGCCAACTACATTGTTGTTACATGTTCAAGAGAGAGTTCAAATAAACCATTCATTTCAAACATTTGTCTCCATTCACGTTGACCATCCATGAGTCAGTCCTTGCAAATTGTTTCTTCAAAACTTGATCTAATGGTTTCGTGTCATGGGCTTTCCTACGATGGATCACTTTCTATCGACATCATCTCATCATCTAGAAAGTTGATCTAGAATCCTATCAGTAACTTGGGATCTACATGCCTTAAAGGTGGGTTTATCGCATTCAACGACAGGTTGCATGATTGACCTTCGATCAAATGATTCTATGAGTGTTCGACTGCAAATCATTCATTCACACTTTGTAGATTGTACTAGAGTACTTTGAGAGCCATTGTCATGTGGTGGTTTCTCTCACACTTGTTAACGGTTCACATCATTGACTGGTAATCAAGTGGTTTCTACCATGTTCGACTTTGACACAATCAACCACATGGATAGATTCGTATTAGTTTGGGAAGTGGAATCAAGACCCTGGATCTAGTTCCTACCATCCAGGCTGTGAGGAGTTTTATTATTCATGATACAATAGACTACTCATGACATATGGTTGTGCCCATACTGTGTCTACTTTTGATGTAATATTGAAACCATATCTGTACCAGAACATTTAATTAGTTTTTATCTAAGTATGGGAATGCCTACCTCAGCGATGATATCTATATATATATATATATATATATATATATATATATATATATATATATATATATATATATATATATGTTTGCATTAAATTTTTTTACAGGTTTTTGACCGGTGTCTCCAATCCAATCCTCAGAATGATAAAGCACTTCACTCTTCAGAATAACCTTAGACTTCGCACTTTAGGGGGAAATCTATTACATGTCATTTTTTCACCATGACATTTGATTGCTCATATAGGTCTATCACCACCTATATCATGTTCCCTTAGAGGTCAAAAACACTAATGTTCCTGAATCAAGTCTTGGAATTGGAGAAAAGCTCTGTAAAAACCTTAAAAGTCTACCTACGCGGTTTTTCTAGCCTTTCCCTATGCATGCGCTTCTATTTTGTCCATAAACTGCAGAAACTCCCGAACTTTTTGCCACTATTAACTGCGCACCCCCGTGAAAATAAAATAAAAGAAAAAAGTAAATTCTAGAAGCCTAGTTGGTCGAATATTCTCCCAACTGGAAGCTTCTAGAGTCGCGATCAATTTGAGCTTTATCCCTCCACTCATGGAGCTTATCCCTTGGTCCATGGAGCTCAAATCCCTTCATGAGAGGAATCCATCCCCCTCTTCATGGAACTGAAAGTACCTCCATTTCCCTATAAATTGAGCTCAAGTTTTAGGTTGAAGGGTAGACACACATAGATTGTGAATCATAGAAACTGACTTACATAGTTTCTAAGCTGAAGAGAGTTCATAAGAGTGCATAATTTCTACACTAGTGAGTTGTTTTTGGCATGAAATTATCACACCCTTGTGTCTATAACTCCATGTTGGTATTCAGAGAGGAAGGCTTATCAGACTGAAGGAGAAACGATTGTTCAGGACCCCGAGAGAAATCTGTACGACATCAAGGCATCAAGTTGTAAGTTACTCTTTTTATTCAATATAATACATATGGATCTCTTTTTTCTCATTGCTTTGTTTCTATGCTTATTGGAATAATGTCAATACTTAGACTCCTTGATCACTACGTTGGATTAGCATTTTCTAATTATCATATGTTGTAGATGCTTTGATCCTTTGTCTTGTCTTTGATTGCAAGTTTTACTCATTGGAGAAACCACTTTGGCGCGACGGGACAAAAGGCTACATCAAACGTTTGGATTTCAAGGTAGGGACATGTCCTCTCTACTTTATTATTATAATCTTGGAATGCAAGTAATCTAGAGGAAAAGGTTTTCAAATGGATTTTAGTTTCTAGTTACTCGATGAGTACTAAGGAGATCGCTCTTGTGTGCAAGAGGGATTAGTCCACATAACACTTTCCATGACATCACATTAGGCACGTGAATCATATTTTCATTTAAGTAAATCAATATCATGGGGAAAATTGGATGAAAAGGGAAAAATATAGTATGAAATTGACCTATATAATTTTTACACGATAATGGAGAGGAGTGTGCAATAGATATAACAAAAATATTCCATGATATCTTTGAATATAAATCACATAAGAAGCGAATTGAAAACATGAGAAAAGAACACAACTATCAAGAAATCACATATCTCTATCTATGTGTGTGAGTGTGTGTGTGTGTGGCTTCCCTAGTTCTTGAAAGCATAGTTAATGTACCCATTAGGATTCAATTATCTACGATGACATGATAGTGATTGTAACAGTTGTACAATGGTACTTACATTGGTGGATGGGCCACAAGTGCAAGTCTTGGGCAGCTTTGGTAGAATAAATACCAACCCCTCGCTAGTGATGGTTTAGTAATAGGATGAAGTATGTAACATGATGGGATGTTTCTGCCCAATTGTAGTTTTCAAGTATAATAGTGGTTTCTTGCTCATGATTTCTTTTTTGATTTAGCTACTTTAATATTAATATGTAAAGGAAAAATACAAACGATGTTAATTGTAGGTTATCCATGAAGGAGTAAGTTTACAAATGTCAAAAAATTATGATAATAGAATTAGGGTGTATCTTTATCCTTAAAGAAAGGAACTTATTAACTATGAATCAGATGGATAATACCTTGCAAGTTCTATATTTAAAGGAACTAATATTAAAGAGACAACAACTAGAAACAAACTCTAACAAGCCAAACCTTGGTACTCGAAATCTTCCTCTGAGTTTATGTTGACTTGGGAGTGTATTCTTCCTACAAGGTGGAAGTTGTGCCTCATTTGGACCATTGATCCCTTTGTTTTGTCCTCTTGCTTCTATTTCTTGAATTGGTCGGCATTACCAACCTTAGTCTCCACCTCCATCTCTTAAACATCACCACTACAAACTTTAAAACCCATGTAACATTGGTTAAACCACCATACTTTTTAATTTGGAATCTGTACTCTTAAATCAACCTATGTCACGGATGTAGAACATTGACTCTACATCATTGCTTGTGCTTGAAGTTTTTCCTTGCTTCTCTCTTACCTTTTCCTTTTAGTTTCCACCTCACCTTTAACCTTTTTGAGAAGCAAATATGATAGGATTTTGCAAAAACCGTTTTCAAAAATCGTCTTCTTCCTTTCATGGACCTCTCCTGCTCCCAAAATCCCCTCATGTTTAGACTTTTGTGGATTCCCTCAAAATATAATAGTTATAGAATCTAAGCTCTAGATAAGGATTAACAAATGCAATCCCCAAGCCACAAGTGTAAAACACTCGAACATAATGCTTAGATGTTGAACTCAAAAAAAAAAAATGCACTAAACAATGCCAAATTTGTTGAAAAAGATAAAGCCCTGAACATAGTAATCACCACAAACACCAAACCTTGGCATGATATCCACTAACATGGGTCTATTGACCCACAAATTAAGAGTCATGATAATGCAAAGGAGATCACTAGAATCCATAGGCCATGGCAACCATCCAAATACCAACAATGGCTTAGAGATGAATCTCAACTCAAACTTCCATAATGTCACAATTCTACTCATTTTCCACATGTAATTAGGCCTACAATGCTTGCTACCTTCTACGATGAAAAATATTAATGTTTGCACTAGCCAGCTCCATTGTGAATGAATGTGTTAATGTTTTAATGGGAGAGTCGAGGGAGAGTTTATTTAATAACATCCATGTCCCTTCCATCATTTTCTTGTGTATTTTCAACTTATGTATCTTGTATGGAACCACACCATGTGGAGGACCCTTGTTGACACACGCCACTCTTCTTATATAACCTCCCTAACACCCCATATGGGATATTGCTTCCTCGCGTTTTTTTTTTTTCCAAGGAAAAAAATTGTAATTTTATTAAGTTGAAACAAGTGACAAAATTACATTTTGTATATTTTTAAAGAATTTAGAAAGGTAAGCCTCTCCTCTTTTGAATACAAAAAAACATCAAAAAAAAAAATGAAGTTAAGTATGATAAAAATCACTTAACTTCTCCTTTTTTCCTTTCTTTTTTTGGACCTTTTTCCAGCCCCCACTATTGGGGTCCATTGGTACCAATTCCAAATAAATGAAAAATGTAAATATTGGGGCTTCTTTATCTGAATCTGAATCTCAAATGCATGTGCTCTTTTTGTACCCCCAACCCATTTTCTATCAGAGCTGCCTTGTCTTTCTGCTGATTTGATCCCTGGTTCTCTTGAATTTCAGTGTCTATGTTCATGGATTACAACCCCATACTGGTCTTGAGCAAAAAATTTTGCTTTCCCTAGAAGGTCTTCCATATTTACCTCTTCTTCCTCTTCTAATAGGCAGGGATTTGAGGTCTGCTAACCTTTTTGTTTATGAAAATGCCACTTTCTCTTCTTTGGGATATTGTTTTCTTGAGGGAATGTATTTTGAATATGACTTGTTTGAAAGTATGTTTGGCATCTGAATGTCGTATTGTTTTGGGGAATAAAACCCTAATGGTGCTCTAACACTACCATGTCTTCACCGCCCAATTATAGATTCTCATTGTTTTGATATTTTCTAACCTCCATGAACATTTAATGGACATGGGTTGAAATGGAGATATGTAGTTTTTGTTTTGTTTTTTATTCTTTTGTTTTTCATTTGTGTCTGTTTATTTTTTATTAATTTTTAATTCAGTTTTATTTTAGCAAAATTCACTTCTTCTTTTTCAATTTAATTAATTTAAAATTCACTATTCTTTTTAAAATTTTGTTTGGGCACTACACATTGTGAGAATACATCATCCCCTCATAATTTAAGAGCATATTTGTTCTATCAACATTGATGGCATAATTATAAAAATTGGTCCATCTTAACCCTAGATATATTAATCACCCATCTTAACGCTGAATCTACTAAGACTTCTAAGGAGCCCATATCTTAGATCCCATGAAATACACTGCCAAATCAACATATGTATTGGCTACAAGAGGATAGTACTCTAAAGGCTTCATCATGCAATGAATCATCCATCGATGATCCTTACACCTAGTCTTAATTGGCAGAGTGATGGACCTCCTCAATCTAGGGCTCTCAACCAAATTCTTTCTTGGATTACAAAACTTGGGTACTCTCCAAATGACATTGTTATATAGTTCATTGTCCCCTTCATGACAATTTAAGATTCAATTGAGGAGTTTTCTTCCACGCCTACTCTTTCAACCTTGAATTCTTGTTTGAACACACCTTGACATATTTTTTTAAATGGTTATCCATATTGTTGTAATTGGAAAACCAAGAAATGAGATGTACCCACCCTCAAACACTCGAGTGGAGAATATGGTTTTTGTTACCTCCCTAGTGCTTTATAATAATCTACCTGAAGGCTACATCAAAAATATTCAATATAGTTGTGTAATCCCACTAACATGACTAGATTTTTATGGTTTCATTTTGTAAGTTGGGCAAGATTTGAAGCTTGAAATATTTAGGAGGAGAAACCCAAAAAAAAATCTATAAATGTTAGGGGTTGGTGTGGCCTAGGCTAGGTACACTCCCTAGGTGATTTTGACAAGTTAGATGTCCATGGGTTGCATATTATTAAACAACGAGCTAGTCAAGGGTCACAGACACAATAATAAAAATAAAAACAATATGTAATATAATTAACAATCACACAGGGAAACCCCACAAAGAGGAGGAGCATTCCTGCTAGTGTTTAAAATTAGGTCATTGTCACTAGTCCACAACATGAAAAAGTTGACATATTATTATTTTTTAATAGAAACATGTATCTTTTGTATTAATAATTGGATACAAATGAATTATCTGGCTAGAAAATACAAGTATTTGGAAAAATCCTATCTTAAGTACTTTATAAATATCAAAAATTCAAAATTGCTACCTATTGGCTATGCTAGGTTGATTTTATTGAGCCTGTCACTATGTATTTGATTGGTATATTGTAAAATGAATTGAATTAAGAAAATTGTGGCAAACATCACACATATCCAAATTTAGAATAAGTTGTACCTAATGAGGGCTTCTTTCTTGGTATCGACCTAGATGATTTGATTTGATACCATATTTCTTTCCAAATATGGTTCTTATTGCATAATGTCTCCCTCTTTTGTCTTCCTTAGTTCATATATAATTGATCCAATAGAAAGTTTACTAAGGGGAGATTTAAATTATTGAGTCCTAATAGAAGGTCGTCCTCTTTCTCTAGCTTCACAATCCGCTCTTCAAGTAGACCCACTTTCTTTGCTAGTTTTTTGTACATCTAATTGTGGTTTTCAATGAGAAATTAAAATTACATTTCCTTATTTTTGATAGATTCCACATGAAAAATTGAACCTACTATTTGTGTGTGCATAAAATGACACTCCATTGCAAATCTATTATCCCAATATTTCCTTTGCCCTTTCCTTTTGCAAACAGAAATAAATAAACAATCCCAAAAATCACCCATGTGGCACATACATCATGTTATCCCTTAGGATAGATCTACATTTTCACAAATTTCACACCTCCAAGATCCCACGAGTGTTAAACATTTATTCTTTACAGGTCAAATCCTTTAGGCCATCTTCCAAAGTTTACACACATGCTAGGCTCCAAAAGGATACTAGAATCAAGGTTCATAGGCTACATAATTATTTCTCTCTAAGACTTGCCAACCCTATCAATGCATAAGAATATACCTAGAACAAGGAGAAGTTTCTAGGATTTTAAGCACATAAAACCACACACGGGTTTTTATCCCATCCCGTCATCATTTGTAAATGACACCAGGGGAGTGAAGAAGCAAGGGAATACATGGAATTGAATGTGCTTTAATCCCCATATATTCACCACCTTCACATGTAATATGGATTTATATGAGATTTGTAATATGGATACAAAACCATCTATCTTGGGAAGTGAGATGGATTTGGTCCTTCCCTATTTAAACTCACCATTTCCACTTCTATGTGAAATGTTTCATTTACTTTCTTATCCACCAAGGCATTGTAGTATCTCAAGACATCAAATTAAATGGTTTCAAAACTCTTTGCTATAATTTGAACTCTTTTAACTAGCCTTCACAATTGAATTTCATGGAGTGTTAATTGATTGTGCATATGTTAGATTATCCTTTTTTTTAACAATAACATGGTAGATTGTATTAACAAAGAACATGTTGACTTATAAATGAGATACGTCCATAAGTTCCTAACAAAAAATATTGCAAAGGGTTTTAACACTATAGTGATATGGCCAGATTGGTTGTGCCTCAATCCTAATACCAAGTTCCAACAAAAGCCACGTGGATACAATATATAGAAAATTTCATTAACATATTTACATTTAGTTGGAAGCAAAATATAACAAGGACTGGCTCCCAGTCATCTACAATGATCAAATTTTCATTGATAGCTACCCAATTAAGATCAAGTTGTTTTATTAGTGTATATTGGGCCAAGTTTGCAGAAGAGATGTTGTGCTCACTACCTTGAGTGTATCCCTATTCCACTGCTTGGAGCTATTGCAAATTTTTTCTTTTTCTTTTTTAATTTGAAATTCATCATCAGGTTTTTAAGGTAGCAGTGCTTTCTATAGGAAATTATTGACCTTCAAAGTTCCACAAGGAAGTGATAAGGATTGATTTTCCAACTTGTCTATTGCCCAGATCTTGTCTCTAAAAAGATGTTGGACTTGAGTGTGAGGAATTAGTGTAAGTGATCTCAATTGTTGTGTAAATATGGAAAATCATAGAGCCCAAAGGAAAATTTCCCAAAGCAAGATAATGGATGGAGTTATTAGAGACAAATATTATAATTAGATATCTAATAGGTAAAGGCATGACAATGCCTTGGAATAGATGTTGAAGTCTGAAATTGTTCTCTTTTTTACAATCCTTTTTCTTCTCCTATATCCTTTTTATGAAAATTTTGTTGCAGTTTCAGTCCAAACAAGGTCATCATAGATATGCTCAAGCATCCAAAATGTACTGACCATCCATGTTTTATAATCTATTTTTTCTTTAAGAAATATAATTGAAACATTTCTACAACTACCAAATTTCACTTATTTTGCGGCTAATGAATAATTCTGCAGTTATCTCCATGATTAGATAGCTTCCAGTGCACCAAATAATAGACGAAAGGTACTAGCAGATGGAAAATGGTCCACATATGAATATCCACCTGTCCCTATGATTTGCAAAACTACATGGATCAAGAGATCTAGAAATCAAACCAGAAGTCAAATCTGGTTATGACATTCCAGCGAGCAAGCAAATTATGAGGTAGTTCGTCGCAGATTAGGCAAGCATGGAAATGATTTATAGGTTGATGTGTTCAATCGAAATCCCTCACGATTCTCTCTTTCAATAGAAAATCATGAGGAAATAGACTTTCATATTAATTTTACTTCTTAGTTGTCATATTAGCTAAGTTGCCTCTCGGCATAGGACTCTTAGAACAATTTTAATAAGAAGACTATAAAAACCTTGAGGTGGGGCTGAGAGACACTAGTTCTTATTTTTAATTATATGCAATATTTGTTGAAGACCTTTGTGATTAATATAATACTCTATTTCTGAAGTCAATGCATGGTTAAGCGAGTTAATTGAATTAAGTGGCGAACATGCACTCAACAAAAGGACCCCCTCGAGAGTTGTAAGAGTAGATTTGTTTATTTATGATGCAATTTTTTAGCTAAATAAATTTCATTTCCATCGATGCATTTCGTTATTTGATTGCTAGTTTAATTTCTTTTTGTCTGTATAAACAAAGCACTCATAAAATACCAAAAATATTTACTTTCATAACACATTTCAACAAATTCATTTCATAATTAAGTAAATTTCACCAAGCAATTTCATGGATGATGAATAGATGAATTTCAAAGTTTAGGTGCGCCCATTAGTAACCAGTTGAAGCTAAAATTTCATATTTTGTTGAAGAAGTCTCGTGATGATTTATTTTCTTTTGTCAAGAACAAAGATAGTTAGAATGCTTTGAATTCATGAACTTAGAATTAGAGTTTCCTTCCTACAATAGAATTAAGATTTTCATTCTGCAGTAGAGTTAGGACTTTTCTTTCTTCAAATAGAATTAAAAGTTGTTTATAGAACAATTTTTTTTTCTACAAGAGTAAATTAGCATTCTCATTCTGCAACCAATTTCCATTTCATAGTTAGATGAAATTTTTGATTATGAATTCATAGACTATAAGTTGAGTTCAATTTTTAATTTCGGTTTTCCATGAAGTAGTTTTAATGGAAGAACATGTGCGCGTAACACTTTGAATTAATCCATTGCAGATAGACATAGGCTTTCAGAGGTGCATTGATCTGAAATGCAACCTAGAAATTCACCAACTTATTCCACTTAAGTTGTAGTCAAAGAACCTACATCCCCAATAGAAGGAGTAATATTTCTCTCTTCAACAGGAGAACAACTCTTGGGATAGTTCTAGGAGTACCTAGTGAAGAAGAGGAAGAATATTATGAAATACCATTAATAGAGGAACCAGAAGAAGAGTTAGACAATCCTATTATTGAAGCTTATATCAACTTTGAAGAATCTATAACAGTAGGGGAAGGAGAAGTACATAATGATAATGGTGAACTTATAATTGCAGGTGGAAGAAGAAAAGGATGAAATAGAGGAGGAGGTGGAGGTTGAGGTGGTGATAGAGGAGGTAGGGGAGAACAAGATCCTTATGGTTTTCATACATTTGATGAAGATACCACAACTACAATGAAGAATTTTTCACCTTCTATTCTTCCTAATTTTCATGGATTAAGAATTGAGGATCCAAAAAAAAATATTTTTTAGTTTGAAGTATAATGTATATCTTATGACTACCTACTTGATACTCATTGTAATATCCCAAAATAGGGATGCTCAACAATACATGCATAAAAAACACATTTTTTAGAAATAAAAGTATAAACATAAAAATGAAGCCCATGGTTCCATTAGATCTGAAATTATTGAACTTAGATCTAAGAGGAGATCAGAAAAAAATCATCATAGCCTAGTTAAACAGGCCTCCCATGCTCAAAACAGCTTAAAGACACTGAAACCCCCAAGATTTACTACAACATATAGTACTGCATAAAAGGAATGCACGTTTTATAGAGGGTTATACTTAGAAATATAGAGACAAAACATATCTTCTCATGTATTAATCAAATAGGCTCAAAAACAGGATCAATATGGGAGTTAAAAAAATCCTCCTAGTGTATCGCGCGCGCTGGCTCTGGTCCTCCGCTTTGCCTCCCTCTGCGCCCTCTGATCGCGCCAGGGCTGCTGGCAGCTCCAGCGCGCCCCAGCTTCGTCCTGCTCGGCCTGCTCTGCGTCAGATCTAACCATGGATGACTGCAGGACTCCTGATCCCCCTCCACCTCCAGAGGTTTCTGCATTTAGGGCAATGATTGCTAATGCTCCCAAACGCCCTCCATCTTTGTCTCAGCAGAAATTTGTGAAAAAAATGGACTCAATCCCCACAGTGGCTCTTCCCGAAGGAGACACCTGCAAATCGGCTCTGAATCTGGCGGAGCGGGGCCTCATAGGCCAGTTCACGGGCCTCTGGCCCTCTCCCAAATCTGTTGAGGACTGGACTCAAAGGAACTGGAAGCCTTTGATCAAGGAGGGAGTCAATAGCTACTTCGTAGGTAAGGGTTTCTTTGTGTTTGTCTTTGAAAACCCGGAAGACAAAGGATTAATCTTCAGAAACGGGCCATATTTCATGGGCCCTCAGGGCCTTTATCTAAACAAATGGTCCCCTGACTTCGACCCCTCCCAGGATGTTCCCTCGGCTGTCCCGGTTTGGGTTAGACTCCCTCACTTGCCTCTCCACTGTTGGAATCCAAAATCTCTCCAGACAATAGGAAATGCATTGGGAAAATACATAGATCAGGCGGCAAGAAAAGATCAGTACTCATGCGCCCGCATCTGCGTAGAAGTAGATCTCGAAGAAGGATTACCGGAAGCTATCAAGCTCACTGTTGCTGGGTGGACGCATGTCCAAGAGCTGGACTATGAACAACTGCCATTTAAATGTAGGCATTGTCACGGGCACGGTCACTTTGCAAAGCACTGTAAGAAGAAGGCTGAGGAACAGGCAGATAAACAAAATGGGGAACAATGGACCCTAGTCTAGAAAAACACTAGCTCAAAAAAAGGCACAGGTAAAGGAAATATGACAGGAGGTCAACCAAGCTCCAAAAGCAACCAAGAAGCGGAAGCACCACCAAATGCACCAGAAAGAGAGCAGGACATACAAGCCAACCTAAATCAGGAGAATGAGGAACAGCCGGCCCCTTCTCCTCCAAATAAATAGAGAGAGGAAACAACTCAGTTGGAGGAAAATCAAGGCTCTCCCACTAATCCTTCCTACGCAGAAATAGCAAGGAAAAAACCTGTGGTTAGTTCTAGTTCTTCCGAGGATGAATTCTACGAGTGCCCTTCCAAAAAAGCAGGAAGGAAATCTTGTAAAGAGAAGAGGGAAGAAGAGGCAGAAAGACTCAAGATTCAAGGAAGTCAATCCACAATAGAAATGTCTATTGGGAAAAATATCAGACCAAGGCCTTCCAAGGGAGGCCCCAACCCCCCTCTTTGTAAATAATGAATCTCGTCTCTTGGAACTGCAGAGGTCTGGGGAACCCCTCTAAAATAGAAGCAGTCAGGGACCTACTGAAAGCAGACCCCTCAGACATTCTTATGCTCCAAGAGACCAAAATAGAAGGGCAGGCCCTTCTAGAGTTAGGCAGAACAAAGTGGAACAAAAAAGCAGGAAAAGAAGTCAGCTCAAGGGGAACCTCTGGAGGGCTGGCAACACTTTGGATGGACGACCTCTTTCAGCTGCTAAGGTCCCATGAAACCCAGCACTGGATATACACGGAGCTGAAGCATAAGGCAAGTAAGTTGTCCATCTCTCTCTTCAATCTCTATGTTCGGTGACTTATTCTGAAAAACGAGAATGCTGGGATACACTTGTGGCCTTTCTTGAGCAGACCAATCCCAGCAACATCATTCTTGCCGGGGATCTGAACATTGTTTTGAAAGCAAAAGAAAAGAGGGGGGGGAACAGCTCCAGAGACCCTATGTTGGCCAAGGTTGAGGAGATCACCCAGCTCTGGGACCTTCTTGATTTCAGGCCCATTCGTGGCATTTACACATGGTCTAATAATCGGGTTGGTACGGAGCACATTTCTGCTCGATTAAACCATTTCTTGGTACAAAGCTCCATTATGATGAACAAGAAAATATCCACCAAAATTCTGCCCAAGCTCTCCTCAGACCATAAACCCATCCAGCTCCATTTGGAAGATGAAGAAGACTTGGGTCCGCTTCCTTTTCGATTCAACCCACTCTGGATCGAGAGAGATGGATTCATGGAGACTGTCAAGGCAGCATGGGCCAAACCAGTCTCGGAATCCTCCAGCTACGTATGGGAGCAAAAACTGAAAGCTACAAAGCAAGCTCTGAAGGACTGGATAAAAACACCGGATATCAACCCCATCAATCAGAGAATGGAGGCTGTGCAGTCTTTGTCGGACCTGCAAACAGATATGGAAAACAGAGATATCACATCTAAGTTGCTCGAGGAGGAAGTAAAAGCACAAAGAGCAACGTACCAATCTTTTCGTAAGGAAGAAGAATACTGGAGGCTTAAATCCAGAAGCCTTTGGTTGAAGGTCGGGGACCGGAACACTCCCTTCTTCCACCGGCAATATAGAGCTAGACTGTCAAAGAACTACATAGCAGAAATCAAAACAGCGGAGGGTCAAGTATGTAAAGGATTCAATCAAGTTAAAGCCGCTGCTGAAAACCATTACAGGAACTTGTACAGAGAAGAAACTCAAAGCAATGATGAGGAGGCGGATGATTTTCTCTCCAGTGTTCCCTCCCTTATCAGTCCTGAAGACAACTTAAACCTCTGCAGACCCATTACTAAGGAGGAAATCATAAAATTTATTTGGTCCATGGAATCAGATAAGGCCCCTGGGCCGGATGGGTTCACAATTCACTTCTTCAAATCCTGCTGGCACATTATCAAGGCAGATCTGCTTAAAATGACAAGAGAATTCATGTAGAAAGCCAAGATTGGTGGAGGAACCAAGTCCACTTACCTAGCTTTAATTCCTAAGGACACCAATCCTGACTCCTTTGCTAGATTTAGACCCATCTCGTTGTTCCATGCTTCTTATAAAATCTTGGCAAAACTTCTGGCAAGTCGGATCAAGCCATTGTTAAAAAAACTGATCTCCAGCTATCAAGGTGGCTTTGTGGAGGGTAGGCATATTCTGGACAACGTGATCCAAGTTCAGGAGACAATACACTCAAGTAAGCAACGAAAGGAGAAAGGTATGTTGATTAAACTAGATATGGAAAACGCCTTTGATAGAGTTAATCATAACTTCCTATCTAAGGTCCTGCTCTCCTTTGGTTTTTCGATACATTTTGTCCATTTAATAAAAGCCTGCATTGATAGTCCATGGATTGCTCCGTTAGTTAATGGCAGACCCGCTAACTTCTTCCAAGCTCAGAGAGGTATCAGGCAGGGTTTCCCACTCTCCCCCTTCTTGTATATCATAATGGCAGATTCCCTCAGTCGTAAGCTTACTGCTGAAAGAATAGCAGGTCATATTCTGAGCCTCAAACCTTCTAATGGAGCTGAACCATTGAACCATGCTCTCTTTGCCGACGATTCTCTCCTACTCGGAGGAGCCTCCATCAGAATAGCCAGAGCTTTCGACTCAGTCCTCAGAAAGTACTGCAGAGTTTCAGGTGCCTTGGTTAACGAGAGTAAGAGCGAAATATATAGCTGGAACATAGACCAGAATGAACTCACTGCAATATCTGCTCTTCTTGGGTTTAAAGGTCAGGCAAACTGGGATAGGTTTAAATATCTTGGTCTTCCCATAACTTCTGGAGTTAACAAGAGATCGTTATGGAGTGACATAATCTCAAAAATTAAATCCAAAATTGCTGCGTGGGGAGGAAACTGGCTAACTAAGGGAGGTAAAGTAATCTTAATTAAAATTGTGCTGTCTGCACTCCCAATCTTCCAGGCGGCTTTCCTCCTTGCACCAAGAAATGTGATGGAGTAGATCTCCAAGTTGCTCAGAGATTTTCTTTGGCAGGGAGGGAAAGGCAACGAGAGAAAAATGCATCCGGTTAACTGGGATGTGGTCAAAAAGCCACTGTCTGAAGGCGGTCTGCAAATTAGAGATCCCATGCTTGTCAATCTTGCTTTGGGAGGAAAGATTTTGTGGAAGCTGTTCAACAAGCCCTCTCATCCAATCAGTGTTACCCTGCGCTCAAAGTATGGTCCCAATAACGCGCTCTCCAACCTACAGACAGCTAGTGCACCCAATAGCACGCTAGTCTGGAAATTATGTTGTAAAAGCAGCAACTTTTTCAAAAAATTAATCTACAGGATTCCAAGGAACGGCAAGCGTACGCATCTATGGCTTGACAGTATAATGGGAAGTGATCCACTTGCTCAGATGGATGACATTGCAGACCTCAGGAATTGGCTGGAGCGCGTAGGTGTAAACAGACTGTATGACATCTCGACCTGGGACCAGCGTGGAGACTGGAATGGATGGGATTTCCACAGAGTGCCAGCACGGTTTTCCCATCAACAAGCACTGCTAGTCGAACTGTTGGATGATGTTGCACCTGTTTGCAGATCCAAAAAAGATAGTTGGGGCTGGGGACAGTCTGGAGTTTATACCACCGCAGCTGGGTATAATGCTTTACAGGTCATTAGGAATAGTAGTCAAACTAATGAGTTTTGGAAGAATGTGTGGGATCCGCTTTCCCTTCCAAAAGTAAACTTCTTCTTCTGGAACTTGGTCCATAACAAGCAGCTTACGGGAGATCATCTGGAAAAAAGGAAAATCGTTGGGCCTCACATATGTGTGTTATGCTGTAACAACTTCGAAACAGCCTAGCATCTTTTCATGGAGTGCAGATTTGCTGAAGAGGTTTGGGTTCTCACTCTACAGGACTTGCAGATTCCAGCCCCCTTGCAGAACTCAGTAGCAGACCTCTTTGCCTCTTGGATTCAATACTATCCCCATCGAATCCCTTCCAAATCTTTCTGGCGTAGAATCTGGATAGCGCTCCCCAAATATGTATGCTGGCAGATCTGGTTGGCCCGCAATCAGAGGATTTTTAAAGAGCTGCTATATACCCCTTTGCAGGTTGCTGCAAAAGCTAAGTCCTTCCTCCTGGAAGCGGCCCAATTTCAGTATTTTAAAGAAGATCATTTGCTACTGCCCGAAGAAAAGCGCTGGCTTGGTATGCTTGCGACCCATCCACGTAAGTACCTTCAACCCCCACAAGGTGACAATCTTGAATGGCGCATAAGAGATGAGGATGATTTTTTTCAAAATTGGTGGAGGTCCCAAAACATTTCCACTATCTTTTTCGACGGGGCGTCCAAGGGGAACCCCGGTGCTGCTAGTGCGGGTGGAGTTATTTACTCTCCCGGTGGGTCTTCCAAAGATTGGTTCTGTTGGGGACTTGGCAAGAAATCCAACAATCACGCAGAGATCCTTGGGCTCCTAAAAGCTTGTCTTATTGCAAGAGATAAGGGAATCAAAGTGCTCCAAGTCTTCGGTGATTCAGAACTGATAATAAAAAATATAAACACGGAGACTCCGTTCAGCAATGCCAACCTCAACAAAACTTTGGACAGATTGAAGAGAGTCCTTCGAGACTTTGACAAGTGTAAACTTCATCACATTTTGAGAACGTCAAACAACGAAGCAGATGAGATGGCAAACAAAGGCAGCTCGCTCATGAAAGGGCAGATCATTGTAAACAATATAAGCACCGTCCAAATGCCTTGAAAGTACTTATTGACTGTTAGATGCAGTAGATATATCTCTGATTTGTAAAAGGGGCTGCCTCGGAAAATACCCATAATCTTTCTTACTTAATAAAATCATACCCGTTACAGTTAAAAAAAAAAAAAAATAGGCTCAAAAACAGAGATCTAGTCTCTTTTACATAGATCGAAGATGACCCAACAAGGGTTTCTTGACAGAAATGATATACATGAAAAATTTTGCCACAGATCTCTGGCTGAAGGACATTATATAGCTAAAGCACTGCATAAATATGGCTGATCATGAAAAGAAATGGTTGTGGATCCTTTTCCTAGCTTTTCCGGAAGAAGGTTGATCCTCCCCCTGGGAAAGTAGCTCTCAAAACAAGGGGCTGAACCCCTCCACTGCAAAACCTTAAGAAATAACGCAGTTTCTGAAATTGAATGCACCATTGATGAAGTTAATTTCTTTGCCTAACACCAAATAGTGGAAAATGCTTCACAAGATGCTCTCCTCATATTTCTTAAACAAGATCTCCAAGCAAGAGAAGAGAATTCCCACATGAGAAAACCCTTGCACTAAAAAGTGCAGCAAACTTAGCTAAACAGCCAAAGGATACAGAGAGTCTAAACAGACCACATACAAAATATAATCTTCAATCCTGCCCCATATGGTTTCCATTCCCTTCATTATATAGTTTATGAGCTTCCTCACCAAGGGTCCCACCCCATTATGAGGTTGCTTCCATGCAAAGGCACCTCCTCCAGAATTACGTTGTCTCCAGCGTTGCTCATCTATTTCCAGCATTGTTTGATTTAGTCAACCTTGACTGGATCTTCATGCATTATCCTTTTTCATACTCAAGGTGTCTTCATTTTGACTAGTTAGGTTGATCTCCATTCACATTGATCTGTCTTTATTTAGGATCCACTCCTCATATATTAATGTCTTTGACTTGGTCAAGCTTGACCTTGTCCACATAATTTATACCATGTTTACACATGAGGATTTATAGATCTGGTTATTACATGATCCCTTTTCACACTATGAGGGAATTTATGCCTACTAACAACTTATGAGCCCTCATGCCCAATTATTCAACAAACTAGATATTGAAAGAAAAATTTAATATCCCTATTCGTTGTATGCTAATTAGGAATATTACATTCTTCCCCTCCCAAATTTTTCTTGTCCTCAAGAAACTGCAAGGGTGACGTAAAATCTCCCCTTCTTCTCTTATGGCCTTCTCATCCAATAGTCTCCTCCATTGCTTCAGATTTTTTGCAATAATTTTTTCTTCCAATGGTTCCTCCCAAGTGTGCAAGTTGGACTTTGGTGAATAACACTTCGAATTAATCCATTGCAGATAGACATAGGCTTCCGGAGGTGCATTGATATGAAATGCAACCTAGAAATTCACCAACTTATTCCACTTAAGTTGTAGTCAAAGAACCTACATCCCCAATAGAAGGAGTAATATTTCTCTCTTCAACGGGAGAACAACTCTTGGGATAGTTCTAGGAGTACCTAGTGAAGAAGAGGAAGAATATTATGAAATACCATTAATAGAGGAACCAGAAGAAGAGTTAGATAATCCTATTATTAAAGCTTATATAAGCTTTGAATAATCTATAACGGCAGTGGAAGGAGAAGTACATAATGATAATGGTGAACTTATAATTGCAGGTGGAAGAAGAAAAGGATGAAATAGAGGAGGAGGTGGAGGTTGAGGTGGTGATAGAGGAGGTAGGGGAGAACAAGATCCTTACGGTTTTCCTACCTTTGATGAAGATACCACAACTACAATGAAGAATGTTTCACCTTCTATTCTTCCTAATTTTCATGGATTAAGAATTGAGGATCCAAAAAAAATTATTTTTTAGTTTGAAGTATAATGTATATCTTATGACTACCTACTTGATACTCATTGTAATATCCCAAAATAGGGATGCTCAACAATACATGCATAAAAAACGCATTTTTTAGAAATAAAAGTATAAACAAAAAAATGCAGCCCATGGTTCCATTAGATCTGACATTATTGAACTTATATCTAAGAGGAGATCAGAAAAAAATCATCATAGCCTAGTTAAACAGGCCTCCCATGCTCAAAAAAGCTTAAAGACATTGAAAACCACAAGATTTACTACAACATAAAGTATTGCATAAAAGGAATGCAAGTTTTATAGAAGGTTATACTCAGGAATATAGAGACAAAACATATCTTCTCATGTATTAATCAAATAGGCTCAAAAACAGAGATCTATTCTCTTTTACATAGATCAAAGATGACCCGGCAAGGGTTTCTTGACAAAAATGATATACATGAAAACTCCTGCTACAGATATATGGCTGAAGGACATTGTATAGCTAAAGCACTGCATAAATATGGCTGATCATGAAAAGAAATGGTTGTGGATCCTTTTCCTAGCTTTTCCGGAAGAAGGTTGATCCTCCCCCTGGGAAAGTAGCTCTCAAAACAAGGGGCTGAACCCCTCCACTGCAACACCTTAAGAAATAACGCAGTTTCTGAAAGTGACTGCACCATTTCTGAATTTAACTTCTTTTCCTAACACCAGATAGTGGAAAATGCTTCGCAATATGCTCTCCTCATATTTCTTAAACAAGATCTCCAAGCAAGAAAAGAGAATTCCCACATGAGAAAACCCTTGCACTATACAGTGCAACAAACTTAGCTAAACAGCCAAAGGATATAGAGAGTCTAAACAGACCACATAAAAAATATAATCTTCAATCCTACCCCATATGGTTTCCATTCCCTTCATTATATAGTTGATGATCTTCCTCACCAAGGGTCCCACCCCATTATGAGGTTGCTTCCATGCAAAGGCACCTCCTCCAGAATTACGTTGTCTCCAGCGTTGCTCATCTATTTCTAGCATTGTTTGATTTAGTCGACCTTGACTGGATCTTCATACATTATCCTTTTTCATACTCAAGGTGTCTTCATTTTGACTAGTTAGGTTGATCTCCATTCACATTGATCTATCTTTATTTAGGATCCACTCCTCATATATTAATGTCTTTGACTTGGTCAAGCTTGACCTTGTCCACATAATTTATACCATGTTTACACATGAGGATTTATAGATATGGTTATTACATGATCCCTTTTTACACTATGAGGCATTTTATGCCTACTTAACAACTTATGAGCCGTCATACCCAATTATTCAACAAACTAGATATTGAAAGCAAAATTTAATATTCCTATTCGTTGTATGCTAATTAGGAATATTATAGTCTTCCCCTCCCAAATGTTGCTTTTCCTCAAGCAACTGCAAGGGTGCTGTAAAATCTCCCCTTCTTCTCTTGTGGCCTTCTCATCCAATAGTCTCCTCCATTGCTTCAGATTTTTTGCAATAATTGTGTCTTCCAATGGTTCCTCCCAAGTGTGCAAGTTGGACTTTGGTGAATAACCCAAATGGCTCTCTTCGTGAAAGAAGGGAATTCAATATGGAAACCTTCTTGCTGATCCATGGCCTCCTCAAGATCGAAGTAATGACAATCATGGGGAATTTCATCATCAATGAAAGACTCCCATCTCCATGCTATCATCCAAATGAAATGAATCACCTCCCAGCTTGGTAATTCATAGAAAAACTCCTCCCAAATACTTATGAAAGGCATGTCCCAAACAATCATATTGCTTACCTCACGAAGAAATAAGTGATCTACCATAGTGGCCATATAACATCCCATGCTCCCTTTGAAACATGTACTGCAAAAAGTGTGGGAAATTCCTTTCCCCAAGGACACATCCAACCAATGGGTCTTCCCTCCATCCATGTTCCAAACAAAGATAAGAACAATTTCAGCATATGGAATCCTAATTAGAGTCATGCTAGCTGCCATATGCAATAATGGAGAAGAAAAATGGTCCCTCAAGTGCAACCAGCGCAGTTTTACTCCTAACTGCCATAGAATATGATGTGACAAGTGTTTTTCCCAACACTTGTTTGCTGCCCCATCCTTCTTGCATGCTTGGAGAAGGTGTATAATAATTGGTGTAAAGGAATCACACCATGAGGATCTCATCATCTCTCCAAGATCCTCCAAGGAATGATCAACATCACCATGGTTCATGGCCTCAAGTGGCCTATGAAGCCCATCAGAAATAGTGCTCCCTCTTGGAGAAAAGACCTACACATGAGTGTTAAGAAAATACAAGCATATAGTAGATACATTATGATATTCAGAAATACAAGTTCCTCCATATACTTGTTCTAAATCAGTGAGGTAACTCATGGATGAGTTCTCTCTTACACTCAATGAATAAGGAGGTGTTAATGATGACTCCTTCCAAGAGCTATGTTCCTCCTCAGCCAGCAAATGATTCATGCACTTCCTCCTGTGAGAGTGCATCTCTTTATTGAAATCTTCCCACATGAATCCCTCCAAGATAGCATGGTATGTTTTAATGAAGCTATTGGGTTTAGAAATCAAGATCTCATAGGTTGTATTAAGTAGTTTATCCTTGAGTTTGGAGTTTTTAGTTAAGTAGATCTTATCATAAGAATAAATGACTCCATTAACTACTTTATACTTCCCATCCATCACTTTCTCATCAAGAACCTTACATGTGAAGAGGTCCTTGGAATATTCCATCAAGAGTTGGGATTCCAAGTATGGATCTAGGCTCCCCAACATTGACAACGTTGTAGAAGTTTGAAATGAAGTGTCTGCCATATGATGGTTCTCCTCTTTGACATGCTTGATGCCAAAGCCACATGTTGGAGCATTTCCAACTTTCTTTTGCTACCTCTCTTGTAGTTGATCTTGCTCAAGACAAGATTGAAGTTTAGGGAATTCATCCATATTTTGAAAGGTTCTCCTCCTCCAAAACCTCCACAGTTTTTCCCCTGCATACAAGAATGGAAATACCTTCTTGTCATATTCAGAAATCTTCATTATATATTGGAGTATATTTTTTTGCTCCAAAGCTATGGAGTGGCCTTTTGATACCATGCTCATATCAACACAGATTTATGAATCCTCCTTATCCAGTGCAAATAGATGAGTGGAAGATAGCAAAGTCAATTTCAGAAAATTGCTTAGCTTCTCATCAATGATTCTCAGTGCTGTAGTAGCTCCTCCCAAGGTTCCCTCCTTATACAAATATTTCACTGCTGCACATAGTTGAGAGAACACTTTAGTTTTCTTCCAATCAGGGGTATCCCTAGTGGAATGCCTCCATGCAAAGAGACATCAAGGCATAGAGCGGGATGTATAAGTGTATGGCATGATTTGTCTTTGCCTTCATTGCATAAATATTCCTACCTTCTTTGTGCACCAATATTTTGAAATAAAGAGGGGTGTATGCTCCTCATCATATGATGCTTGCCCTCCCCTTTATCTTCTACAATATTCAAATTCTTACCATTTGAAAATGATGGCACATGTTGCACATGGATTGTGCCACGATCTATATATGTGAGATTCCTTGGAACTCCTTGCAAGAGTGCAAGAGTTTCTCTCCTTGGAGAAATTGCCCCTTATTCTTCTCCATGAAGTTCTAGATGTGCTCTTGTCATGACTGCGCTGTTATCTCCAGCCTTCTCTTCCTCCTCTTCAATAGTTGAAAATACCTTATCATCAATAAGAGACCTCAGATCTTGGTCTTATTTTGAAGGAGGGACCTCCATGTCTTCTTCTTGAGAAGAGAGTTCTTCATTTGATGGAGATTTTTCCCTTGGAAAGGTATCAAAAAAGTTTACATCCCCTTCAATGGTTTTCAGAAATGGAGTTGGATTTATAGATCCTCCCAACCCATGCAAAAGTTTTGTTTGATATGGTTTGATAGCTGCCATAGAAGGTGTTTCACATGATTTTTCATCAAACCTTTCTACTATACTTTCAATGAAATTTTCATAAGTAGATGTATTTGCATTATTTAAGGAAAAATACTCAAACAACCACCAAGCATAAGCCTTACCCTCAAAATGCAGCGCTGCTACTTTGATGGCCTCATTTTCTGAAACTTTATGTTGTTGCACATAGTTGTCTAGCTCCTCCACCCAAGCCCTAGCTGGACATTTAGGTGATCCATAAAAAGTAGATAGAAAGAATCTATCCACACCATGATGCTTGCTCCTTGTGTTTATTTCCTCCTTAATCTTGAAAAACCCTTGGAAGTTCAAGTAATCTTTGAACTCCTTAGATTGAGATTCATACTCCTACAAATAATCACCAAGAGTTTTTTCTCTTTGGCACATCACCTTTCTTCCTCTTCATGAAGAAGTTGCTGACATAATGTTGTATATCTGATGATATGGCTGAGTGCTCATATTCATAAGATGAGGATTTAGAACCTTCCTCATGTATAGATCTTATAGATCTTGTTGAGGGACCTTCTTGATTTACCCTCCTCATTTCTTTAATGTCCTTGCTTATACCCTGTAGAGTTTGAGATAGAAGTTTTGTGAATCTCTTTCCTCTACACAAAAATGGTTTTCTTTTGTCTCTCTTGTAGATCTCCTCCTTCCATGAGAAGACTCCATAATGCTTGAAGAACACAGGCTGAGCCAAGAAAGTTGCTCTGATACCACTGTAATATCCCAAAATAGGGATGCTCAGCAATACATGCATAAAAAATGCATTTTTCATAAATAAAAGTATAAAAAGAAAAATTAAGCCCATGGTTCCATTAGATCTGACATTATTGAACTTAAATATAAGAGGAGATCAGAAAAAAAATCATCATAGCCTAGTTAAACAGGCCTCCCATGCTCAAAACAGCTTAAAGACACTGAAAACCCCAAGATTTACTGCAACATAAAGTACTTCATAAAAGGACTACATAGTATATAGAGGGTTATACTCAGAAATATAGAGACAAAATAGATCTACTCATGTATTAATCAAATAGGCTCAAAAACATAGATCTAGTCTCTTTTACATAGATCCAAGATGACCCGGCAAGGGTTTCTTGACAGAAATGATATACATGAAAACTCCTGCTATATATATATGGCTGAAGGACGCTGTATGGCTGAAGCATTGCATAAATATGGCTGATCATGCAAATAAATGGTTGTGGCTCTTTTTCCTAGCTTTTCTGGAAGAAGGTTGATCATCCCCTTGGGAAACTAGCTCTCAAAATAAGGGGTTGAACCCCTCCACTGCAACACCTTAAGAAATAACGCAATTTTTGAAAGTGACTACACCATTTCTGAAGTTAATTTCTTTTCCTAACACCAGATAGTGTAAAATTCTTCACAAGATTCTCTCCGCATATTTCTTAAACAAGATCTCCAAGCAAGAGAAGAGAATTCCCACATGAGAAAACCCTTGCACTAAACAGTGCAGCGAACTTAGCTAAACATCCAAAGGATATAGAGATTCTAAACAGACCACATAAAAAATATAATCTTCAGTCCTACCCCATATGGTTTCCATTCCCTTCATTATATAGTTGATGAGCTTCCTCACCAAGTGTCCCACCCCATTATGAGGTTGCTTCCATGCAAAGGCACCTCCACCAGAATTACGACGTCTCCATAAGTCATGCTCATCTATTTCTAGCATTGTTTTATTTAGTCAACCTTGACTGAATCTTCATGCATTATCCTTTTTCATACTCAAGGTGTCTTCATTTTGACTAGTTAGGCTAATCTCCATTCACATTGATCTGTCTTTATTTAGGATCCACTCCTCATATATTAATGTCTTTGACTTGGTAAAAATTGACCTTGTCCACATAATTTAGACCATTTTTACACTTGAGGATGTATAGATCTGGTTATTACATGATCCCTTTTCACACAGTGAGGGATTTTATGCCTACTTAACAACTTATGAGCTCTCATGCCCAATTATTCAACAAACTAGATATTGAAAGAAAAATTTAATATTCCTATTAGCTGTATGCTAATTTAGGAATATTACATTCATAAATTGAAATTTTTTCTAGCTGCTCTGAAATATGAAGCACTTAAATCGACTAGGAACACATACTATTACAACATGGGATGAAATGAAAAGATTGTTCTTAGAGAAATATAAATATTATTGTATGCCTATTGCACTGAAAATTGTCACCTTGACATTTCATTGTCCGTATGAGCTCATTATCACTCATACTTTCCTCCTTTGCAAGTCTAAAAACATCAGTTCCTCATATCAAGCCATGAAAATAAGAGAAAAGCTCATAAAAGTCCTTAAAACTCTGGTACCGCACTTTCTCTTTGCTTTACCTGCGGTCCTGCACCTGTTGGTCATATCTCCTATGGACCTGACCACACTTTCTATTCGTTAAAAGTGAGGATCCCTGTAAAAGGTAAAAAGGTGTAAGTAAACTCTAAAAGCTCAGTTTAAGTCATTTCTAGAAGCTTCTAGAATGAATCTTGCGGTGGGAAGTCTGCTCTTTTCAGGTTCATGTATCCCATCCATTAAGGAGCTAACCCCTTGATGTGAGGAGCTTATCCCTTTGAAGGAGGATTCTATCCCTTCATAGGTGGAACTGCAACCTCCTCTATTTCACTATAAAAAGAGGCATTGGGTAGCCTCAAAGGGAGTTGAAGCTTTAGTATTGTTTGAGGTGAAGTGTTGTTGGAACTTAGACTCCTTTAGCTGAGATTTTATGTGGGAAAGATTACATACCTGTATGTATCTCGGTTGAAAGAGTGCAAGGCTTGTCAGAGTAAAGGAGATTCCTGCTTCGAACCCCAGGAAGACCTGTTCAAACATCAAGGCTGAAAATGTTGTAAGGTTCTTCTTACTATTCAAAGTTAATACAAATAAGTCTGTTTTTCTCAATAAGCTGTCAATTGATAGGTTTATTTTATGGATTCCTTGATCACCATAATAGATATGCTTTATGAATATATGCTATGCAGGTGCTATTTGATGTTTGTTTGTTTGTGATTGTAGATCTTCAAAGACAACTCTTTCAAGCGACTAAAGGATGACTACTACAAACAAGCGTTGGATCAAAGGTAAGATCGTAATACCTTTGTAGCATTTAATTATAAATCGCAATATATCTAGAGAAAGATATATTTAATTGTCTTTTTGTTGCTAGACTATCTTCTGATACTAGGGAGATCAGTCTTGTTGGCAAGATCGATTTATTCGGCCAACAAATTGGCGACTCCACTGGGGGGTTCTCTTCACTATGCACTCTAGCAAGTTACGCTTTTGGGGCATCAAAATCATCTTCAAGCATAGTTTTTCTCTATTTCAGGCTTGTATAAAAAATGAAACCTATCTTGAGTCCATTTTGGTTATTATTTTCAAGACTCGTTGAACTCATGAAAATCCCGAGCTTCTTTTGCTATTTTTTTCATGCTCGTAAAACACATGAAAATGTCGAGTTCTTTCTATCTTGTCCTGTTATGCACTCTAGCAAGTTACGCTTTGGGGGCATCAAAATCATCTTCAAGCATAATTTTTCTCTATTTCAAGCTTGTATAAAAAATGAAACCTATCTTGAGTCTATTTCGGTTATTATTTTCAAGACTCGTTAAACTCATGAAAATCTCGAGCTTCTTTTGCTATTATTTTCATGCTCATAAAACACATGAAAATGTTGAGTTCTTTCTGTCTTTTCCTGCTCGTAAATTAAATTTAAAGTCGGCCATATGAGTACATTTTTATCCCTTCTTCAAACTCGTTAAAACTTACGAAAAAGCGAAAATGATGAGTATAATTTTATCACTTTTTCAGACTCTTGAAAATTATGAAAAAGTGAAACCCTGGAGTCCTCTTTTAAGCCCTTTTCAGACTCTCAAAAATTGAAAATTTTGTCAAGCACTTGACTATTCAAACTCGTTAAAACAAATGAATGGTCGTCCCTTCAGTATAAGTTTACCCCTTCTATGGACTGAAATGGACTATTTACGAAAAATGTATACGTTGACTAAGTACAGTCAATAGAGTTCTCTCCCGCATTATTTTATCCTTTTTCAGGCTCGAGAGACTAAATTTATGAAAAAGTACACCCATGGAGTTTTCTTAAGTTTTTTCTTCTAACTCCCTAAAATTGAAAAACACCAAGTTTCTCCTATACTTGACTCGTTAAAATTTAACAGCAAAGAACCTGTTCATTTTAAACAGGAATGAACCACTCCTTCTTAGGGTTCAAATTTTAAACTAAGTTGGACTCATCCAAAGGATGAGCTTATAAACAACCAAATGTTATCCTCCTCAATCTTGTCAAAAATAAAGAGGTACTTGCCAGAAATGGTGGGGGAAAAGAGAGAAAAACGAACCTGTTTGTTACATTTTGATTTTCGAAAAGCCGTTAACCACTCTTGAGCACGACACTTTTGTTCACCTGGGTTGGGAAAATCCTTTTCCTAACAGTTAATCAAACCACATTGAAAGTATTCAACCGGTTTCTGGGTATTAGCTTTGGGTCAATTGTCATCAAGCCATCTGCAGTGTCTTTATGTGTTCAAGAGGACAGTTCAAACAATCCATTCATCTGCAAAACATCTGTCTTCCATTTTGACCATCCCTGAGTCAGTCCTTGCCAAAATATTTCTTCAAAACTTGATCTATGATTTCGTGTTGTGGGCTTGCCTACGACAGATCGCTTCCTATCGATGACAGCTCATTATCTAGGAAGTCGATCTAGAAATTGTCAGTACGTTGAAATCTGCATGCCCTAATGGCAGGTTTCTCGCCTTCGAAAATAGGTTGCATTAATGACCTTCGATCGAATGATTCCGTGACATGTTCAACTTCAGCTCATTCATTCACATTTCATGGATTGTACTGAGTACTTTGAGAGCCATTGACATTACAGGTGGTTACTCTTACACTTGTTAACAGTTCACATCATTGACTGGTAATCAAGTGGTTTCTACCATGTTCGACTTCGACACATTCAATCACATGGATAGAATCGTACTAGTTCGGGAAGCAGAAATCAAGACCCTGGATCTAGTTTCCACCATCCAGGCTGCGAGGAATTTTTTTATTCATTATACAGTGGAATATTCATAAACAGATGGCTACGTCCATACTGTGTCTACAGAAGTCTATATTGTTGATGTATTGAAAATTAATTCCTGTATCAGAACAGTTTAGTCAGTTTTCTAGTTAGTTTTTATCTGAGTATGGGAATGCCTACCTCAGCGATGATATGTCTACATATATATGTTTTGCATTAACTATTTTTACAGGTTCCGACTGGGGTGTCCATAGGCTGATCCTTGAAATGATAAAGTACTTCACTCTTCATACATGACAGACTCTATCTTCATCTATTATAGACTTCGCACTTTAGGGGGAAATCTGTTGCACTGAAAATTGTCACCTTGACATTTCGTTGTCCGTATGAGCTCATTATCACTCATAATTTCCTCCTTTGCAAGTCTAAAAACATCAGTTCCTCATATCATTCCATGAAAATAAGAGAAAATGTCATAAAAGTCCCTAAAACTCTGGTACCGCACTTTCTCTTTGCTTTACCTGCGGTCCCGCACCTACTGGTCATATCTCCTGCGGACCTGACCGCACTTTCTATTCGTTAAAAGTGTGGATCCCTGTAAAAGGTAAAAAGGCACAAGTAAACTCTAAAAGCTCAGTTTAAGTCATTTCTAGAAGCTTCTAGAATAATCTTGCGGTGGGAAGTCCGCTCTTTTCAAGTTCATGTATCCCATCCATTAAGGAGCTAACCCCTTGATGTGAGGAGCTTATCCCTTTGAAGGAGGATTCTATCCCTTAATAGGTGGAACTACAACCTCCTCTATTTCACTATAAAAGGAGGCATTAGGTAGCCTCAAAGGGAGTTGAAGCTTTAGTATTGTTTGAGGTGAAGTGTTGTTGGAACTTAGACTCCTTTAGCTGAGATTTTATGTGGGAAAGATTACATACCTGTATGTATCTCGGTTGGAAGAGTGCAAGGCTTGTCAGAGTAAAGGAGATTCCTGCTTCGGACCCCAGGAAGACCTGTTCAAACATCAAGGCTGAAATGGTTGTAAGGTTCTTCTTACTATTCAAAGTTAATACAAATAAGTCTGTTTTTCTCAATCAGCTGTCAATTGATTGGTTTATTTTATGGATTCCTTGATCACCATAATAGATATGATTTATGAATATATGCTATGCAGGTGCTATTTGATGTTTGTTTGTTTGTGATTGTAGATCTTTGAAGACAACTCTTTCGGGAAACTGAAGGATGACTACTACAAACAAGCATTGGATCAAAGGTAAGATCGTAATACCTTTGTAGCATTTAACTATAAATCGCAACATATCTAGAGAAAGATATATTTAATTGTCTATTTGTTGCTAGACTATCTTCTGATACTAGGGAAATCGGTCTTGTCCACAAGATCAATTTATCTGGCCAATAGTGCCCCATAACCTTAAGGATGAAGTCTTTAGGATGATGCAAAAGGAGGATGAAAGCCTCGAATACTTAGTTGAAGGATTTTACTATAATGTTAAAAGAGTTAGGATGCATGAACTAGATGAAGAAACATTAAAATCTCTTTTGTTAAAAACTATAAGAGTTGAGTGGATTGATCTTCTCAAATTAATGGGAAAAGGAGATGTTTCTCAAATTTCATTTGGTGAAATTTGTGATTTGTGTAAACACGTCTCAGTGGGTAAGGCTATATCTTGAAAGAATCTAAGAGATCATGCATGTCAAGAGTTAGTAAATCTACAATTGGGATGGTAAGTAGAGTAGAATTAGATAATTTTCTTGACAACTTCAGAACAAAGATCCTTGGAAATCTTAGTGAGCAACTAGATACTCTCAATATACAAAACAAGTGAAAAGTTGAGAATGTTGCATTATCTATTTTTTTCACTAGGTGTAGAAAGAAACATGCCTTCAGATAATGTCCTCTTGATAGTGTATAAATTTGTGTCATGTGTGCTGGAAATCATGATACAAGGGAATATCCCTCAATACCTTGTCTTAAAGTTTTTTTTCAAGGTGAGGCTGGAACAAGCCAAGTTGAATCACATTTTTTGTTGCTAAAATACCATGGAAAAATCAACAACCAAATATGACTCAATATCAACCATATGTGCAACCAAAAAATATATAATTAGACTGCACCTATGCTTTGGCAATCTTAGCCTCCTCATCCTCAAAATCCATCTTGGGCACAAGGTTGGAAAAATCCTTATGGTATATATCCTCAATATCCTCAAATCCATAAACATTATCCCCTTTTTCCACCACAATATTACCCTCCTCATCAGCCCCCTCAATTCCAAGCTCAACCACCAAATCAACAACTTTCATTACCATCCGCACCATTTCCTCAAAAACACAATCATCTACTTGCTCATCCACTACCAAATCCAAACAATAAAAGTCAAGAAGTTGTATATAATGTAGAAGGTCAAAATTTTCAATCTTGTATGATAACTCCATTAGATCTAAATGATGTCCAACTTAGATCTCGTAGGATTTTGCAAAAGAAGTCACCAACAATTATCATCCAAAAATTTAAAGAGGATGAGGTTCTTGAAAAATAAGAAATTCTTGATCAAGAAAATACTCCTCCAAAGGAATATGTTCCTATACATTTAAAGGATGACCAAATAAATCAAGCTTCTACAATTCCTCTAGTAGAACAACCTTCTACTTCCTTAAAAGATCCACCTTTTCCTCAAAGGCTTAAATTGATAAAGGAATAGAAAGGAAATTTGTTTACTAGATTATGACATACTAGATGAACTCAAGAATGTTTGCATCAAAATTCCTTTGCTTCAAGCTATAAAGGAAATACCAATATTTGCAAAAAATATTAAGGAGTTTTTCATTATAAAGCTGGGAAGGAAAAGAAAAGATGTTATGAAAATCCAATTAGTGGGAAAAATTGCTAATATTATGATAGGGAAACCAATAGTTCTAAAATATCTAGATCCAGGTATCCCTATTATAAAAATTCACATCAATGGTATTGAGATTCCAAACACTTTGATTGATTTGGGAGAAGTTATCAATATCATGACTAAACAAACTATGGATCAATTAAAGCTTCCTAATATTAAATATGTAACCCCTACATTATTGCAATTAGCGGATCGATCTGTTATTAAACCCGATGGTATATTAGAAGATGTGTATGTTTCTTTAGATTCTTGGGAATATCCTGTTGATTATCTTATTTTAATCCCTAAGAATAATCTAGGAGGCCATCCATCGATCCTTAGTAGACCTTGGCTAGCTACAATTGATGCATTCATAAGTTATAGATCTGGTGATATGTATATTTCCGATGGAAAATCCACTGAGTAATTCACATTGTATCCACCTACAAAGACAATAAATAAAGTATAAAGTGAAGTCTAGATGTATGATGAAGACTTTGATGATATTCACCGAGTGTTTACTCTTTCGAAAATAGATGAAGAAGATCAATTAATAAATTTAATGAATAAGAATGATTCTTCTTCATACTATGAGCAAAATCAAAGTTTTCAGGAACAATGTAACATTGAATATATATCATCTCATCAAATGGATTTACATTCTATGGAAAAATTTTGGTAATTATTTAGTAGAAATATTTCCAAGAAAAGCAGTAAACATTAATAATAACTTGGAAGAATTTCAAAACAGAAAATTGATAAAGATGCTACAAAAACATTATTCTACTTATGCATGGGAATATATTGATATGAAAGGAATTGATCCTAAAACTTGTATGCATCATATTTATATCCAGGAAAATGCCAAACCAGTAAGACAACCTCGGAGAAGGATGAATTCTAATCTTAGAGAAATTGTAAAGGAGGTGTTACACCATTTTTTGGTCATCTAACCTATTATTATTAGATCGACCCAAGTACACCATGTAAGACCAATTTTACCCTAAGTAAAATTTCTTTCACTATGTCAAATAACTTAGTAAAACACATTTATTAGGTTGTTTATGGTCTAAACAGGAAACCCCAAGGGGAAATATTAAACAAATCTATATTTGTTTGGTTTTCCTCATGGAATAATTAATTAAACAGTAATTTAATTATTATTCCTGGTCATATTTAACCCAATACAAGAAAATTAATTAGATAAATCCTTATTTATCTTATTATTTTCTAGAAATAATTATTTAAACCTTATTTAAATAATATTCCTTGTTAAATTTGACTAAATAATTTATAAATAATTAAATAAATCATTATTTATTTAATTATCATTCAACTACTTTCTTAAAATAGTAAATAAATCATTTATTTATTTATTATTTACAAATAAAGGGATTTGACCCAAGTCAAATTCCTTTCCCCTCCAACAAATATAATAAAATATTCCATAAAAGGTGGATCTAGATTTGCTTAATATTATTTTAATCATGCACCAACATCTAGACTAACCTAATATTTTGTTATAAATAGAAGGGTTTTTTCTACCATTCATCGCCTTTTTTTTGCCTCTTATATCACTATGGATCTATACTTTTGGTCTGAATTTAAGTCATTATCATTGTCATATTTTCTATATTTTTCTTTGTGAGTTCCCGTCAAGTTCTACATTTTGTCTCGGTTTTCTACACCATCAAGAGAGAGGAATTCTAGATCTGAAGTGTTGAGGACTTCCAAGAACCCATCCCATTGAGGAGAACTGGTAACATCCTTCTTGTTTTCCTCCCAGATGCCATTAATATAAAAATTCTTCAAAAAACATTCTTCTTGTTGTTGGGTCATAAAAAGGTATCTTTTAAACACCTAATTAGCCTACATTAATTATCAATCCGGGAGTGACTTTTTATTTCAAGAGTGTACTCTGTCTGAGGCTACAATTAACTAAGAGTAATGCTATGAATATGTAGTACAGAATGTTGAATACAAGAGTAAACGAATGCTTGTAAAGAAATCTAATTACAAGAACATAAATGAAAATGCTTTGAAATCTTAACTACATCAATCTGAAAACCATCGATTAGGGATACAGTAGCAGTAACTCCTTCCCTTAGAAATCGATGCAATTGAAATCACACTGAAGCAAGATAACCAATCTAGGAACTTGGAAGCAGTAACCAGTGTTCTCTACAGTTGGTGGTCTTGTGCTTAAAACAATGAAATCAAACTCAAACTACTTGCTGATAAAAATAACTGAAAGGAACTGCAAAGACTAGAAAGGAACAACAACTCATAATTCCTATGCATTCACAACAACTGTAACCAATCTATTTGCTAATCTGAAGCTATGAATCAGAGATGAACAGAAATGGAACAACAACATGAATTGAACAGCAATTATAAACTTAACTAATTTCAAAACTTCAACCCTGTCGACGGCCAATACTACACAACAGTCAATTATAACAAATCATAAACCAATAGAACAGCAACTTGGAATTGAATATAGAACAGCAATATTTATAACAATAGCAAGGTAAATAAATAGCGAATGCACTTCTTGAAAAGGATAAAATAGCAATGCAACTCGTTAATGATCACAACGAATCTGTATTCAATCCAACAGCAGTCAATCAACTCTTCAATCGTAATAAAATTTAAACACAACTTCACACAACAGTAAGCAAAGATTAGAAATACAAACAGCAAGGTAATTCCACCAGAGTCGGGCCCTTAGCGCCAGTGAAATACTGCTGGGCTACTTCAGAACTTAAGAGATGAAACGAAACACGTCTTTGATATTAATCGAACATAAATTATTACAGAGGCTGCTCTCTTAAAGCCGAGAATCAATAAAAACAATATTACAGAGGAAATGTTTTAATAACGAGAACTTTTTCGACCGACTAACTGACTCCTTGATCACTAAAGGACATTACTTTATATATCAGACCCTGACGAACAAGACAAGGAATAAGATGAGTTTGAACAGCGATCCCTCAGGATCGAAGGATCTTGAGAGATTCACTCCCCTTCGTTTAGTTATCATCTTGTTTACATTGACCGAAGTCGAGCTGTCTTCTGCCTTTTCTTGGCAATGCGTTCGAATCTCCTTGTCTTTGGCTAGATGTGGTTTAACACTGATGGAGTAGCAGTTGCATTGATCTCAGCCTCGCCTTTGGTACAGTTTTTCACTTCGTCTAATTTTTGATTTATCAACAAAAAGCAACATTTAGTCATCTTTTTACAATAAACATAAACCTTTTCAATTCTACCATAATTCTTATAATAAATTACCTTTCTAAGGTAAAAAGGAGTATGTCTATAGTAAAAGAATGATAAAATACACAATGATTTCATACCTTTTTCACTGCCCAACATACCCCCCTGCTTAATCTTTTTCGTGTCCTCATGAAAACTATAGTTCACATGGAGAGTAGTCAAAGAAGAATTCGGGTAAGGTTTGTCATCAAAAGGCCTAAAACCATGCAGTGCAGCTAATTCCTCAAAAACATGCTCTGTTTGTCCTTCGGGGAGTTCGTAAATGGCTTTGTAGTCCGAAGCAGGATACCATGCAATGGGGCTTTGGAACCTACACCCTAGCCAGAATGGTCCTTCTTTTAAAATGAGATTACTATAGGAAATCAAGCGGTCTGCAGCTAGCCCAAAGTTTTTATAATTAAACGGTTCTCTATTTTGCAAATTCTGAGTGGAAATTCTCCACCGTACCTTAGCTGCTATATAAGCTTGGTTTCTAATGGATAAGAAATAATATATTCCATAATCGATTTGTGGACAGGCCCCAATGCTTAGATAACACCTTCATTTGTCATCAAACCTTTCTGCCTAGCCCAAAATTGGAATGGGTTCTGAGGTTCACTCCTAACCCACAAATCTAATTCATTTTCCTGCCTTTGAAAATAATTATAGGCTTTAAGCCATTTTAATTGATTTACAGCAAAGGAAATAAATGCCTGATGTTGGACATCTCACACAAAAGGGCTAGGATTTGAATCACAATTGTTTTCAAGTATTAGATTATGTAAATAAAATTCACACAAAAGGCACTGTACTTTGATCCCATAAAGTTTGCAGCATGATACAAAGTCATCTATAGTTTTTAGCTCTATGGATTTCCCTGCCCTAACTACCTTAATCTTCAGCTGTAAATATCTTTCTAGTAAAAATAAAGCATAGTTTTTGGCGGGGTATCTACAGGCTAATACATCAGTGTACAATGAGCAGAGAGTGTCCATTCGATTGTAGGCTAGTTTTAATTGGTTCATTACCTTGTCAGCCTTTTCCTCTGCTCTTCGACACTTTTTGTGAGCTTCAGCTTCTGCTTCATGGATAATCTTCATCTGTTGCTGCAACTCCTGATATCTCTTCCTTGGGACAGTATCTTCTTCCAACCTTTGCCTTTCTATTCAGGCCTGTGCCAACTCCTCTTGGAATCTGGATAGTGTCGGATCATTGAAAGTATGCTGACTACTAGCTTGCATGTTTTCACTTGAAGCGGGTCCCTCTGGAACAGCTTGTGTTGGAACAACTGTTTGTTGTTCCGTATCTCCATAATTAGGCTCAGGTATGGCTTCTGTAACTTGGGGGTTCCTTTTAGCGGTTACCTTTCTTTTTTTCGAAATTCTCTTGGTAGCTATGCTTCTTCTCTTGGGGGCTCGCTTAGACATTTGTTTCATTCTCAAAACCCTAATGTTTTTCCTGAGCTGTTCTACGAGTCTGTGAAGCTTCATTCGTTCCCTGCGAAGCTTTTCAATCTCAGTTACTTTCCTCCTCCTTTTTAATGGAACAGATGTTCCTTTATCTGACCCCGTTTGCTCGACAGGGTTTTGGTCCATATCAGCTGTGCCTTCAATTAGGTTCTCTTCTTGATCTTCTACTTGGGGTTCTTCTTCCACATTCATATGCCCTTGGCTAAATTCTTTAGGAATCATACCCTCGGTTGACTCTGCAATATCCCGAGGGCTTTCAGGTTGAGATATTGCTTCGGTGTTCTCTTTTTCTAGTTCATGCCTTTCAGGGGAAGCAACCCTAGCTTCACTAGGGTTTGTTGTTTCATCCAGCATTTCTTCAGCTGTTTCTTTTTCGATAGCAGAGTGCTCTGGTAACTGATTAATATCAATGTTAAGGTCCAAAGGGCTATGAGGCTGCACATAGTCACTCATATTGGCCAGAATTTGGGCCAAGTGGTCTTCCTGTAAAGGGCTTACAGTAGCATTTTCAGGAGGCTTTGTTCCTTCTTTATCACTGCTATGATTATCTTCGTCCTCCTCACAGGTATGATAGCTTCCTTCTTCCTCATCCGAATATCTAATTTCTCCTTCAATTTCCTCTTCCTCAGTATTTCCTTCCTCTACACTGGATTGTTTCTCACCACTGGTGTGGTGACTTATTTCTTCTTCATCCGAGTAACGAATTTATCCTTCCATTTCCTCTTCTTCATCAGTACAAGGACTTCCTCCCTCCAATTGTGGAGGTTGTTCATCCTCTGAGCTGTGCAATTCTAGGGGCTGGCTACTGCTGCCCAGAAGTCCTTCCATCATCCCCCTACTTCATTTTGAACGGAGGGACTGTCTTTGAGTTGATGGCTCAGCTATTGAGCCAGCCATTCTCTTCCATTTCGGGGCAGGTAAGGCTAACCCTTCATCAATGGAGAATATCAACTCTTCCCAGCTGGTCTATTGCTGGGCGAGGCTACGACTTACTATTAATCGAATTAGGTAATGGTGGCTGACCACCATGTCTGCATGTTGATATTTTCTTATACTATGGGTGGTATCATGCAGTAGGGAATTTAAAAATGCAGGAAAATTGATAGTGCATTTCTATTTTAATACAACCAATAACTTAAGGTGGCGAGGTCTTACCACATCTTTCCTTCCGTCACACGTTATATAGGCTTGCACTATCTTGGCCAATTCCGTCCATGGTTCTCCCAATGATGTTGGCTGAACTCCTTTACCTTTGACAACCAATGTCTGTCCGTCATCCTGAAAAATCTTCATGGCTTCTCGAAGCCTGAGCTTCTTCTGAGTCCATATAGTTCCTTGTGCTGGTATGCCGGACACCTCTACAATTATTTCATCGGATACAGCTATTTGTCTTCCTCTAACCATGGAGAATCCTTCTTGCAAGTTCTGTAAAAATTTGGTGGCCACTGCTTCATGGGGTTGTTGCATCCTCATGAAATATGTAATCCATCCTAATCTTTCCAAAATCTTTCATGCAGCATCAAAAACAACTAGCACCTGCAGCTCACTGCGAATTAGTCATCCTCCCATTGTCTCTGCACTCTGTTAGTTCTTTCCAAACACACAGTGATCACAATGGAACATCACAGCACGGTAAATTGGAATAATGTCGTTAAATTTTTGTTATTCCCTAGAATGCAGGGATTTGGTTCGCATACAGGTAAATAAATATCGGGATTTGATCTGCATGCAAACATTTTTTGCCCCCCCTAATGGATGATAGGTCACCCTTGACCGCCAATTGAGAGAGGCAAGTGTGGCACAACAGTAGTACAGTAGGGAAAAAGCAGGCATAATTATGATACATTCAATCAAATTATAGCAATTATTGAAATCAATGCGTGTGATAAATTGGTAATAGATATAAAATAGTTTTGTAATGATTCAAATATGAGGAGAAGGGACAGCTTAAGATAAACATAAGTACAAATGTGTTTATTACCACTTCAAACTAATATGATCGATTTGTAACGATTTTCATGTATAATAGGTTCGAAATCAAAGGTTAAGGATTCATACTTTCATTTGATATTTAAATATAGATATAGGAAAAAGGGTTAAATATGACTATTGATGTGTATAAATGTGACTCCAATACCATCAGCAAAGCTCTGTTGCCCACAGGTGTCCATAACCTTGACAGAGTTGCTTTCTCACCCTTGGAACCATTGTCCTTTATTTATGCTGAGGAAGTGCTTATTAAATGTCATAATGGAGGCCATTTTGCTGGCTTGGTGACCAAATAAATCACAATGCCATTCACCGGGAAGGAGTGAAAAGTGGGCAAGCCGGCTCGTGATGAGACCTCCTGTTCCAAGGACTTCTTAATTTTTTGAATTGCCCATTGGACCATATCTCTGGTTTGGTGGCCATGATGGGAATGCCACTTCACTGACTTCCTTATGATCATGGTAGGCTGGATCTTGATGAGACCCCCTATCCTCCATCTGCCAAATCATACAATTATTAGTGAAACATATACATATTTTTCTTTTTCATATAGCACTTTCCTAGTTATTCATAAAGGATGACTCAACACTCCTTAAGTGTAGGGATGGTGGAAGAAGTCTAAACATCTCAATAGAAAATAATATGCCCTTATTCCTTCTCCATAAATAGAAATCAAAGAAATTTATAGCATATGGGAAGAACCAACATGATAAGGATAATCGATCAGATTAATTTAGTGGTAGTAAGATAGCAAAATCATGTTATTGATTATGTCCCTTTTTCCTTTTTCTAATCATTACTAAACAACTTTCTTAAAAATGACGATTTATTTTGATTTGTTGATTACAATAAGCTTTAATTTGTATGATTGTATATGAATAATATTTTTTCCTTTAGAAAAGTCATAAAAAATCCTCAAAAATGTTGATTTAAAACAAAAAAACAATCCACTCAAAAAGGTGTTGTTCCTTTAAAAAGAACAGCAAAAGAAATCTGCGGAATTGATGTTCCTTCCAAAAGGAATAGAAAAAACACTCTGCAGAATTGCTGTTCCTTTCAAAAGAACAGCAGAAGTGTTGTTCCTTTAGAAAGGAACAGCAAAAACTCAAAACAAGTGAAATAAACAAAGTTTCTGAAAAAAAACTTTCATGAAACAAACAACGAAAACTGAAAATAAAAGAAATAAACAGAGATTTGAAAAGAACAAATTCCCTAAAACAAACAATCCAAATAAATAAATAATCTTTATGTACAAAATTTTATAAAAAGAAATGATTTAATAAACTGGTGTCGAGGAGGAGTTATCCCCTTCAGCCAAAATTTCCATGGTAGAATATTCCCGTAACTGTTGGTAAAAGGATTCCCGGGTAAGCGGTTTATGATACAATTGTACTCGATGACCGTTTACCTTAAAGGAATGCCCAGATCCATCAATGGAAGCTAATGTAATAGTGCCATTATCATGCACTTTTTGTATTTCATAGGGTCCGAGCCATTGTTTCTGGAGTTTCCCTGGAAAATCCTGAAACCTAGAATCATATAGGAGTGCCCAATCTCCTTCGTGAAAGATCTTTTATTTGATCAGGGCGTCATGCCATTTTTCTCTCTATTGTTGGATTAATGCTGTGTGTTGAAGAGCAGAGAGCCTAATTTCATCTAATTCATTAATTTGTTGCAGTCATTTGGCCTGGGCTTCGTTTAGATCTAGACCCACCTTTTGAGTTGTTCTTAATGTCTGAATTTCAAATTCTATTGGAAAGATGGGTTCTCTTCCAAATACCAATTGATATGGTGAATATCCCGTAGTGGGTCTCCACGTTGCTCGATATGCCCACAATGCTTCTAGAAATCTGTAGGCCCAATCTCGTCTGTGTGAGGCAACGGTTTTTGTCAATATAGATTCAATCAATTTGTTCGTACTCTCTACTTGGCCGTTGGCCTGTGGGTGGTATGGGGTTGTAATCTTGTGCTGAATGTGGTAGTTTTGTAGTGTTTCAGCTAATTTATTACCTACAAATTGTGGTCCTCCATCTGTGAATATATCCCTTGGGAGGCCATATCGCACAAAGATTTGGAAAAGAAACTGTATTACAGAGTCCTCTGTAGCTTTTGAAAGTGCCTCTGCTTCAACCCACTTAGTGACATGCTCGGTTGCAACTAGAATGTATGTTTTTTGGTTTGATGAGGGGCTAATAGGGCCAACAAAATCAAGTTACCAGCGTTAAAATGGTTCAATCACTAGTTGAGGGTTTAAAGGCATTTCATCAGACTGCCCAGGGCGACCTGCCCTTTTGCAGCTATCACAAACCTGCACAAATTGTTTGGCATATTTAAAGATGGTAGGCCAATAATAGCTTGTTCGTAAAACCTTATGGGCAGTTCTACGATCTGCAAAATGCCTGTCACATTGCCCATCATGGCATGCTTTCAAAATATCAAATACCTCGTCCTCCTGGACACATCTTCTTATTTGCATATCTGCCCCTATATGAAATAGGTAGCCCCCAATCCAAGAGAATCGAGTACTACGTTGTATTATCTGTTTTCGTTCATTAAGGGATAGATTTTTAGGTAATTTACCTATTGCAAAATAATTTGCTATATCAACATACCATGGTGCTCTGACAGTAACAGTGAACAAATGTTCATCTGGGAAGTGGTCTTCAACTCCTTCTGTATCTGTTGGCTTTGGCATTCTTGACAGAAAGTCAGCTACGGGGTTCTCTTTCCCAGGTCGATCCTTGATTGTAATGTCAAATTCCTGCAATAAAATCAACCATCTTGTCACTCTTCCATTTGTAACAGGTTTATTTGCTAAAAATTTAATGGCAGAGTGATCAGTAAATAGTACTACAGGATACCCAGTTATATAATGTCTAAACTTATTTATAGCATGTACTACAGCTAAAAATTCCTTCTCAGTCACAGTATAATTCAATTCAGCAAGGGATACATTTTTGCTAATGTAATAGATTGCATATGGCTTCTTGTCTTCCTCCTGCCCAAATACTGCTCCAATTGCTGTGTTTGAGGCATCAGATGAAATTTGGAATGGCAAATTCCAATTTGGGCCCCTCAGCACTGGGGCTGTTGAAACAAGCTTTTTCAAATCATTGAAGGCATTGTCACATTTATCTGTCCAAATGAAATCAACATTTCCAGTTAGTACATATAAAGGTGCAGCTATTCGAGAATAATGTTCTATAAATCTTCTATAGTAACCAGAAAATCCAAGAAAGCTATGTACCTCTGTTTGTGTGGTGGGTGTGGGTATTAACAAGATTATTTGAATTTTAGCTGGGTCCACTTGAATTCCAGCTGCTGAAATATAATGCCCTAAGATAACTCCTTCGGTCATCATCATATGACACTTTTCATGGCTTAAAAAAAGCCTAGTGTCAATACATCTTCGCAACACTTTTTCTAAATTTTCTAATGTCGGCTCGAAATAATCCCCATAAGGTGTGAAGTCGTCCATATATACTTCGAGGCCTTCATTTATTAAGTCTGCAAAGATGTTGAGAATGGCCCTTTGGAATGTAGCAGGGGCATTGCATAGGCCAAAAGGTAAGACTCGATAGGAAAATGTCCCCCATGGACAGGTAAAAGTGGTTTTGTCTTGGTCTTCAAGGGCAATCTGGATTTGATTGTACCCACTGAAGCCATCAAGGAAAGAAAAGAATTTCTTTCCTGCCAATGTATCAGATATTGGGTAGATGAAATTAACATCCAATATTTTTTGTAATTCAACTTTCACAATATCTTTAAGGTGAGGGTTTAGTCTTCTTTGGGGTTGGCGAATGGGTCTCGCATCTTTTTCAATATAGATGTGGTGTGTACACAATTGAGGGTCAATTCCTTTCATATCGAGGTAATCCCATGCAAAGGCTTCTTTGTATTTTCGTAATAATTGGACCAGCTTCTCTTCTTGTTCAGCAGTCAAATTTTTGTTAATGTTTAGAGTTTTTCCCAGCTCAATTTCTACAATATTGCTATTGTACACAGAAGTAGTGGGTATTACTTGATCAGGAATGTCTTTCAAAGGATCTTCTTCTTCTTTATTATCAAATGCTGCCTTGATCATGTGACATTATAGATGGGATCTGATTTGTGGTTTATTAATAAAACTATTAATGATATCATCCTTTGTTTGATCTTTGAAATCAAGAGCATTTTCTATAGTTAGAGGTGATCTCATATTTTCCATAAGATATGATACAGGTTGTTTTCTTGTTTTGATTATTGATAGACTTGGCTAGGCTGGGGGATATAAAGCTAAATTTTTGACATAGTTTCCCCTTGTTATTGTCATGTTGCCTTGTCGGCATCCAATATAAGCATCAGCAGTTGCCAACCAAGGTCTACCTAAGATTAACGGGTGTCCTTCTAGCCGGTTCTTTGGATTGATAACCAGGAAGTCAGCAGGGTATTCCTAGGAATCTATAGATACCATTACTTCTTGTAGTGTACCTTCTGGTTTGACTACTGATCGGTCAGCCAATTCCAATAAGGTTTTTTCTGGTTCTAGTGATGTAATGCCAAGTTTTTGACAGGTAATGGTTGTTAGGATATTGATTGCTGCTCCCAAATCAAATAAGGCATTTGGAAAAAATTGCCTATGGATTTTCACTGTCACTATAGGATTTCCTGGGTCTTCATATTTTATGGGTGTTTCCATTCCTGATAATAAGTCGGATAAAGTACCGACTATTTGGACAGTTGGATTGGTGGTTGTTCTCCTCTTTGGCTTTTTTATTCATAATTCCTTAATGGTTTTTGCATATATAGGAATGTCTTGGATAGCTTGGAGGAGAGGGATTTTTACACAAAAAAATTGTAATTCTCCCAAAAGATCAAAATTAGGATGTTCTACTGGGCACGGTATGATTAATCGTTCTAGGAATGGTGGAGAGGAAGTTGTTACTTTTTTTTTTATTTTGATGTTGAACCTCCTTCTCGTTCTGTAATGTTTGTTCTATAGGTAATGGATCTTCAATATGAACATCATTATTTCTCTTTGTTTCTACTATGCGTCTAGACCTTAATTGAAGGTCATTGCACTCCCTCAGTTTAGTTTCTAATTCTGGGGGTTCCATTATTTGGACAGACTGAATTGGCCTATTGTTTGGGTTTGGGTTGGGCTAGGCTGGGAGTTGTGGTCTTAAGTTGGTCTGGGGGTTTGTATAGGGAGCTGGCAGTGTAGGTTGAGAGAGAGGGATTGTTCCAGCTGGATGATTTGTAGGTCTTTTCCAGGTTGATTGTCAAGCCTAACTCTAGGAAGTAAAGGGGGACCATTATGTTGGATAGTTATTATTTTTCCAAAATGGTGGGCAGAAAGGAAAGCTAGGCCAATTATTTTGATTTGTTTGATTTGGCCAAGATGTTGTAGGGAATGACTGTTGTGACCAATTGGGGAAAGGTGGTTGATTTTTCCACATTCCACTATATCGCTGAGCATTATATTGAGGAGGCTGAAAAGAAGAAAATGGATCAGTTGGCATACCTGATTATCGCGGTTGCCATTGTCGGCGTTGTTTAAGCAGACATACCACTTCTAATTCTTCTTCTACCTCCTTATAAACTACTTTTAGGCCAGGAAGCGAAGGACATCCTTCTATAGGGTGATATTTCATGCAAATGGCACAGAATTTGATCACATCTGTTAGCACCCAATCTAAACCTCAGGCTGAAAAAGGCAAAATCAGGGTAACAACTAAACCACGCTCAGCCTTGTAGCTAGCCCTACAAGGACAGGAGAGGGCTCTCTCCGTAGAATAGATATTAAATAAAATGGTAATGAACTGATTTTAGGCTAGGTATATAAATGGGAAAAAGAGTTTTGATGAATTACTGAAATTTCAGGGATGTATGGGACAAGAGGACAGTATGAACTGAGGAATTAAATCGGGATACAGAATATTTCATAGGGCAAGATAGGCAGGAGGTTTAGCAATCAAGTATAAATAAGATGAAATGGAAAGACTGTTGAGAAGCTGAAAATGGCATAATAAATGAATCCTTTTCAAACAGAAGAAAATACACAGAGTATGAATGATTCCCCAAGGCAGAGCATATAAAATGGATTCTACCTTTCTAACTTGAAAACATTCAACTGGAGATGTTAATGAATGAATGGTGTAACATAACAATGTACATATGAAACATAAAGGAGAAACATATGCTAAAACTCATACCACATGAATCCCATAAATCAGAGTTGCATCACTTTATTTAATTCCCTGCCAAACTGTACAATGGAGCGCAGAGCTCACTGCCACACTATTCCCCTACTTCTGAGTTTTCAGACCTCAGACTTTTAGCCCTTGCAAATAATTAGAATTTACAATAAATAGACGAATTTTTCCGGAATACAAATCGATGGAAGGGGAGAAATCACAACTGAAGATAGAAGGCAAAAAGCCAATAGTCTCTTCGTAAAGGAAGAGCTGCATTACATCTGGCCAGTGAGAAGGCAAAAAATTGTAACGTAGATTTCTCTACAACGTAACTGAAGATGTGACTGTTACAATTTGGGTCTCGGCCTCTGGCTGTCGCTTTGCTTTCCATTATTCCTTTTGAATAACTGGCTTTAAATAAGATGACGTTGCAGTAAACTGGAATAAACTGAAATAATGCCTTTCGTGAAGGGAAATAGTGAATAAGAAGGAAGGGAGAGGAGGTGGGACCAGCATCTTAATCGCAATCAGGATCAGGGAGCGGGAAAATATATACAAAATAAAAATTTCGATGCAGTTGGATTAAACCATGGGAAGTCCTTTAATAAATGTAATAAAATGTGATTTTGGGATTTACAAAGGGGAAAGGGCCTTTATATTATAATGGGGAGTAAGTGCTGTATGGTGGGCCCGGGGATAAAATCGCAATCACAATATTGGAATTTGCGATAGGAATTTGCGATGGGAACTTTGCGATGGGAATTTTGCGATGGGAATTTGCGATGGGAATTTTGCGATGGGGATTTGCGATGGGAATTTTGCGACGGGGATTTTGCGACGGGAAATTTGCGATGGGATTTTTGCGACGGGAATTTTGCGATGGGAATTTTGCGATGGGAATTTGAGATGGGAATTTGCAATGGGGATTTTGCGACGGGGATTTTGCGACGAGGATTTTGGGACGGGGATTTTGCGATGGGAATTTTGTGATGATCGCACATCGCACATCACAAATTCCACATCAACAAGACACTTGAATCTCTAAACTTGCGATTTTGTGATTTTGCACTAAAGTGGTGGGGTTTATATATACGATATAACTTTGTTATAAAATTTGTGGGGTATTGGTCGGCGAAGTGTTTAAGGGGAGGGACTTTGTAATATGAAGTTTTTTATTATAAATTCCAAAGGCATGGAGGGGAAGTGGTTGCGTAATAAAATCGCATATTTTATTAAATGATTTACAATGCGATATTATAATCGGAAGGGGGAAGGAAGGGGTTTTTAAAGGGATTTGAACATAAAGTTAAAGGGGAAACATGGGAAATAGGTGGGGCTTAGGGAATAGAGGGCTTTGACTTCACTTAAGCACAAAATTCAATCCAGAAGCTAGTTTTAAGAGTGTAGTATACCGTTGGAAAGCTCTTTTCGGGCTCTTTCTGATGGATCTGCTTTGAAGATGATTTGGCGCTGAACATACTGTGGAAAACTTCTCTGAAGGCAGAGACATCACTTTGTGGATATAACAGCTTTTGAATTGTGGTTGAAAGGAAAAGTATCATGTCTTCACCTCAAAACATGGTTTTAAGGTGAAGCTTGCATCAAACCAAACAAATGATATCTTTGATCTTCCTGGTGCTATGACTTTGTATTTATTGACTTCCTCATGACTTCACTGATATTTATTTGACACTTGACTCATTAATTTGACCATGGTGAGACCTTAGAGACTAATGAGACCCATCCTATGACCTACTGATATGATTTTGAGAATGAAAGTGACAAATGATTGAAGATCATAGGAAGGAAAATCAGCAAGTACCTCATGAGGGAAAACTGGTAACAAATTACTACCATCAATGAATCCATGACCTAACGAAATGGCGAAATTGATTATTATGGGACTCCTAATATGCAAATGCAAAAGAGCAATTTTGATCACTGATGGCAGTATGACTAGAGTGACACTAACAACATCCAATGGGCATTCTTTGTGGCTATGTTTCTTCCTGCATCTAGGACAGAGTATCGCCAAATTTTGCTCTGCTTCTGTTTGCTTTTGTTTGGCTTGCATAATGTCGAACTGCGTTGTTAGAGTCCCAAGTATATATGTCTTAAAATCCTCTAGCAGATTTCCAATCTCTACACGAGTTACACTTTCATTAGAGGCCTTGTTTTCTCTTGTAATCACATCACGTTCTGCTGATGTTAGCCTCGTGTTGCCCCTTGAACTCCTGATACACAAATCAATGATGTCAACATAACTTTCCTGATATATATCACATTCAATGTTTCAACCCATTGATCTTTCATTCCCCTAATTAATGTCGTTTTCAACACATTATCAAGTAAGGGTAAGGATGCATAAGGGGATCTCTGAAGATTGTATTGAAACCGTTCCACATATTCTTCCAAGGTTTCATTTGGTTTTGCTGTCATTTGGAATATTTCATCTTTTAGTTCCTGAGACCTGCAATAATCTTGATACTTCTTTAAAAATGCAACCTTCATATGATCCCAATCAGTTATGACACCCCCACCTAATCCCATAAACCATCGTAAGGCTGCCCCTTTTAATGTAGAAGGTAATAGTTTTAGTTTTTTGGGATCAGTGGTATAATCATATCCCCTGCATAACACATCAAATTCAAACAAAAATGCATCTGGATCTTCTGATGTTAAGCCATGAAATGTGGGAATATGTTGAAGGGGAATGGCCTTCATAGTTGCATTGACTGCACTATCTACTATAGGATATTGTAGCGTAGAGGTTTGTTGGGGTGTCTGCTGATTCTGATTTTGGTTCTGGGCCATTTGGTCGAAGATGTGCCAATATCCTTCTAGGATCTCCAAGGAATTTCTAGGATGACTAGCAGGAGCAGGAATTTCTTTGACAACACTTCCCTTATTTGGAACAATGAGTATTCTTTGTTGACCTACTATTTGAGGTGATTCAGGACCTTGGTTTTGAATAAGTTTAACAGCGCTTCCCTTATCTGGACTGCTTACTAGTTGGGCTATTTCAATAGGAGATGCTGAGTCTCCTGTTTCTCCTGTTTCCCCTTCCACTTCACGGAGATTACTAGAGTTCCCTTCTTGAAGGGAAATTATGCAGGGATTCTCAATTTCTTGGGAATCTTGCTCAATTCCCTATGTTTGACTGTGTATCTCAATAAAGACTTCAGATGGTGACTCTGTAGCCTAAAGGGAACTAGTAGGTTGTCTAGAGATAGCTTTTCTAAATCCTACTGATGGCTGAGATTCAGTTCTTTTAAGGATTTCGTCAATAAAAGTTGTCCGCCCAAGGGTCACCAGTCCCTTAGGTTTTTCAATTTTAGGAGGAATTTTGTTTTTCTTAGTTGGTCTATTCATTCAAGAAAACAAACCTTCATTCCTACCTAAAGAAATAATCTTACCTACTTCTGCTATGAAGCAGGTTGTGAGAAAGTGTGTTTCTTGCACAGTGCGCAGGTTCTTACCTTCCGTCTTTAATACCCAATTCTCTACAAGCAGAAGAAAATTAGTTTTGCATCACTCCTTTGAAATGGCATACACTCTCCCCGGAAATGGCACCAAAATGTTGGGTCATAAAAAGGTATCTTTTGAACACCTAATTAGCCTACATTAATTATCAATCCGGGAGCAACTTTTTATTTCAAGAGTGTACTCTGTCTGAGGCTGCAATTAACTAAGAGTAATGCTATGAAGATGTATTATAGAATGTTGAATACAAGAGTAAACGAATGCTTGTAAAGAAATATAATTACAGGAACATAAATGAAAATGCTTTGAAATCTTAACTACATCAATCTGCAAACCATCGATCAGGGATACAGTAGCAGTAACTCCTTCCCTTAGAAATCGATGCAATTGAAATCACACTGAAGCAAGATAACCAATTTGGGAACTTGGAAGCAGTAACCAGTGTTCTCTACAGTTGGTGGTCTTGTGCTTAAAACAATGAAATCAAACTCAAACTACTTGCTGATAAAAATAACTGAAAGGAACTGCAAAGACTAGAAAGGAACAGCAACTCGTAATTCCTTTGCATTCACAGCAACTGTAACCAATCTATCTGCTAATCTGAAGCTATGAATCAGAGATGAATAGAAATGGAACAACAACATGAATTGAACAACAATTATAAACTTAACTAATTTCAATACTTCAACCCTGTCGACAGCGAATACTACACAATAGTCAATTATAACAAATCATAAACCAATAGAACAGCAACTTGGAATTGAATATAGAACAGCAAGCTTTATAACAATATAAGCAAGGTAAATATATAGTGAATGCACTTCTTGCAAAGGATAAAATAGCAATGCAATTCGTTAATGATCACAAGGAATATGTATTCAATCCAACAACAATCAATCAACTCTTCAATCGTAATAAACTTTAAACACAACTTCACACAACAGTAAGCAAAGATTAGAAATACAAACGGCAAGGTAATTCCACTAGAGTCATGCCCTTAGGGCCAGTGAAATACTGCTAGGCTACTTCAGAACTTAAGAGATGAAACGAAACACGTCTTTGATATTAATCGAACATAAATTATTATAGAGGCTGCTCTCTTAAAGCCGAGAGTCAATAAAAACAATATTACAGAGGAAATGTTTTAATAACGAGAACATTTTCGACCGAATGACTGACTCCTTGATCACTAAAGGACATTGCTTTATATATTAGACCCTGACAGACAAGACAAGGAATAAGATGATTTTGAACAACAATCCCTCAAGATCGAAGGATCCTGAGGGATTCGCTCCCCTTTGTTTAGTTATCATCTTGTTTACATTGACCGAAGTCGAGCTGTCTCCTGCCTTTTCTTGGCAATGCGTTCAGATCTCCTTGTCTTTGGCTGGATGTGGTTTAACGCTGATGGAGCAGCAGTTGCATTGATCTCAACCTCACCTTTGGTACAGTTGTTCACTTCATCTAACTCCTGATTTATCGACAAAAAGCAACATTTAGTCATATTTTTACAATAAACATAAACCTTTTCAATTCTACCAAAATTCTTACAATAAATTACCTTTCTAAGGTAAAAAGGAGTACGTCTATAGTAAAATAATGAGAAAATACACAATGATTTCATACCTTTTTCACTGCCCAACACTTGTCTTGTCTGTTAGATGCATGGAGCAAAACCTTAATTTTATTTACTGCTTAATGTATTTTTATGCATAGATCTAGATGTTTGCAGCATTTATATTGATAAAATAACAGCAGAACTGAAGATATTAGTAGCCATATTTTGTTGTTAGGGTTGTTTTCGTACATCTACACTAAAGATTCATCCTAACAACTGGCAACTCCACACGGGTTTTTGATTACGACCGCTGTCGTTTTTCATATTCCTGCATATCCAGTTGCTTCAAACCCTAGGGTTTCTCTTCAGATTTTTGTTTTTCTTTTCTTCATGTTGTTTTTAACCTATAAAACCCTAAAACATTAAAAATTCTAACTTCTGTGTGTTTCCAGACCTATTGCGCAGGTGACAGACATCAGCCGCAACTGAGACGACACTTTTTGCTGAAATCTAAGCCCGAGAGCGTCGGAAGTGCAGGTCACACTTTTTGGTCCAAAACTTGCGACTTGGAGTTTCAGGTAGCAGAAAATAGCTCAAAAACTGCAACCTGAGCGAAAAACAGGTCAAAAACTGCGACCGGGACTTTTTTCTGAAATTTTTCTGGGTTTTTCTGAGCCTCTATCTAGGGTTGTCTGAGCCCCATATCTGCCAGTTTAGACCTGATCTTGTTCTATTTTACCAAACTAAGTGGGAATCTAGCTACTGCAAGTTGTCTGAATTTTCAGAGTGTTTAACCCGTTATTTTCAAATCTGAAACCTTACCTTCAAATCATTTTTAGATTACCTATTTCCCCTTTCAAATCACCTCATATAGTTTTGTTTGGGTTTGCCTTTAAGGTAACCTTCGTTTCCCTCCTGTTTTTAGCTTTTTGCCACCTCATTTGCAGCAACCTTGCCTCTGTCTCTTTGTTGTTTTCTGCACCTCTTTCTAATAGATTTATCCTTTATATCCTTGTCCCTGCCAACCTTAGATCTATTGGCATTTTTTTAGTGTGTTTTGACTAGATTTTTTCCCACCTATAGACTAGTTGTTGAGAGGCCCACCTCATTGGGTTAGATTGATGCATTATTAGCTGTTAATTTTCTGTTATTTAAATTTTATATACTGTTATTTGTAGGTTTATTTACAGTTACACAACACACTTTTTCTTTTTCTCTACAAACGTCTGGGTTTAAAAATTAAAATTAACACACGCCACACACTCACCCTAAGCAAAGAAGAGCCTGGTTAACACCGCTAGGCAAATACTTTCAAACATTGTAAAATCAATTGACACTACACCTCTTTACCCTTGTTTCAACATTGTAATCAGTTGATTCTACACCTCCCTACCCTTGTTGGTCGTTCTTCCCTTTGTGTCATTTTTTTGCTGTCATCATTGTGCCCCCAAGGCATATATCCTGGAGACTTCTTGGCCTTCACCCTCAGTTTCCGGTTGGTCGAACTACTTCTTCACGCCGTCATTGAGTTATTCCTCCACCGAGTCTGCACTCTGACTCCTCTTCTGATTCATTGGGTTCTCATTTTACTTCTGGTTCTCCCCCTATCACCTTCACTATTTCTGGTCCAGGGCCTAACGCTAGTGGTAACCCCAGCCCTAATGTCGGGAATGCTACTAGCGGAACCACTACAGAAACTACCTCGGCTGTCCCCTTGCTTCCCTACATGGCAGGTCTCAGTCTCCCCGATTTCAATCAGTTTATCAATGACCCTATCTGCCACGATGTTGGTTGGCCTGCTATGCCAACCAAGCTCCCCTCCGACATTCCCAAGTTCGAAGGCCTTGCTAGAGAAGATCCTACCATTCATGTTAGATATTTCCACATGTGGTGCTCATCTAATTCCATTACCGATGAATTTCTCCGTCTTCGGTTATTCCAATGTACGCTTACAGGTGAAGCTTCTAAGTGGTATGTTTGTCAGGCCTCATCCTCTCATACCACCTTTGCGACTCTTGCTCGGACTTTTCTGTCTTACTTATAGCTTCCCCTTCGTTATGACACTGGTATCAAACTTTTGACTTCTTTCCGTCAATCATCTGCAACCCGCCTATCTGATCATGTTCAAGAATGGCGGAGAAGAAAGAGCCTATGTCAAGCCCCTACCTTTGAAGACTATGTCTACATGGACTGGTTCCTTAGATCTCTCTTACCTCCTATCGGGAAAGATGTCACATCACATTTTCCTCAAACCGAAGAAGTCGCTCTCCAAATGGCGTTAAAATATGACCTCATCTACACTTAGTCGGGTTATGTTTATACCGTTCTCCCTGATCTTCCCAGACCCGGTGGTACCAATGCACCGGGGGCACCTCATGCCACCGACAGTATCGTTGGAGCTCTCTCTAATCCATACGCTCAACCTCCCATGGGCTATGGTTTTCCTAGGGGGGCAGCACCTCCTGCACTTTTACCCCTCCCAGTAGCACGTATCCAGGATATGACATGCCTCCTCTTTCTGCCCAACCTCCTATTTACCACATTGTTACCAAACTTCCTTATTATCCGTATCCATAGCCTAGTGCTCCATCTCCTCCAGCATTAGCACCTCTACCTCCCTTGCTTTCTCAACCCCCGCAACAGCAACCACTACCCCCTCAGGGGCAGGTGTATGCACAGCAGGGCATGCCTAATTCTCCTCCCTCCAAAGAGATGAAGGAAAACACTCAAAATCAATCCGCTCCCGGTAATCCTGGACTTAATCCTCAAAATAATGCACCTAACACTGTTAAACAGCAACAGGGCACTCAGCCAAATCAGGACAAGCCTATTCCCACGAACCAGCCTTGTTCTTGTTATTGTTTTTATGGTCATTTCACACACAATTGTCCTCTTTTACAACTGATGCGGCAGATGTGGGAGTCTCAAGCCACATTGCGAGGACAACATGCCTCCCCTTCCGTCCCTCCCAATGCTGCACCTAGTCAACCGGTTGTGTTTACTAATCCTTTCCCTCAGCAAGGATCCGTGGCTACCCAACCACCTGAAGGACAGATGGCCACTCAACCTTCTCCATCTGGTACCTCCGATTACTAGATTCTCATGATGAAATCTGACCAACCTATAACTATTGACCTCAACCTTCAAACTCGGTCCCCTCAATACACCAAAACTCTTGCTCTGTCTGTCCCTGAGTCCCTTTCTTCAAGTTCTACAGAGCCTCTTTCGACAACCAGTGGCCCACTGCAGATCCCTCAGCCTAAGACTGAGGTTCATACCAAGATCCCTAAGAGACCATTACGCCGAAATGCTGCTTTTTGCAAAGCTACCCATTCGTATAGTATAGTAGATGATCTGGCACAATCTCTTGCTGCCATTTCAACGTTGGAACTCCTCCAGTCATGCCCCTCTCAAAGAAATGCTCTACTATCTTCCATGGGCGCTGTAGATCCAACAGATGATCAATTGATCATTTTTGACACCAACTGGTCAGAACATCCTACTCTTCCTACTTCCATAGCTTTCCAAATCCCAGTCAAAATTCAGAACGCTAACGTTTCTCGGTGCATCATTGATGAGGGGTCATCCACCTATGTGATGTCCGCTTCGGTTTGGAAACAACTTGGATCCCCTGAGATGGCCCCTTCCACCATCACCCTTCGAGTGTGGGATGGCCATGCCTCCCAGCCCATTGGCCTCTTCTGCAATTTTCCTATCACTCTTGCAGGCAAGACTGTTTGCATTGACGTTGAAGTCATCGACGCCCCTCTAGATTAAAACATTATTTTGGGGCGTAGCTACACCTATGCCATGTCCATTGTCCCATCTACGGTATACCGCAAGATGTCTTTCCCTCATAATGGAAAGATAGTCACCATTGACCAATTGACATATCATGAGCCAAAATCTCAGACCTCACCTGAGTCGACCATCTCTTCGGTAGCCAATAGGCAAGCCATCGATTCTTTGACCATTGTCTCTCCCGGAGTCTACAAAGACTCCTCTTTGCTTGGAACTTTCCCTGGTCTTCCTCCTCCTCCTGTCTCGAATCCCAGCTTATCGAATGTTTGCATGATGCAACCATCTCGAGCTGCCCTCAAGCGGCTTGCTTCGGCTAGTCAGCAGCCCTGCCCTCCGCAACCTACTCCTAGCACTTTTTTTCAGCCTTATGGACCTTCTCCTTCTGGCCCTTCACCTACATTTGGTATCCATGAGCCTCTTTACCCTCTTGGATTAGTTCCTTCAGGCCTTAACCATCTTGGAGTTGTCCCACCTAGCCATTACCCCTCCGGTCAGATACCGTTCCTCGCTCCCCCTCCTGGAATGTACTCGGTACCTGTCATGGCTACCCTATCTCTTCCTAACTTGACCCTGGGGATTCCCGTCTGGTACCTTGATCCTCCAGCCGCTACCTCGCCTGGTCATCCCAAACCCTACCTTGCTTTGACACCAGTTCAACCGGTTCCCCTAAATTCTTCTGTTTCTACAGTGCCACCAGCACCTCAGCAGGACCCTTCTCTTGTTGTGCCAGCTCCGGGAAAGAAAGGCAAAGCTCGCAAGGGGGCATCCAAAGACAAGGCCACCCCGACTGACCCTGCCCCTCCTCCGCCTACAAAGCCTTGCACCTTGTGTGATGTCGTTGGTCATGCGACCCATACTTGTCCCAAATTGCCCCATATTAAACCCATGTTTAAAGTCGCGTTCCCTAAGTCTATAGTCCTTGAAGCCTCTGTTTCTTCCTCGACTACAGCCAAGAACCCAAAGACTATTCGCACCAACAAACCCTATGCTTTTTATGGTTTCCATGGCCATTATCCCCACCATTGTCCCCACCTGATGCATTACCGTGCCTCTTTAGAGGTAGTTCAAGAGTACGAGGTCGAACAAAATCAATTCGCCTCTCCCATACTTGCGCAGTATGCTTCAAGTCAGCTTGAGGATTTACCCGCTCCCATTGACATTCCCCATCCTGATGTCGAGATGACGGAGCCTACTTCCACCATCCTCTACCTATCATCATCTGTGAGACCCTTAGGGAACATTCCCTTTTAATCCTCCCCTGTTGGTTCGCTCGACCCCCCTTCAGTGACCACCCCGGGCTCAACATCATTTGACCATTTATTTACTTTTTCTTCTGTCATCTCCTATGACGATCTGTATGTGAGCCTCTCTTCTCATGAAGATGAGTTAGGTAGCTTTGTAGCATCATGTGGTTTCCCTTCCCCTCATCATTCCATCTTTTCCTGCCATGATGACCTCCTGGAAGCCTTCTCCACCCCTGACCTCATCTTTCCCGCCCATAAACGGGATGGCACCATCCGTGTCTATGTTGACTTTCACAACATGAGCACAAGCTACACCTCCAGTAGCTCTCACACACCACCCTCCAGTCGGTGTGCGAGTTGTATACATCTTCCCCAAACCACTCCCTCTTGCAGTTGTCATTTGATGTCTACTTTGTGTTCACGCTCCCATCATTGTTCTTCATCCTCCCATTTGTTGTCTTGTGACACTATTCCATAGGACCTTCCATCCACACCCTATATTGGTTACACCGATGGTGCGAGTCACTACTCTTGGAATCTCTCCTCGGCAGGTTGGGCCATCTTTACCCCCTTGCATGCACTTGTTCTCTCGAACGGTGTCTGCATTGGTTCTGCCACCAATAATCAGGTCGAATATGATGCAGTGCGTGGTCTCTTAATCGATGCCCTTTCTCATCGTATCCTCCATCTGCATGTTCATTTAGATTCCCTGCTTCTTGTCATGCAACTAAATGGTGTCTATCATGTGCATAATCCTATCCTTTTTAGACGATATTTACAAGTGAAACTTATGATATGTGAATTTTAAATCATTACTTTCAGTCATGTACCTAGAGAAAAAAATCACTACGTAGATAGCATTGCAAACCATGTTCTATATTGGCACTTATCACACACATTTCACACAAGACAATAACATTCAAAATCATCAAAACGATGCATATCCATAATATGTGTCGTACAATATGTTTTTCGAGTCCATCTACTCTGACACATATGACATGCCCATAGCATGTTACAAAAAACTCAAAACTAGGGGGCACCACCTGCCCCTACATACACACTGGGGGCACCACTTGCCCCACACATAATCACTATCTGGAGGATCCCGAGCAAATGTCTCTGCTCCCGCAGCTTGTAGATCACGCATCCCCTGACTGGCCATCACCATGCGCCGCATGACCCCTTTCAATTCCAAGGGCAAACCAATGCATGGCTCTATGTACTGGTCGTCTAAATCTTTCCAACTGCGCTCTAAAACACTGGTCAGAAGCCTCTCACATCTACGATAGATGTACTCCAGGAGGGCAGCTGCATCCTCATTTTTCGCCGCTCTCGACCCACTAGGACCTACAGCTTCTGATACTGCAGGCCATCCCATATATCCTGTCGGTTTCACCAGAGCTATATCTGCATACCAAAAGTACACAAATCAGTACCATATACATTATTCAGAAACTTTGAAATGAACATAAAATATTAGTAACTTGTCACTTACCATAGGGCCCCCATACTCGACCAGGCAGTAGTGGCAAGTCTGGATCCCTATAATAACTCATCCCACAATAGGGATAGTCGTCTATGTACAACGGCATTTGATCCAAATGGGAAAAGAACTCAGGTCAGAACACCCGTCTGACCACCCCACCTCCTCCTCTGCACAGTAGTCACCCCCACCAGCGCATCCTAGGCTCTCTCAGGCCCCCATCTTGGAGCTGTATACAAGGTCACAAGGTTGGGATATTCTCAAAGAAGAACGAGAAAAACATTGTTCCATATGCACAATCATGGTTCACTTGCCGCTTGCAAAGCGACAGCTGTCATTTCAACGACACCAACATCATCTGGGCCCACCCATAGTAGGTCCCACTCAACACTTTCTCCACAAGCATCATCTTCCCTCCAATGATGTGATGGAGTGCCTGGTTGCCCAAGATCTACAGCACCGCTATGGCCACAGCACGGGTCTCTAATCTCTTTAGATCCCCAATCAGTATCCGTGTCCCCTTGACTTGGAGACCTAGTCGACAATGTCGCTCTACAAAATCCATGATGTTACGCCCCCGCGGTAACACTAGTTGTGTATTCCCCACCATCCGCAATGGTGGGAGACCAGTCAGGAAATATAGATCCTAGACTGTCAACTCGATCTGGTGCCCCTGCATTATAAATACCTCATGATCTGGATCCCAATAATTGACAATCCGGGCCAACAAGGGCTCTCTAGCTCTCATCAGAGGGTTCTCCACAAACTTCAAAACCCCAAACCTAGCCAATGCACGACGGACACCCTAATCCCCCTGGATCTCTGACCGTAATGTACCCAGGTCTCTCTCTCTCCATTTGATCCGTATATCTACCATATCTGCACAAAACATCATCTTTGTTATTTTACAGATAGGAAAACTGTATCCAACCACAAAAACCCAAATCTCAGCCCCAAAACAGCACTGAAACAACCTCCCTCTGACAGATCGCACCTTTTGGCCAATTCCTGGGATAGGTTGCACTTATCTGCTCAAAACCTACATCCCAGGTCGCAATTTTTGGCCCAAAAAGTGCGACCCGGCCGTGAAGATGAAGGAGGGTCTGTTCCTGAGATTTAGGACCCTAATCTAAACTTTTAATCCACCAAAAAGAAAGAGTAGGATTAGGCCTCTTACCTGCAACTGACAAATCTCGATTCCAATGGTCGGTTTGTCTGCTACGCTCGCCGCAAGATTTAGGGCCTTCTCTCCTCTCTACATTCACCACAACACCACATGCAAATGAGTGAATTTGGAGGGAAAATGCCTTATTAAAAGAGAACCATCAATTCTTCTTTTTCCTGCTGCGAACAAACCGTAGCTCTGTTTGACATACCATCTACGCCATTGGAAAGATCTCACAGAGCCCTCAAATGGGTATCTATTAGTTTTTCATGATTGGATGCTTCACCAGAACCCATTTTGTCCAAGAAAGGTCACTTCACCACTCTTCAAAATCGAATTTCTTCACTTGCAACACTTGTACTTGGGGCATCACTTTGCCTCTATACTTGTCCATGCTCATGTCAATATTTGTCATGAGTAACCATCTTGTACTAATGTTTTTCATGGTGCCCATTGGACCTTTACTATGTGGCAGCATTATCGAGTCGCCCTTGTTTAGAGCATCCGAGTTGAGTCATCATCGCATTCATGGAGTCTATCCTACATCCCTCTGTATCCCACTATAGTCCTCCATCCTTTATTGTCTTGTCTCTCTCTCGAGTCGCCCATTATAGCCTACCATTCTACTGTCCCTTATCCCTTTGATTTTGTGTCAGTCGCTGCCAGGTTATCCATGCCCTTTATGCTCTAACAAGGGAAGTTGTCCATCCGCTACTCAGTTCCCCCCATTCCATTCTCATCATTGATATCAGTCTGCCAGTTGCTCTACTATTTTCTCTCGTGCCTTAGTTGAGGACCTCTTATTGCCTCACCTATGGCGGACCCCCATTCTATCGACATAAGCTTATTCATTCCAAGAGGCAGGTCTAGAGGGCGTTGTATCTTGGTTCCAGCTTTCACTCTTGTTCGGTGCCTCGGATCAAGCACAGGGACTTCTTACATCCCTTTGACTTGATTGCTTCTCAGCTCTAGCTCCTCCCAGCATGATCGAGATCCGTATACTAATGGTTCAATGATGCAGCAGATTGGATCAGTGATTCCCAGGTGTGTGTGAGATGTTTTATCCCTCATGAGGGGGTGGCCCTACAGGTAGCCCCCCTCATGCTCGGATGACCCTTTCATCGCAGCCTTTGATGCATCTCCATAAATTTGATGATGTCGGCCTCAGCCGCTTGCAGCGCCTTCTTCATTGCATGTATTAATCAGATTTTGAGAGCCGTTTCTCATTTATAGGGGCATTTGGGTTGTTTTCTGTATCTCATGTACTCAAATATTATTGTATAAGTCCTGGCTATTATCCCAACCATAACATGTATGTGGGATTCATCATTATATCTTTTATTTGGCTCATGTTCATGCCAACATGTACTATATAGTTCAGTCCCTGGTTTACTGGACGCATTATTCATTGTACTTTGTCTCGACGAGCATAGGTATGCCTCCCCCGCCGCCTATAGCACAGGTACCCACTCATAAAAAGAGACTTGTTGCACCTGTAAGTCTCATCTCCTCAGGGTCTAGTTCTTCAGCACATTAGTCTACCTTACATTCCTCTCTCTGACTTCCCTTTCGATGTCTAGTGATTGAGTTATTTCAACGTACTTCAGTCATACGATTTGCTCCTAATGCTCGCACGCCAGGGGGAAATCTGTTACACTATTTTTTGGTCATATAACCTATCATTAGATGGACCCAAGTACACCATGTAAGACCAATTTTACCCCAAGTAAAATTGCTTTTACTATGTAAAATAACTTAGTAAAACACATTTATTAGGTTGTTTATGGTCTAAACAGGAAACCCCAAGGGGAAATATTAAACAAATCTATATTTGTTTGGTTTTCCTCATGGAATAATTAATTAAACAGTAATTTAATTATTATTCCTGGTCATATTTAACCCAATAAAATAAAATTAATTAGATAAATCCTTATTTATCTTATTATTTTCTAGGAATAATTATTTAAACCTTATTTAAATAATATTCCTTGTTAAATTTGACTAAATCATTTATAAATAATTAAATAAATCATTATTTATTTAATTATCATTCAACCACTTTCTTAAAATAATAAATAAATCATTTATTTATTTATTATTTACAAATAAAGGGATTTGACCCAAGTCAAATTCCTTTCCCCTCCAACAAATATAATAAAATATTCCATAAAAGGTGGATCTAGATTTGGTTAATATTGTTTTAATCATGCACCAAGATCTAGACTAACCTAATATTTTGTTATAAATATAAGGGTTTTTCCTACCATTCGTCACCTTTTGTTGCCTCTTAGATCACTCTGGATCTATACTTTTGGTCTGACTTTGAGCCATTATCATTGTCATATTTTCTATCTTTTTCTTTGTGAGCTACCTTTGAGTTCTACATTTTGTTTGGGTTTTCTACACCATCAAGAGAGAGGGATTCTAGATCTGAAGTGCTGAGGACATCCAAGAACCCATCCCATTGAGGAAAACTAGTAACATCCTTCTTGTTTTCCTCCCAGGTGCCATTAATATTAAAATTCTTCAAAAAACATTTTTCTTGTCTTGTATGTTGGATGCATGGAGCAAAACCTTAATTTTATTTACTGCTTAATGTCTTTTTATGCATAGATCTAGATGTCTGCAGCATTTATCTTGATCAACTAACTGCAGATCTAAAGATATTAGTAGCCATATTTTGTTGTTAGGGTTGTTTGTTATGCACAGCTAAAGTGGTATTTTTTCGTACATCTACACTAAAGACTCATCCTAACAGGAGGAATTGCAAAATTTAATGTAAATTTTATCTATCTGATATCAGATAGCCAAAGGGTGTCACCTTTAATGATTTTTCCAAAGAAGAAGGGAAAATGGAGAGTATGCATTGATTATAGGGAATTGAACAAAGCTACTTTGAAATATCATTTTCCACTAACCTGTATAGATCAAGTATTAGAAACCTTAGCAGGGAAGAAATATTTTTCATTTCTCGATGACATTAGTGGGTCTAACCAAATCCAACTAGCACCATAAAATCAAGATAAAACCACCTTTACATGTCCATGGGGAACATATTCCTATAGGGTACTTCCATCTGGATTATGCAATGCACCTGCAACATTTCAAAGAGAAGTTTCGGGTATATTTTCTGATTTAATTCATGATTGTGTGGAATTTTATATGGATAACTTTACTGTTTATGGAAATACTTACAAAGAATCTCTTGAAAAATTAGAAAAAATTCTCATTAGATGTAAAGAAGAAAACCTTTCATTAATCCATGAGAAGTGTTTTATGATGTTCAATGAAGGAATTGTTTTAGGCCACCATATTTCAAGTGATGGAATTAAAGTGGATACACCTAAGTTAGAAGTAATTTCTAAAATTTCAATTCCCAATTGTCAAAGAGATGTTAGAAGTTTTCTTGGTTTCACTAGTTATTATAGAATATTCATACAAAATTTCACAAAAATAGTCTCTCCACTTTTAAAACTTCTTACAAAATATTGTGAATTTGTTTGGAATTCTGATTGTCAGAAAGCATTTGAGACATTGAAGCAAAATATCACTAAAGCACTAATTTTAAGAGAACCTAATTGGTCTCTCCCTTTTCATATTTATAATGGCGCTTCAGATACAACTTTAGCAGTTGTGTTGGGACAAAAAGATTTAACTCTTTACGATATTTATTACACGAGAAAAAATTTGACTCCAACAAAGTTAAATTAAATTGTAACAGAAAAGGAGTTCTTAGTTGTTGTGCCTGCCATTAACAAGTTTCGTCATTATATCATTGGCTATGAAAATTTCATTCATAGAGATCATTCTGCGATTAGATATCTAATGAATAAACCCATTACTAATGGTATAATTACAATATGTTTGTTATTATTGTTGGAATTCAACATTATTGTCCTTGACAAACCATAAAAATAAAATACAATTGTTGATTTTCTTTCTAGAATGCAAAATAATAGTGATGAAATTCATGTAAAGGATAATTTTTCTGATAAATATCTATTTGCAGTATCTAATAAAACTCCTTGGTTTGCAGATAATGCTAAATACATTGCTACAGGAAAATTACCTCCACAATTAACATCCAGAGAAAAACATAAAATTATCAAAACCAATGCTCCTTATTCCTCCGAATAGATAGAGAGCTATAAAAAATTGCACCTTATCTAATCATTTCAAGATGTGTTCAAGAAGATGAAGTAACATAAATTTTAATAGTTTTTCATGATGAACCATGTGGATGACACGTTGCTGATAGAAGAAATAATTACAAGATCCTTCTTTTGGGATATTATTGGCCTTCTCTTTTTAAGGATGCAAAGGAATATGTCAAAATATGTGATAGTTGTCAAAGAATGGGGAAGCCTATTCCATCGAATGAAATTCCTATACAACCATAGGTACTTGTAGAGCCTTTTGAAAAATGGGCTTTAGATTTTGTAGGACCAATATTTCCTCCATCTAAACAGAAAAGGTATATACTTGTTTGTACAAACTATGTTACAAAATGGGTAGAATCTAAACCTATTTCATTTGCAATTGGAAATGTCGTAATTACAATTCCTTTTGAGGATATTTTTACTCGTTTTGGTGTTCCAAGAGAAATTGTAACAGATCAAGGTACTCAATTCACATCCAAGTTGGTGCAAAATATCATGGATAAATATAATATCAAGCATATAAATTCTAATCCATATCATTCACAAGCCAATGGACAAGTGGAATCCACCAATAAGGATCTTGAAGCAATTATAACCAAGATTGTGCACCTGCATAGGAAAGATTGGGTGGAAAAGCATCTAGAGGCACTATGGGCATATCGAACCACATGAAGATACACAATCGGACATACTCCTTATGATCTTATCTATGGGAAGAAAATTTTGTTTCCAATTAGGTTCCAAATGAAGACTTCGAGGACAATAGCAAAATTGGATCTTGATTTATCAGAAGCTCAAAAATAAATACTAACACAATTGAATGAGATAGATGAGATTCAACAATATGTTATCCAAAGAACCAGCATAGTTCAACAACAAATATCAAGATGGCATGAAAAAATTATCAAAGCTAAAAAGTTCAAGCCAAGTGACTCGACTCTTCTCTTTGATTCCAAGTTCAAATATTTTCAAGGACACTAACTTTGTCCTTATGAGATAAATATTGTCTTTAATGATGGAGCAATCAAGATCAAAACAATTGATTATGGACAAGTTAATTTTCTTGTTCATGGTCATAGACTAAGATTATATCATAAACCATTAACTAGAGAAGAATTTGAGAAATATTTGCAACAAAATTTTGAATTCAAGTTAGCTAAGAAAGGAGATCTTTCTCCTCATTCTCCAACTTCTTTGTAATTTTTCTCATATTCTAAAAAAAAAGTATAAGCATGAAAACCAACATTGTTGCCATGCTTATATAGAAAATCTTAAATGAAAACCTAGAATTCTTGGCAGTTTAGATTCTCACAATTTCCCTATGTTTTTTCCCATTTCCTTGTATCCCTCTTTTCTCTAATAATTTTGAAAATAGCAAAGAAACACTTTTGAATACCAACCTTCTTCAATATCCAACAAAAAGAAGCAACAAAAAAAAAAAAAAAAATTATCAACAGTAAATCTCAAAAAAATGAAAATAAAATAGTTACATAATCAGTGTCATTTTGCAGTCGATCATCAATGTCGAAGTTGATTTCAAATCCTACAGCCAGAACATTCTACATTAAGAGAACCTACAACAAAGGAGAATCATAAAACATAATGACGTATGTAGAATGTTTAATTATTTTTCATATAAGGGACATTGTATTGAATTCATTGGATGACTACATTATAAAGATCGAGTAATTTAAAGGACCTCACTACTTCTTAATATTATTTATCCCTATCATAACCATTAACCCTATCATATCATCATACCCCAATATGACACATCAAATCCATTCAAAATAGCATAAATTTAATGATCCTATGCAATCAGATCTAACAATCGTGGGAATCATGTGAAATGGTTTAGTCCTATTATGAGTCGAATAACCAGCGATCACATTATTTCATTATTGTTGAGATTCAACAAGAAGATTCAGCACCCACGCCTAGTGAATTAAGCACCTGGTTGCATTAACCACCCAAACTAGGGTGGGGTCCACATTTTTATTTTTGCATGCATGTCTATTTTGGTTATCCCTTAATTAATATGGACATTAAACTGTAATGTATTCTGAATGTGGACTTGAATCAGTTAACTGAAAGTGATAAATTCAGTTAGCTAGTGGATTTCGAGTTAGAGGTTGTTCGTGAGGCATGCAGAGTAATTATAGTTGTAACAAAGTTTGAAGTGCAGTGGTGCATGAGTTGGTGCAAGTTGTAAATACTTTAACTCAATTAAGTGAGTTAAACTCAGTTGTGCTAGTTGTAACTGAAGATACACTAGTGATAGATCTAGTGAATTAAATATTAATTAATTCACAATCAGTGATCTCACATGAAAATGAGGATTTACTATTATTAGCTGCATGCATGTCAGATCTAGTGGAGATCCAGTTGAGTTCTAGGTGAAAGGGAGGTTGACTACTAGTTGTAGGATTATTGGGTTGCACATATGGCACCAAACACCCATTGTAGTGCCCATGATACTTGCACAATCAAGGAAGGTAAGAAATCCTATCTTTTAGGGATCTTTACCATCAAGTATTGTGCAAGTAGGGCAGGTTGTCTCGAGGCTGAGAATTGGCTATGTGTTGGTCAGTTTTGCATATGATAGTGTGAGACAATTAGCTGAGTATTGGAGGGGTCTTGTGAGAAGAGTTTTGTATGTAATTGTTTCATGATCTATGCTTAATATACAATAGAAGATAGTGGGGGTTTTAGCTTTAATATTTCCCTGGGAAATTATCTGTGTTGTGTGTGATTCATCTCTCTTCGTGTTCATGTGATTAGCGATTGTGTTTTTAATTCCATAAAATATTTGTAGAAGCGATTCAGTATTTAAATTTAGTACATTTGTTATATCAAGTGAATCAAAGATATACATGCATGTTGTATAATTTCTACATGGTATCAGAGCACAGGAAATTGTATAAGTGAAGCAGGAGTTGAGTTTGTGACTGGATAGAATTCGAATTTGCATAAAGACTTTCTTGGTGCTACAGCGGATTCAATATCGAAATGGATTTCAATGGCTTGAGGTTAGAGTATGCACTCGAGGGAAACTCAAACTACATTTATTGGAAGGACAGGATGAAGGCAGTTTTCGAAGACAATGGGTTGAAGGAATTCATTGACAAAGATGTTCATAAACCCAATGTTGCATATGCTGCAAATCTTGGTGCATGGCAAAAGAAAGTGGCAAAGGCGAGGAGGATCCTGTTGGAGGGAGTACGAGACCACATTGTCTCAAGACTCCATGGGAAATCCACATCATATGCAATTTGTAAGGCTTTGACAGATCTATTCCAAATCAGCACCGACCATAGGAAATTGGCGCTCAAAGATAAACTCAGGAAGATCAAGATGGAAAAGGGTGACACCATTCCAAAATATCTAACAAATTTTGTCCAATGTTGGGATGAAGTGGGGAGCGTTGGAATAACAATTGTTGATGATTATTTTTTGAGCTTGGCTCTCCTACAACTTCCAAATAGTTGGCATAGTTATCAATACTCTGTCAATGGAAGGGGAAAATCGCCAGATTGGGAACGACTGTGGTCGGATTTGGTGCAGGAGGAGTTCAGACGGAACACCAAAGATGGATATTCATCTAAGAATGAAGATGAAGAGGATTGTTCTTTGGCTTCCAAGGTGAGGAAGGGGAAGGGGAAGAAATTCCATTCTAAATCCGAGTCCAAGAATGACAAGAAATAGGACATGTCCAAGGTGAAGTGTTTTCACTGTCACGAGCATGGGAATTTTGCTACTAACTATCCACAAAAGAAGAAGAACAAGAAGGTTGGAGGATCTACAGCTGGTGAGGCCCTTGCCTCGCAATTTGAGCTTGACTTCTCATTGATTTCATGCATGTTGTCCAATGCATTGGGATCTGTGTGGTATTTGGATAGTGGCGCTTCCTTTCACATGATGGGAGATAAGGAACTTTTCAGTGACTTGTAGGAGAAAGATATCCAGATGCATATTGAAATGGTCCATGAGGGATGGTATAGTGCTACTGAGATTGGTACCATTACATTTCAGAGGGATTCGGGTAAACTATTTCACTTAAAATATGTGATGCATTTATCAGGTCTGAAGAAAATTTTGGTCTCAGTCGCAATGTTGCAGAATAAAGGCTATGATGTTGTTTTTAGTGATGGAAAAGATTTCTTGCGACATAAAACAACGGGACAAGCCAAGAGGATAGGGATTCGAGTTAAGAATCTCTACAAAGATGGTTGCGCAGCAATAATGGGCAAGGCAGATCAACTGGTGAGCTGGGATGAGGCCGAATTATGGCACAGGCGATTGGGCCATCTTCACCATGGAGCCTTGAAAGTCATGCAGCAAATTTCTACTGGTCTTCCCAGGGGTACACTTACGCAAGAAAAAATAGGCAAGGGATGTACTATGGGAAAATATGTAAAGGCCACCTTTCATAAGAAGGAAAATTGAGCTTTAGGGATCCTTGAGAGAGTTCACACAGACGTGTGTGGTCATTTCTCAGTTGCTTCAATAGAAAAACATAAGTACTATGTAATCTTTGTTGATGACTTTTCTCGTAAAAGTTTTGTGAGTTTAAAGCACTGGTGGAGAAAGATTCAGGGAAACAATTGAAGGCTCTTAGGAGCGATAGTGGTGGAGAATACATCTCTAACAAATTCAAGAACTTCTGCAGCAAAGAAGTAATTCGAAGAGAACTCATAGGGCCTCATTATAACCCACAGCAAAATGGGGTCGCAGAGAGGAAGAACATAACTATTGTGGGTGCAGCACGAGCGATGTTGCATGATCAAGGCCTACCGATGCATCTGTGGGTGGAAGCATGAAATACAACAATACATGTGCAAATCCATTGTCCTCATAGAGTACTTAGCATGAGCACAGCTGAAGTGGATTTCACTGGTAAGAAACCTGATGTTTCACACTTTAAGATTTTTGGCTCATATGTTTATGTGCATGTGACCAAGGACGCCAGGAAGCTAGAACCAACAGCTGAGGTTGGGATTTTTTTGGGGGTACACTGAAACACCCCATAATTATCATGTGTATTTTCCAAACAGCAGAATGATTGTTGTGTGATGGGATATCAAATTTGATGACGAGAAAGCCATGCGGTTGTCCCTTGAGAGGGAGCTAGACTTGCATGCAGAGGAGGAACTGTTGGTTCCCAAGGATGAGTCTCAAGATGTGGATTAGCCACATGAGGAGGTTCATGGAGTGGAGAAAAGAACTCATGTAGAGCCATCCATCATAAATGGAAAAAGGCGCACCATGGAAGCTGTTGGAAGTTTATAGATTGAGCCCCTACTTCACAGCGCAGACAGAGACAGTCTCCTGACCGATTTACTGGATACATGGCTCTCATGAGAAAATGTATTGTGAATGAACCATCTTCCTTTCAAGAATCAGTGCAGTAGCCTACTTGGGTTGATGCAATGGTGGAGGAGTATGACTCCATTTTCAAGAACAGTGCATGGGAGATAGTCCCAAGACCAGTTGACAAATCAGTGGTTGGATCGAGATGGATCTACAAGGTAAAGCACGCTGCTTATGGGAGTGTGTAGAAATAAAAGGCCAAATTTTTGGCTCAGGGATTCTCACAGATCAAGGGGATAGATTATGATGAGACTTTTGCACTTGTTTCAAGGTACTCTTCCATAAGATCCATCCTTGCACTCTCAGGGCATATGGGATGGCGCATTCATCAGATGGATGTGAAAATTGTGTTTCTCAATGGGATCATTAAGGAAGAGGTGTACATAGAGCAGCCTGGAGGTTTCAAGATCTTCAACAGTGAGTCACATGTGTGCAGACTCAAAAGAGGGTTGTATGGGTTTAAGCAAGCACCCCGTGCTTGGTACACTCAGATAGACAGTTATTTCACCAGACTGGGCTTCACTAAAAGTGAAGCAAATGAAAACCTGTACCAGATTGTGGTTGAGGGTAATTTATTGATCATTTTTTTTTATGTTGATGATCTAATTTTGATTGGTGATGAGCAACTAATACACTCATGCAAGGAGGATATTGCAAGGGAGTTAGAAATGAAGGACATGGGACTCCTTCATTATTTCCTTGGATTGGAAATATGGTATCGGGATGGTGAGATTTTTGTGTCTCAAGGCAAGTATGCAAAGGAGATATTGGGTAAGTTTAACCTGGAGAGATGCAAAACCATGGATACTCCTCTTCCAGGAAATTGGAGTAAAGTGGATGCTACTAGAGAGGTAGTGGATGCTACTTTCTACAGGTAGTTAGTGAGTACGCTAATGTATTTGGTGAACACAAGACCAAAAATTTTCTACGCAGTTAACCAGCTGAGTCAAGCTATGGTTAAGCCTACCAAGCTCTTTTGGAAGGCGGGGAAGCATGTCCTGAGATACCTGAGGGGCACATCAGAGTATGGTCTATGGCATAGACGGACAGAGGGAGTGAAGCTGCATGGCTTCACGGATGCAGATTTGGATGGCAGTCAATCGAACAAAAAGAGAACATTAGGGGGGATATTTAGCATTGGATCGGCAGCAATTTCCTGGTACAGCAAGAAGCAACGATTTGTGGCACTCAGTTCAGCGGAAGCGGAATACATGGCTGCAATTCAAGCTACATGTGAGGCTATCTGGATGAGAAAGATCTTGGTTGGTTTTTTTGGTTCTCAGATGGATCCGACAGTGATTCATTGTGATAATAAGAGTTGCATTAAACTCTCGATTAATCATGTGTTTCATGACAGTTCCAAGCAAATAGATATTCGGTACCATCATCTCAGAGGTTGTGTGCAGAGAAGGATAATGTTGCTTCAGTACATTCCCACAGAAGATCAGGATGCAGATATTCTGACGAAGGTGCTCACCAGGAGAAAATTTGAATACCATAGAGATAGGATCGGGGTGAAGGATAATCCCTTCTTATTAAGAGGGAGTGTTGATATTCAACAAGAATATTCAGCACCCACGCCTAGTGCATTAAGCACCTGGTTGCATTAATCACCCAGACTAGGGTGGGGCCCACAGTGTTATTTTTGTGTGCATGTCTATTTTGGTTATCCCTTAATTAATATGGACATTAAACTGTAATTTATTCTGAATGTGGACTTGAATCAATTAACTGAAATTGATAAATTCAGTTAGCTAGTGGATTTCGAGTTAGAGGTTGTTCGTGAGGCATGCAGAGTAATTATAGTTGTAACAGAGTTCGAAGTGCAGTGGTGCATGAGTTGGTGCAAGTTGTAAATAGTTTAACCCAATTAAGTGAGTTAAACTCAGTTGTGATAGTTGTAACTAAAGATACACTAGTGAGAGATCTAGTGAATTAAAAATTAATTAATTCACAATCTATGATCTCACATGCAACTGAGGATTTACTATTATTAACTGCATGCATGTCAGATCCAGTGGAGACCTAGTTGAGTTCTAAGTGAAAGGGATGTTGACTATCAGTTGTAGGATTATTGGGTTGCACACATGCAACAAAACACCCATTGGAGTGCCCATGATACTTACGCAGTCAAGGTAGGAAAGAAATCCTATATTTTAAGGATCTTTACCATCAGGGATTGTGCAAGCAAGGCAGACTATCTGGAGGTTGAGAATTGGCTATGTGTTGGTCAATTTTGCATATGACAGTGTGAGACAATTATTTGAGTACTGGAGGGATCTTGTGAGAAGAGTTTTGTATGCAATTGTTTCATGATCCATGCTTAATATAAAATAGAATATAGTGGGGTTTTTAGCTGTAATATATCCCCGGGAAATTATTTGTGTTGTGTGTGACTGATATTTATTCATGTTCATGTGATTAGCGATTGTGTTTTAATTCCGCAAAATATTTGTGGAAGCGATTCAGTATTTAACTTTAGTACATTGTTAGATTATGTGAATCCAAGATATACATGCATGTTGTATAATTTCTACAATTATTATTCAAACCCCATTTCATACCCCTCACCATCCAGTCTCCCTGCCTTTCCTCTTCATAGCCCTCCATCACCATTGTAAAAAAGAAATAGTTTAGGACTGATATTTCTCTCCACCATGGTTTTCATTTTCCGATCAGAACCTAATGGAGACAAGTTCCTCTAGGCATATTCGTGAGTCAGAGAAAAATTACAACAAGTGGGATGGCTAACAATCTTTGAAAAATTTGATGGGTATGACTTAGAGGTTACAAAATCCTTTGCATGAGTTTTTGATAGGGTCAAGGCAGAATTTGGTGACATCAAACTCATACCGAGAGAATTACCTAGAAATGGAGAAATTTGGTTTAAAAAGAGGAAAATCAAGGATAAATATTGGACAAATTTTCTCAGAGATCTAGGTATGGACATTTTTCTGTTTAGGAAGGGAATTCCAGTCATAACATTGAAAGGAAAATGGAGGAATTTATTGTTGGTTATTCAGGAATTCTTAACATGTGAAGGTAGATTCTAAACTATGTTATTTTATCGTGCTCGACTTCTAATGCATTTTTTTTATGGGAATTATGAGATGGATTTGTCGTATTTCTTAATTTGTAGCCTTAGGAAGATGGAATCTAGTGTGCAGAGGGATACACAAACCATTGATAGTGCCCTCTATCATCATGGACTCATTAAAATCCTCATAGAATCACACTTAGAAGACAAAGGAGATAATTGTAAGACTTTTCTAGTCCACAATCATTTTATAGAAGCCCGCGAAGAGGAAACAAGTATAAAAATCAAAAGAAGTCGACGCAGGTAAACCTCAAACCCTAAGCCTGAAGAAGAAAGTGAAAAAGAGGGTTAGACTCATAATTAAATAGAGACATTAGAAGACCCATTTGAAGATGACACTCCTCTCTCTCAGTTTTTGGAAAAGTTTAAACAGAAAAATGAAAAAAAAATGTTAGAAAAAAGAAAGCCAGCTCAAGTGCGAAGCTGCCTGAAGAAAAAGATGAAGAACTAGAAAATTAGAAATGGGGAAAAACCAACAAAAGGAAAATAATCCAAAACTTTGAGGAATCAGGGGTAAAATTGAGAAGAAGCAAGGGAATTTCCAAACTCTCAAATATGCAATATCTTCAAATAGTTGACCTTGAAGAAGAAAAATACAGGACACCACCTTAAACTCTGAGCTCGACAAGGAAGACACCAGATATTGATTCAGTACAACAATAAATCTATGATTGTATAGAGTCCTTAGAACAAAGAGCACAACAAAGGGTAGATTCTTCTTTTGAAAAACAAGAAAATATATTCAATGAAGAAACTCCTATGTCAGAAAATATTCCTGAAAAACAGTACAAAATTGAGGATTTTTTAAAGCAAGATATATGAGTTGGAAGTTCTCAATAAAAATCTTAAACAGGAACATGTAGCAGTAAAGGTACAAAATAAGATATTGAGAACTTGAAATGAAAATAATAATTTTCATTTGTGCCATTGGTACAAAAAGAAAAATAAACTCAAAACAAACAATAGATTCCTCAAGAACAAAAACAGAGCGCTATAGAGCAAAATTTTAATGAAGAAACCAAGGGAAATGTTTTGTATCAAGAAGAGAAACAAGAGCACTAGTATGGATGTTCTAACACACCCCTCAAAAAGTACACTAAAGGAAAGAAGGATCAAATTTTGAAATTGTGATACATGAGGGCATGCAAAACATTTCATGTGGGGGAATCTTGAAGTCTAAAAATGTTCTCTTTTTTACAATCATTTTTCCTCTCCTTTATCCTTTTTATGACAATTTTGTTGTAGTTTCAGTCCAAACAAGGTCATCATAGATATGATCAAGCATCCAAAAGGTATTGATCGTCGATGTTTTATAATTTATTGCTTCTTTATGAAATATAATTGAAACATTTCTACAAATACCGAGTTTCACTTATTCCGCAGCTATCTCCATGATTAGATAGGTTCCAATACACCAAATAACAAATGAAAGGTACTAGCAGATGGAAAATAGTCCACATATGAACATCCACTTGTCCCTGTGATCTGGAAAATTACATGGATCGAGAGATCTAAAAGTCAAACCAGAAGTCAACTCTGGCTATGAAATTCCAGAGAGCAAGAAAATTTTGAGGTAGTCTATGGCAGATCAAGAGAGCATGGAAATGATTTAGAGGCTGATGCGTTATGTTATTGCCTAAATCCACCTCAAGCTGAAAGAAGGCGAGATTCAGGGTAACACCAAACCACGCTCAATCTGGTAGCTAGCCCTACCAGAACAGGAGAGGGCTCTCTTCGGGTCAATCTCAGGAAAAATGTATCAATGCGGCTTGAGATGACTGAAATGAATGCTAATTTTAGGCTAGGTATATTAATAAAGGAGTTTGGAATGATTTTTTAGGGGTTTTTGTTGGAAAAAGGGAAAGGCAGTTTTGGGCTTGGGGATGAGGCCAAATTCTTGCAGAGTTCAAGTTGGGGCAGGGAAGGCAATGGCTTTGATGTCTTAGATTCAATGAATGGATAGAAAATATTGTTGAGGAGATGAAGAGGGAAAGAAGGTGCAAGGATGCTCTTCAAACGGAGGAAAACATATAAAACTAAACAAAATTTTAAGGCAGAGCACCAGCAAACAAATGAATTCTACCTTAGTTACTCATTTGTTTAATTCAGAATCAAAGAGAAGGGAAATGGCATACATATAAAATTAATGAAACTTACAGATACATGGAGAAAAACGTCATCAAAACTCAGAGCCACAAGGATCCCAACAAGTGTTGCAAAACCCTGGTCTTTCCTTTGCCAAAAATGCAGAAGTGTATGTACAATGAGGTGCCAAACTATTCCCAAGTATCCAACCCTGAAAATGTCTCAGAAAATACAATATATAGACCATCCTAACCCCTTCCCATGCCTCTAGTGGTTGAGCTCATCCTTCTAGGATCTGTTTCAACCAATTCTAAACAAGGAACTGAAATCTAGGCAATCAAACAACTTGCCTCTATATGGAAGGAAACTGATTCATTCATTTAATTTTCACTTTTTAGTGAATGAATCCTCTAGAACAAGTAAATATGAGACAAAATTAAATCATAATCATCAAATTACATCAAGATAGATCAATAGTTACATCAAAAATTAAAACTAGTCAAAACTGGGCGAATTTCTGAGCTAAAGAGTCAAAATGAGGCCAAATTTCTCTATGCGCCGCGCCCAAAAACTCAATGCGTCGCACCACTTTGAGCCTGTTTTTGAGGCACTTCCCAAATTCCAAATTGAGCTCATGATAGCTCGTTGGAAAGCCCTGTCTGTCTACTATCCAACTCAAGTGGAAATTTTCAATTTGGAGTTCATTTTACCCTCCAAACTTCAATCTCCCAAGACTGGTTCCTGTTGGTGCAAAAGGTGGCAGAAAGGCCATTTTTGGAGTGTTTTTGACCCTTAAGACCATCCAGAACTTGATGAAATATCTCAGCCATTTCTGAACATGCATAATTTATCATAAAAAACCCAAAAATATCAATTTTTTCTCCATAAGATGTCCCAATCATAAGCGCGCGCCAAGTGGCGCGACGCGTCGGGTGGAAAAATCTGTTTTGCAACCAAAATTTCAAAAATGACAAAATCTTCTCCAAATTCCTTGAAATTTGGAGTGAAGGTCCCCCATCAAGTATCATGCTCATCCAAAGAAGCTTCGGCCAAGATTTGGAGTGGATCAGGCCTTTTGCGCCTTCTCAGTGCCCTTCTCAGCCTCGCCTTCAGGATCTTCATTTTCGCTTTGCAAACATGTGTGCAGGCCCAATAGTGGTTCTTCATATGTATGAGCATGTCTTTGTCCCTATTGGCCTTCACCAATAGTTTCTCAAGATGAATGTTGACTCTTGTAAGGCAAGTCTCCCGCTCAAATGGTGTCATGTCACCTGGTCTTTTTCGGGCCAATTCCCGGTCTTCACGGATTTTCTGCAACTCCATGAGTGTCTGCTGATCCTCCAGTTGTTTATTCCACTGCTCCAAGTAATTTATAACCCACTGAGCTCTCTGAAATTTCTCGATCAATGTGTCGATCTCATCTTTCTGCTCTTGGATGGTTTCTTTCAGCATTGAGCTGGGAGAGCTCGAATCAACATCGATCAATATAAAATCAATATCTTGGCCTCCTGAGGGGCCCTCATCCTACATAGGCTTCTTGCCTCTGTTTTGTACCTATGCTGATGTAGAAGGCGAGACCCCTTCCGCGCCATGTGGAGATAGTACTTGCGCTGTTGACGAAGGTAACGAGACCCCTTCCACCCCGGGTGGAGATAGTACTCATCGTGCTGCTGCAAATAAGGCTCTGGTACCTCTCTGATAGGTAACACATACTGGAACAATGATAGGCTCTGTCTTAGGAACCTCAAAGTGATGTGAAGGCTCACCTGCATCATGAAAAATCTCTGGAGGAGGCTAAGGGGCTGTAAAGAAGTCACGGGAAATGAACTCCTCCCATGCAATGCCCTGCAATCCAAGCTGATGTACCACAATCATCTTGATGAGCACATAATGATAAATGATGTTATGTTGCTGCTCTGGAGTCTTCTTCTGCACAAGAGTAGTCATACGCTCTATGTTTTGGCACATGAAGTATGGAATGCTCATCATCCTCACTCTCGTGAGATGCATCAAAAGTCTGATGTGGTATGCATAAAGGCGTGAGAACCGGCCCTCACAGCTGAAGTATTTGATGATGAGTTTCATTAATGGCACATAGGACTCCTTCAAGAATCTAAAAGGAAACACCCTGCTGATCTGCCTCATATAACCAGGCTGGATGTATGGCTCATAATATGCTCTATCCAACTGTTGTCTCTTGTTCCACTCTTCACCTATGTTTGGTATCCTGGTTTCCTGAGAAATGGTTTCTGGTGTCAAGGTGAAGTTCACTCCAGCAAGGTTTACATGACCATCACGCAAATGTAGGAAAAATAAGCGAACCAACTCCTGATGATGCTGAATATGAGCAATCATCTCACAATACTGAAAACATGAATGTTGCTGAAAGCATGCCATTGCAAGCAGGCAGGCCTGCAACTGAGTCAAGGAAGTGGGCTCTTCTCTGATTTGCTTAATACTTTTATGAGGCCCTCTCGGTACATTAAGCTCGGTGGTTGAGTCACTGTCCTGCTCATATTCTTGCTCATATGATGAATCTGTCTCTGTCATGGTGCTGAAAGCAAGGTGTATGCTTGTTGTGTTGAAAGTGAGAAATTGGACTTAGTGTCTTTGTTTTCAATGCCAAATGTGCTAAACAGGAAATAGGGACTATGAGGAAATATGAACAGTGGGTATAGTGGAGTGTCAAGTGAAATAAGAGTGCAATAACATTCACTTGACTGTTTGGGAATTGAGGATTTTATAAGTGATATGGGAGGGGGAGGGCTAGTAGGGTTTAGTGATAGGGAAAAATGGGAACAAGGGATATGATTGGTTTTGGGACAGAGGGAATAGGAGAGGGGCCTTATGATAACATAACAGTGATGGGAAACACAAATGAACAATGGAGTGGGAGCGTTTACCACCAAAGTCAAATTTTGACACTTCAATTTCAAACCCCAAAGGAGCAGATTTTGATACAAATATAGGGTTTATGTTTCACCAATAAAAACTCTCATATCTTGCCTCCAGTCAACACCAAACATGACCAAAATCAATGGGCAAGAGTTTTCAAACTTACTTGGAGAAGAAAAGATGGAATTGTTTTGGTTTATATTGAAGTCATGATGATTTCCTGTCTTGGAGGCTCTATGTGCCGCGCACAAGCTTTGTGCGCCGCGCACAAGCCCAGTGCGTTGTGTCTCCTGGATGCACCGCGCTTGTTGAAAAATGCACTATGGTAGGAGGCCCAGTGCGCCGCGCACTTACCCAATGCGCCACACAGACAATTACCCACACAGTCGACCTTCAAACCCTGTTTTCGCCCTTCTACAATCTGACTCGGCTTTCTTTGATGTCTCTTGGAGCAAATGAATTGATCAATGTAGAAATATCTTATGTATCAAAGGAATTTTATTTTCATTTTGAAACAACCCACTTTTGTAATGTTTGGAATTGGCATTTTTTCACTTTAATACAAACTCTGTTCTTTTTGTTTCCTCTTTGATTTTTTGGCTGAAATGATGGATTCTTGGTTGATTTTTTGCAGGGATGGTGGCATTGGATTTCGGAAAATAATGACCAGGGCTGCATCTGAAGATTTGCAGAACTTGAAAAACCTTAAAAATTACATATTTATTACGAACAATAAATTTGACGATTTCTTCCTCAAAACAGAGTTTTGAAGAAGAATCATTTTTAAGCATTAATGATAATGAACAATTTGAAATGAAAACTTATTTGGAACCTCCCTCTGTCCTGCTGGCATCATTGGACACTCTGAAACACAAAATTTGAGAAACCCTAGACCTAGAAACTGAAATGACTCTTTTTCGACCAAAATACCATCTATGACTGTAAATGACTTTTAAAATTTGATTTTGACGAAGAGACCTGAGCCAACAGGTACAAGGCATGAGGGGAATGAGTGACAAAGCCCTTTTGTCAGATGATGGCATGCCCCTAACGGAATGCAGATGAATGAGCTGAATGAGACACCTAAAAATGAAATTCAATAAGAGAAATGATCTCTGACGGAGGGATGTAAATACCGACTCTAACATTGGCTCCAATGGGGATGGTGGCTCCTTGGAGGTGCCAAGAATGGAAGATCTTTGGGAGAGATAGACAGTGCCTTCGTCCATTGGGCTATGGAGTCCATTATTTTGACAAAGCAACTCAAGATTGTTGACTGAATTTATTTGACTGAAACTTTGACTCAAACTGACTCAACTTTTAAAATGGAAATGACTGAACCAAACTGACTAGACAGACTCAAACCAAAACTGAAATCCTTCTTCAGAATTATAGCCTTCACTTCGGGCCCCAAACTGAAGAAAAGACCACAGTGCACACTTGCGATGAAATTGAAATAAATGGTATGTACAATGACAATGTGATCAGCAGAAAACATCTTAGAAATGGTACCGCTTGAGCAGCCAACCATTGACCGGCCCTCCTGGACAATCTTCCCCATTCATCTCCTTCAAAAGAAAGGCGTTCTAACCTTGATATGCTACAATATTAAATGGACCTTTCCAGATATTTTCAAACTTACCGTGTTTACCTTTTTCCTCATTCCTAGCATCCCACTTCAGCACCACTTCCTCCAATTGGAATTTATCCGCCTTCGCTTTCCTGTCATAGATTTTCTTGATTCTCTCCTACAACTTAAATGTGTTCTGGAAAACCTCTTCTCTCTTTTGCTTCAAATGAGTCATCTAATTTATCCTTCTCTGCATATGGTTTTCTTCACTGCCATCTTCCTGAAGAAGCTTGACCACCGGAACAGCAAGAGAGGTAGGAAACACTGTATCAACTCCATAAACTAACTCAAAGGGGGACATACCAATGGATTTCTTTTGAATCACCCGATCAGCCCATAGTGCATTGACCAGCTTCTTATGCCAACTCTTCTTGTTTATGTCCATCAACTTTTTAATGATGTTGACTAAATATTTATTGGAAGATTCCACCAATCCATTGCCTTGCGGATGATAGGCGGTTGAATGTCCCAAAATGATTTTATACTTGGCACAAAACTCAATCATCTTTCTTGATTTAAAAGCTATTGCATTATCAGTGATCAATTTATTCGGGCAACCAAAGCGAGACAAAATGTTATTCTCAAGGAAAGAAATGATTACCGAATCGGTAGCTTGCTTGGTGGGAACTGCTTCGATCCATTTCGTGAAGTAATCAGTCGTTGTTAGGATCCATCTATGTTGTCCTGAAGAAGGAGGATGGATCTCCCCAATGAAATCCAAACCCCACTGCTGAAAAGGGGCGCTTACCTCAATAGGCTTAAGCGACAAAGGCTGTAATTTCTGTCTTCCTTCGAAAATCTGGCACTCATGGCAGCCTTTGACAGTTTTATACACATCAGCAAACAATGTCGGCCAATAGTATCCCGCTCTCAAAATCTTATTGGCTGTTGTTTTCCAAAAAAGGTGACCCCCGCAGTCTCCTTTATGGAAATCCTCCATTACCTTCTTCGCTTCTTCCTCCACCAAACAATTCAACAAAACACCACCCGGATCTTTCCAATAAAGTGCAGAATTCAAAATACAAAATTTTGCAGCCTTCAGTTTCAGAGTTCTACCTTTGTTTCTAGTCATGCCGGGCGGTGGTGACAAATTCTGAAGAACATACACAATATTTGAATACCACGGAGAAGCAACAAAATTTTCCGATACCTGAAGTGGCGAATTCTCCTCATCCTCATCAGACATAGCAGCAATCAGATTTATGTCTAGTGCATGCAAATTCGATTCAGCCATAAGCTTCTCCAGCCCCTGTCCCTTGATAAGCTTTGTGGGCCTTATCTCCACATCATACTCCAGCAAAGCTGAAATCCACTTGCCTCATCTTCCTTCCGGATCAGTTTGTACTAAAACATCTTTCACGACAGCGTTAGGAACATAAGCCAAAATATGAGAATGCAAAATGTATACCCGGAAATCCTTTAATGCTTTCACAAGTGCCAGAGCTTGCTTCTCAATGATGTTGTACTTCAAGGCTACGTCTCTTATAGTTCGACTAAAAAAAGCTATTGGCTTCTCATGCCCATCTCTTTTCTGCATTAACACAACTGTCATGGTATGCTCTGAAGCAAATGAAAACAAAATAAAATCTTGGGTGTAATCCGGGCTGATCAAAACCGGTGCTGAAGATAGTGCCAAATTCACCAAATTAAAGGACTTTACAGCCTCTTCAGTCCACTTCACTTGGCTGTCTTTTTTCAGCATATTTGTTATTTCTCTTAGATGTTCAGCAAGGTTAGGGACAAAGCGGCGTAAAAAGTTCATCTTACCATTAAAAGACTGAATCTCCTTCTTGTTCCTGGGAGGGTCAATTTGCTGAATTGCCTCAACACGTGTTGGATCAATACGAATGCCATATTTTGAAATAATGTGACCAAGTAATTTTCCCTCATCCATGGCAAACAAGCTCTTTTTTGGATTAAGTGAGACACCATATTTTCTGCACTTTTGAAAGACAACTTTCAAGTGATACATATGCTCTTCATCTGAATTGGAAAATACCATCAAATCATCAAGGTATATAACAAGAAATACATCCTTCTCATTCGCAACAGCCATGTTCATCGCCCGCTGAAAATTCACACCAGCATTCTTCAAACCGAATGGCATCTTGGCATAGTGGAAAGTTCCCCACGGAGTGGTGAACGCGGTTTTGTCTCGGTTGTCCTCATGGACCAAAATTTGGTTATATCTAGAATAACCATCGAGTAGTGACATACGAGATGCTCCAACTACTCGCTGAAGTATATGATCCATTTTGGGCAATGGATAATTGTCCTTCAATGACACCTTGTTCAGATTTCAGAAATCAATGCACAACCAGATCTCACCTGTCTTTTTCCGCACTAGCACCAAATTGTAAATCCAATCAGAAAATCTGATGGGAACAATGATTCCTGCTTTGTACAACCTGTTTACCTCCTTCTCAATTGATGGCAGCAACTTCGGGTTGATTCTTCTTAGCTTCTGTCTGAAAGGCTTCTGATTAGGTTTGATTGGGATAGTGTGTTGAATTATATTGGTATCATACGTCTTTAAATCTGAGTAGTCCCAAGCGAAAGCATCAGCGAAAGAAGACAAAAAATTCACATATTTTTCTTTTACCTCCGGTGGCAATGATTTGGATAACTTCACCATCTTTGGGTCTTCAGCTGTTCCAATATTTACATCTTCAACTCCTTTTTCAGTCGGCCGTAAGGTTGGTTTCTTAGCCACATCATCCTGATCGAAGAGCTCTTCTAAAGGTATCAAACCTTTAGGAATAACGTTATCTTTCAGCTACAACACTTCCATTTGATTGACTTGTACGTCAGCTTCACCATCATCATATTCTACATCAATTGAGGTATCTTTAAACTTACCTTTATTTTGCAGAAAATCATTAATCTCATCATCATCTTGGAAAACTTGCCAACATCGTTGATTATCCGGGACGGTAGGACGGTGCTTCACATGGATTTCAAACTTATTACTTGAGTTCATTGGGATATTCAAATTAATTTCTGCCTTAGCAAGTGCATCTGCAATTCCATTTTGAATGCGAGGAATACAAGTCAAAGTATAATCTGAAAACTGCTTCAAAATATCCAGAACAACATTTCGGTAAGCCCGCATTCGGGGATGCTTCGTTTGATATTCACCCTTTACTTGCTTAATCACCAATTCGGAGTCGCCATAGACTGCAATTCTCTTAGCATTCAGCTTTCTAAGAATTTTTAGGCCAGCAATCAGAGCTTCGTACTCAGCCTCATTGTTTGAACAATCGAATGCTAATTTGTAAGAACATACTCGTACATTACTTGGTACGTTTTTTGGAGCAGAAAAAGGACTGCGTACCCAAATACCAATTCCAGCACCATCATTTCCCACTGCACCATCGAAATCCATGGTCCATATACCCTCTTCATCATCTTCTAAGTGCTGAAATTGTGCTAGCTCTGTTTTTTCTACTTGTTGTCCACTATCTTTAGTTGATTGCTCAACTGTGCTTTCCGGTTTTTGCCTTTCCTTCTGCAAAAATTCTCTAAAATTTTCGGTAATCTCTGGAATATCTTCTGCTTGAGCTAACTGACTATCTACATCATTGAAACTATCGGCATACAAAACAAAAGACTCTAAATCTGTATGTACATAATTAATCGAATGATTAACCAGTTTCTCCTTGGTTGTAATCATATACTTCATTTTTTGTTCCTGGTATAACTTTCTCATTTGACCAAACATAGGAATCGTTGCATAGGAGAAATCTAATTGTAATTTCCCTTTCAATTTTGCTCCCCAAGATCTGGAAAGTAGCATACCAAATCTGGGAGGAATGTCTGCCACAACTAAGTGATATGGGAGGGGGAGGGCTAGTAGGGTTTAGTAATAGGGAAAAATGGGAACAAGGGATATGATTGGTTTTGGGACAGAGGGAATAGGAGAGGGGCCTTATGATAACATAACAGTGATGGGAAACACAAATGAACAATGGAGTGGGAGCGTTTACCACCAAAGTCAAATTTTGACACTTCAATTTCAAACCCCAAAGGAGCAGATTTTGATACAAATATAGGGTTTATGTTTCACCAATCAAAACTCTCATATCTTGCCTCCAGTCAACACCAAACACAACTAAAATCAATGGGCAAGAGTTTTCAAACTTACTTGGAGAAGAAAAGATGGAATTTTTTTTGTTTATATTGAAGCCATGATGATTTCCTGTCTTGGAGGCTTTGTGTGCCGCGCACAAGCCTAGTGCGCCACGTCTCCTAGATGCGCCGCGCTCATTGAAAAATGCACTGTGGCAGGAGGCCCAGTGCACTGCGCGGCCTATGTGCACCGCGCACTTACCCAATGCGCCGCGCAGACAATTACCCACACAGTCGACCTTCAAACCCTGTTTTCGCCCTTCTACAATCTGACTCGGCTTTCTTTGATGTCTCTTGGAGAAAATGAGTTGATCAATGTAGAAATATCTTATGTATCAAAGGAATTTGATTTTCATTTTGAAACAACCCACTTTTTTAATGTTTGGAATTGGCATTTTTTCACTTTAATACAAACTCTGTTCTTTTTGTTTCCTCTTTGATTTTTTGGCTGAAATGATGGCTTCTTGGTTGATTTTTTGCAGGGATGGTGGCATTGGATTTCGGCAAAGGATGACCAGGGCTGCATCTGAAGATTTTCAGAACTTGAAAAACCTTAAAAATTACATATTTATTACGAACAATAAATTTGACTATTTCTTCCTCAAAACAGAGTTTTGAAGAAGAATCATTTTTAAGCATTAATGATAATGAACAATTTGAAATGAAAAATTATTTGGAACCTCCCTCTGGCCTGCTGGCATCATTGGACACTCTGAAACACAAAATTTGAGAAACCCTAGACCTGGAAACTGAAATGACTCTTGTTCGACCAAAATACCATCTATGACTGTAAATGACTTTTAAAATTTGATTTTGACGAAGAGACCTGAGCCAGCAGGTACAAGGCATGAGGGGAATGAGTGACAAAGCCCTTCCGTCAGATGATGGCATGCCCCTAATGGAATGCAGATGAATGAGCTGAATGAGGCACCTAAAAATGAAATGCAATAAGAGAAATGATCTCTAATGGAGGGATGTAAAGACCGACTCTAACACGTTAAATCAAAATCCCTCATGATTTTCTATTTTAGTAGGAAATCATGAGGAAATAGACTTTCATATTAATTTAACTTCTTAGTTTTCTAATTAGTTAAGTTTCATCTCGACATAGTACTCTTAGAACAATTTTAATAAGAAGTCTATAAAAACCTTTGTTACATGTTATTTTTTCACCATGAAATTTGACTGTTCATATAGGTCTATCTCTACCTATATTGTGCTACCTTAAAAGTCAAAAAACTCTAATGTTCCTAAAACAAGTCTTGGAATTGGAGAAAATCTCTTTAAAACCCTTAAAAGTCTACCTCCGCACTTTTTCTAGCCTTTTCCTGCGGGTCCGCGGATACTTGGTCTGTAAATTGCGGCAACCCCTGCACGTTCTACTACTAAAACCTATGGACCCCTGTAAAGAGTCAAATAAAAGAAAAATTAAATTCTAGAAGCCTATTTGGTCGAATATTCTCCCAACTGGAAGCTTCTAGATGTGCGATGAGTTCGACCTTTATCCCTCCACTCATGGAGCTTATCCCTTGGTCCATGGAGCTCAAATCCCTTCATGAGAGGAATCCATCCCCCTCTTTATGGAAACTGAAACTACATCCATTTCCCTATAAATTGAGCTCAAGTTTCAGGTTCAAGGGTAGATGTTAAGCTTAAAGATTGTAAATGAGTTACTGAAAAGAGTGCATACTTTCTTCACTAGTAAATTGTTCTTGGCATAAGAATGATCACACCCTTGTGTCCATAACTCTATGCTGGTATTCAGAGAGGAAGGCTTATCAAACTGAAGGAGGAACGATTTTTTAGGACCTCGGGAGAAATATGTATGACATCAAGGCATCAAGTTGTAAGATTACTCTTTTCATTCAAAATAATACATATGGAACTATTTTTCTCATTGAGTTGTTCTTATGCTTATTTGAATATCATCAATACTTATACTCCTCGATCACTAAGTTGTATTATTTTTTCTTGATTATTATATGTTGCAGATGCTTTGATTCTTTTGTCTTGTCTTTGATTGTAGGTTCTAATTATTGGAGAAGCCTCTTTGGAGCGATTGGATAAAAGACCGCATCGAATTTTGGATTTCAAGGTAGGGGCATGTCCTCTTTACTTTCTTATAATAATTCTGAAATGCAATTAGTCTAGAGAAAAAGGTTTTCAAATGGATGTTTGTTTCTAGCTATTCGTTGAATACTATGGAGATCGCTCTTGTCCGCAAGAGGGATGAATCCTCATAACAAAATGGTTACTCCGCTGGGGAATAGAACTTAGTTTTCTTTCTTTATTTTAAGTTTGAATTTAGAGTTTTCTGATTTTGACTTATCTGAGATTGAGTTGGGTAGATAAATTTTAAGAATCCCTAAAAAGGAAAAGTTGATTATTTATTTTTTCTATATTTTTCCTTGCCTCTGCGGTTTTCAGCAGAAAACAGTGCGGCAACCTCCGCAGGTTTTAATTTAAAACAATGCGGTACCGCTCTGTTTTCCATTAGAAACTGCAGACCCCTGGAAAATTTTTGAAAAAAATAAAATTCTCTTTTTAGGAGCCAGATCACCTTATTCTTTGTGTTTTCCCCAGTCTATCTTAGTTGTCAAATTTTATGTGTGAATTTCTTTTCAGCAACTTTTGTGTTTGTGTGATTTATCATCCTATCTGCATCTTATAAGTAAGATTTTGCCCTACTTTATTGCTACTCCATACAAGATACCTTCATTTACCTCAACTTATTGGTATGATGATATTGTCTTTCTGAGCCATATAAGATCATTGCAAACTTGAATTTTATGAAAATTGATTCCTTTTTCATTTGCAAATTTGGAAGAGAATTTAGCTTATTGAAGCCTGATATCACACCAAAGCATTTTTGGATGTTATCATTTATGCTGAGATAAGTAGAAATTTTTCTTAGTCTGATCACAAACTAGGAGAAAACATCCTCAAATTTTCTATATAGACTTCAAAAATAGATTTTTCTTTGATTTTGAATTTTATGTTTTGATTTTTTAGATAGAGTTTTCTTTTGGATACAGATTGTTTATTAATTTGTAGTTTTTGGTTTGATTTATTAAAGGAATTTCATTTAAAAAGAGTAATTGATAATTTTTGCAAATTTAATTATCTATGAAATCGTCTTCTTTTCAAAGATTTTTTTTATGAATGAAAGAATTGGTGCTTTGAAAGTTGTTAAATCTCTCAATCTTTCCCTTAAATAAGATTCATTGAAAAGAAAAGAGTTGCACTTCTCATTTAGATGCATTAATAAAATGAATCTAGTTATTTTACATTTTATAGGGCTCATTCCACCAACATAGCTTAGGCTAGTGTTTTGGAACAGGTTGTAATTAACATTCCAAGACAGTTTAAACAAACAAGTAGCAATCTTGCGGTAGGAAAACCCAATTGTAGCATTTGTGCTATGGGAATCTCTTCTTAAAAGAGTCAAGCACAATATCATGTTGGAACCAGTGAGATAATCGTACCTATCTCATTGGGAAAGATAGCAGATGTGCACGTAATACAAATGGTAAACCTCGGATAGACCATTGTCGAGGAGCCTGGGGTCACTTGTTGGCAAACCTTGGATTTACCATATCAAGGAGCCTTCAAGTGGATTGAGCTTGTTACTCTACCCATGCATGTATATTGTTCCCCTGGGTACATTTGTTCCGGTTGGTGACCTTAGTGACCATAATCTTCAGGATTTTTCCCAAGGTGATGGTGGAGGGAAGGTCCCAATGTACCTGGAACAGACGTCGACTAGACTCACTTGGACTTTCCGGAGGGTAATCTTCACTTTGAGATGGCATAAGTGGAGAGACTTGCACTATAATTTTTCATTAAGCACGTTGTCAGGGTAACTGTTCCAATCGCCAAGTTTTCCACATTAGAATTCTACGACGTTGGATTTCATCACCAACTAGTGTTTTTAGTGTGGAAACATATTGTTTGTGTGTGGATTTCTCTCTTAGATTTTGTAGGCGTGTGTTCGATTTGATTGTTTCCTTGGTGACTTTAAGTCTATTTTGTTGAAATTTTGTTTGATTTCATGTGTTAAATTTATAACCGTGGCTAAATTACCGAGACACTTTCGTAGAATGCAAGGGAAACCCCTTGAGTACACACCAAGTCAGTTAGAAAATATTAAATCTAAAAAATTCCAACCATCAGGGATTGGATGAACTGAACAAGAGGAAACATCAGTAATAATACATCCTAATTATGAAGTAGATCAACCTCAAACAGCAGAAAGTTATCCAAGAAAACTAGAAATTTCTGAACTAGTTGAACTTGCTTCCACAACTAGTGAATTATCAGCTACTGAACCTGAAATTTTTGAGCCTGAAACTGAACCTGCTACATCTGAGCCTGCTTCAGAGTTCATAACCCAAACCCCTAGTCTTCCTCATTCACCTCGAGTGAAGTTTCACATCATTGAGAACCTTCCTCCTTGCCTCATTAGCATCGAAGAGATTATTGACACAGAAGAAGAAGTTTTACTTCCTTCAGATCAAGAATCTTTAGATCTAAGTCCAAGTGAATCTAATTACTATTATAGCCCTTTCAAACAAGATCCTTTCTATTATCAGTTAACGAACTTTATACACAATTCTGGTCTCAACTATTCACCACCTCGTATTCCTTTTTACGCCATACCAAGAGTTAATTACAGACCTTCATTAAATATGTTTGGTGAATAATTCATGTTTTTTACACCGTTAGAAACTTATTTGTATGGTATTCCATCTGTTCCTTCAAGATACCAGTCGCTTTCTGGAACTTTCTCAGGAGCATCTCCAACTCCCGAAAAACTTATACAATCACCTGGTCCAAATGAATCTCATACTGAAAATTTGAACGTGGAACAAGTCTACATGATGTCTAGAAACATTCCTAACCCTGACCCTCAAAGTAGCAATTTACAGCCTGGGGGGAAACCTCAAGGTAGTAAATACCGCCCGGGGGGCAACCTCAAAGGCAGTAAATACCACAATGGCAATGCATACCTCAAGGACAATATCAACCTCAAGGGCAGTACTCTATTCAGGGTCCACAACCTCTTCAAGGACAATACCCTATGCCAGGGAAACAGTCTTTCCAACGATAACAACCTCCTTTAGGGCCACATTTTTATCAGGAACAACAATTGTTTCAAGGAGGTCAATCTTTTAGTGGAAATTATCCAGCCAACTATCAAACTTACATTCCAAATTATCAACCTGGTTATGGTCCATCTTACGCATCACAACCTTCAATGGGATCTCCATATTCTGGAGTAAACACAGTGTGGAATCCATCATTGAATCAACAGAATTTTCAACCTACCATTTAAGTACCTTATAATCAACTTGGCAGCCGATTGCTTACAATCAAATCCAACAACCTATCCAACCTACGCTTCAATTTATACCTCAGGTATTTGCACCTAGTAGTATTCAGCAACCTGGTCCAAGTACACATAGAACTCCACCCCAAACTTCTGCATCAAATTCTATTCAACAGCCTACGGCACCTATCCCTAGAATTTCTGCAGCCCCTATTTCTACAGCCCCTCAAGTATCACAATTGATCCCTCAATTCACTACTCATCAACCTGGACCACAGTTCAGACTACTATTCAGATGTCTGTGGGACAACCTGGTACAAGTACAATTTTAACAAGCCAAACTTATACAGGTTAGTTTTTTTATCAACCATATCAAGGGTAGTATCAATATGGACCTATAACACAAAATCCAGTATACCAACATCAACCGTACCCTGGTTACACATATCAGATACCAGCTTAACCTCAGTATGGTACGACTAACCCTGGTTATCCGAGAGGCATTCCAATCCCAACCGCACAGACTATTCCAGGTTATCCTGGATATCCTTGTCCTGGTATTGGTATATTTCCTCAAGGTTATCAATTTTCTCAATAGGACCCTAACCGTCGGTTACCATTCATAGAAACTTTGGATTTACCAGATTTGTCGCGCCTAACGAATGATCCAATTTATTATCTTCTGTTTTGGCTGCCAATGCCAAATAATTTTCCTAGTGATATTCCTAAGTTCGAAGGTAAATCAAGAGAATACCACTCAAACCATGTCATGACTTACCACCTCTGGTTTGCATCCAACTCTTTAATCGATGATTCCATTCGATTAAGATTTGTTTCAGAGAACACTCATAGGTTTAGTTTCAAACTAGTATATTGAACTACCATGTGGCTCATTCAACAATTTCAATGTGTTAGCAACAGCTTTGTTAACACACTTTAAGTTACCAGTTTGATACGAAAATGGCACGAAACTCTTAAATTCATTAAAACAATCTACGTCTACATACATTTTAGATCACATACATGAATGGAGACGAGGACGATGTTTAGTGAAAGTTTTTATTCCGAATCAAATCTTGGCAAAATGGTTTATCAAATCATTGCTTCCAAGGATCACGTAAGATGTGGCTAAGGGAGGTGTTGTTACGGAAGAACAGGTCATAACTCAAGCACAGTACTTAGACCTTGTATATACACAGTTTGGTACTTTATACGAAAAAATTCCTGACTTACCACATCTCGGTCAAATAACTGCAACTCCTTTAGGTTCTCATGCTGCAGACGGTGTAATTGGTTTAGTTAGCACTAATAATAGTAAGAAGAATTCCTCCAAAACTACTTCTCCTATCATAACTTTACAAGATTCACCGAAAGGAGATTGTTCCCTTGAAACTTATACCGACATTCATGTTGTAGACTCATCTACAGTTAAATCTAAAACTAGTAATAAGAAGAAAGGAAAGAATAAAAACAAACAAACTACATCTCCCAAAGATAAAACCGAAAAGAATGAACTAGTTGATGAAAAATGAAAACCTCATTATCCTTTTCTTATCAGTGATGAGGATCATTATACCAAAGAGTGCCCACATCGGTCCGAGTTCTCAAAGTTTGTCAAAGGTTCACCCACACCCGCTGTCTTGAAGGATCCTTTTCCTACTCAAGATAGAAAAATGATAGGATATTCTTTAAATTCATCAGTAGATATTTTAATGATGTTTGAGGTTATGGTTGTGACGCGATCGCAAGACTATGGAACTAAAAATCATGTAACTGGTAAAGAGACAGAAAATTCTAGTCAAACACAAGCTATATCTCCTTCAGTTTCTGATCCACTTCACATCGAGAAACCTAATCCTCATCTAGTGATTAAACCGCCTACTAAAGGTGTACTTCAAAATTCAGCTTTCAATCAACATGCGAGAGCTACTCAAAATTACAACATTGTTGAAGATTTGGCAATATCCCCTTCAGCAATGTCGGCCTTAAAAGTGCTACAATCATGTCCAGCACAAAGGAAATTACTATTATCAGCCATTGGAGCTATCGATCCTCAGGATTCCAACCTCATGGTCTTTGATCTAGAAAATTTTACACTGAGACTCCCTCATCATATGGCTTTTCAAATACCAGTATTAGTCAAATACAAACGAGTTTTTTGTACTGTTATTGATAAGGGGGCATCCATGTGCATAATGTCGTTAAACTGTTGGAAAACTCTCGATTCTCCAACACTCAACCAATCACCGACAATCCTTAAAGCCTTTGATGGAAGAGGATTTCATCCATACGGAATACTCCAGGATCTACCTATAGAAGTAGAAGGTAAAACCATTAATCTAGATGTGGAAGTTGTTGATGCCCCTCTTGATTACAACCTTCTTTTAGGTCGTAGTTGGTCGTATGCCATGACTATTTTTGTTTCATCCATATTTCGGTTAATCATGTTTCTTCATAAAGGAAATATTGTGAAAATCGATCAGTTGTCATATTATTCGTCCAACCCTGCTTCTACAGATAGTATCCAACATGTTGGAAAAACGACTATCCCATATGAAGATGTTGGTGTAGGTTTAGTAAATGACTCCGCTCTGATGGGAACTTTCTCTATGCCTCCACCCGACGTACCGCGTACCATTTCCAACATCAATATGATATCATCAAGCACTATACCATTCGATGACACTTGGGTAGTGCCTTCAGAATCAGAACTAGACTCTTTTAATGGCAAGATGCCTTTGAGTCCTTTTGAAATGGCATATGTGGCAGTATAGTCGTATTCTAACACACTTTCAACTACTCTTGATCAAATGAATGTGATCACTGAAGAATCCTCTTCTCTTCAAGCTCGGCCCTGACATCACTTTCTGATCCTTTTCAACAAGTGTTTCACACTGATGAAAGTATTCAAGAATCTTTGTCATTGGATGAATTACCCAGGGATGATCTACATCATAGATATTCATTTTTACCTGATATCAATAAGTTTGAAAACAATTTTTCGTCTATTTTTACAATTAATTATTTCGAGGAACCACAAAATCCCATATCGATTACAAATTCGGATTCTGAGACTAATTTGGGAAATATTTCTACCACAACTCCTATCGACATATCAGTTAAACCTGGAATTATTGAAAACATTCATATAGGTGCTTCTTGTATGCTTCAAGAGATTAACACATACAAAGCCATATTTCAAGAATTCTGAGACATATTTTCTCGGTCTTACGAAGAGATGCCAAGAATCGATCCTAAGATTGCTATTCATGAAATTAAGACATACTCGGATGCCAAGCCTATTAGACAAAGATTACATCCAATACATCCGCGAAAAGATGTTGCTATCAAAGCTAAAGTTGAAAATATATTACGAGCAGGATTTATTTATCCAATTCCATTGACAAATTGGGTATCTAATATAGTTCCCGCTACCAAGAAGCAAGGGACTATACGAGTATGCATCGATTATAGGGATATTAATAAAGCATGTCCAAAAGATAATTATCCTACCCCCTATATCGACCAAATTATCGATGATTGTGCCGGAAATGAAATTTTCTCAATTAGGGATGGATTTTATGGGTATAATAAAATCAAAATACTCCCTGATGATCAACCAAAAACAACATTTATGCGTCCTTGGGCGACATTTTCTTATTTTAAATTACCTTTCAGATTAAAAATGTTGGTGCAACTTTTCAAAGGGCCATGTCTTATGCTTGTCATGATATCAAACATATTGTACAGCCTTATCTAGATGATTTACCTGCTCATTATTTACGTAGGGATGATCATCCTACACACTTACGAGCTATTTTCATGAGATGTAGACATTACAAGATTCGTTTGAACCCGCAGAAATGTGTTTTTTGTGTGCAATCAGGATGAATACTTGGATTCATCGTTTCAAAAGATGGAATTCATGTCGACCCCTCAAAGGTTGAGGCCGCCATCAATTTACCTCCTCCTTCCACACTTCGCTAACTCCAAAATTTGCAAGGAAAAGAAAAATTTTTACGTAGGTTTATCCCGAACTATGTTGAGTTAACAAAAGGTTTTATCCGGTTATTGAAACAAAGTGTTCCTTTTATTTGGGATGAGATTGCTGATAAATCTTTTGATGCATTAAAACACGCGTTGACCCATGCACCATTATTGCATCCACCCAATTACCACCAGGACTACTTGTTATACTTAGGTGCCTCTGATTCCACCATTGGAATGGTTCTGGTTTAAGAGGATGAATCTCACAATGAACATGTGATCTATTATCTAAGTCAAAATCTCAACCCAACGGAAATTAAATATTCGCATGTGGATAAATTGGCCTTGGCAGCAGTGCAAGTTGTCCAACGATTCCGTCACTACATACTATTACGTAAAACAACTGTGATATCTAATTACAACCCGATGATGTATATTTTTACAAAACAATTACTCGAGGGCAAATACTTTAAATGGATTTTCATACTACAAGAGTTTGATTTGGAATTCGAGAAATCTGAATCAAAGAAATCACTGGTGTTTGCAGAACTCATGTGTGACTTTCCCAATAATGAGACAGAAACCGTGGTAGAGAATCCCATCGCAGATGAATCTCAATTTCTCATAAGTACATTATATCCATGGTATGGAGATATCATTATATATCTTCAAACCCAAACCTTTCGCCCAAAGCTTTCACGTTCAAATCAACGGAGAATCTGATATCAATCCCAGCAATACAATATTGTTGGAGACACTCTTTATCGTCGTGGTGCAGATTCTATTTTTCGACGTTGTATAACTCACGAAGAGGTTGAAAGGGTTTTGAATGATTTCCACTCTGGAGCGTGTGGTTTTCATATGTCTGGGTTTGCCACAGCCCAAAATATATTGCGCGCTGGTTATTTTTGGCCGTTGTTATTCAAAGATTGTATTACTGCGATCTAAAAATTCCACAACTGCCAAATTTTTGATCGAAATATGTGTGCGCCTCCAGCTCCTCTTTACCCAATCATTGATGTCAGTCCTTTTGTGAAATGGGGCATTGATTTCATTACATGTAACCCTCACTCGTCCGGGGGTCATGGGTATATTATTCTCGTTGTAAATTACTTTACCAAATGGACTGAGGTGATGCCTACATTCAGGACAGATGGAAAAATTGCAGCTACTTTCGTATTCAATCATGTGATTGCTCATTTCGATGTGCCTCAAGCTATTATCACGGACCATGGGAGTCATTTTCAAAATATTATGATGACCAAACTTTCCGATCAACTTGGCCTGCGCCATGATAATTCTACTCCATATTACCCGCAGGATAATGGTCAAGTTAAAGCTGTCAACAAGGTTTTAACGGCCATGATTAAACGGATTATTGGAACTCACAAATCGAATTGGCATACCATGCTTTTTTCGGCACTATGGGCATACCGAACCTCAGCAAAAATGCTACAAGGTTCACTCCTATTCAACTTTTCTATGGTTTAGAAGCTATGTTACCCATTGAATGTGAAATATTGTCACTCCAATTAGCCATTAAGTTGTTACCAGCTACCTCTGAAGAGGAAAAACTCTTTTTATACTTAGCACAATTAGATGATACTCTGCACACCACTGCATTAGCTACTGAAGCTCATAAGAAATGTGTGAAAGCTCAGTATGATCAAAGTGTTACCCCTCGTATTTTTTTAGAAGGTGACCTAGTCTTAGTATACGATCAAGCTAACAATAAGCTAGGTTCTGGATAATCGAACCAATGTGGAATTATCCCTACATTGTCAAGCATGTGCTTGCAAAATGAGCCTATGAATTGACTGATTATGACGGGATCTCTTTAAATAAGCCCAGAAATGGTCTTTATCTTAAAAGATATTATGCTTTACTTTTGTGTGAAGATCTCTCTTGTACAATAGTTACTTTTTAGATAGTGTGCCTTAGATTAGATAAGTGCGCCTAGATTAGTTTTGTTGTTACTACTATCATTGCTTTTCTTGATTACTCTTGATATTGCAGATGTTGACATCCCTTCAAACATACATTGGCTTTGCTGATGGTGCATGTTGTAGTACACATAATACTTCTTTTGCGGCTTGGGTTATCTATTCACCCACTGATGAGTTAGTTTCTATTCATGGGGTATACCTTGGTCAAAAAATAAACAATATTGCAAAATATAGCGCAATCTTTAAGTTATTATCTGATGCCAATTCATTTGTTATTCGACGTTTGATCATTAGGTTGGATTCAGAACTCATTTTATTACATTTAAATAGGGTATATGCAATTAAAAATCCAGTGTTATTGAGATTATTTTTGAAGGTTCGTCTCTTGGAACGAAAATTTGATTACATCGAATATCAACATATTTCAATAAATTTAAACACATTGGCCTATGCATTAGCTAATCGTATTCTAAATAGACATTTGCAGCATTTAAAAAGTAAACCAAAACAACATTCAATTCATGTTGAACAAGATACTCAGAGAAAGTAGTAATATCATTAGCATAAATAGGTTTGTTTTCAAAAATATTACATCGTATATGATCATAGGTTCAAACACCATATTTTCTAATAGATACTAATACAAAAAACAAAAACTTTTGATCCACAATGATCATCCACTATCCGTGATGATGATCATGGTAATAGACTATGGCACGTGCCACCTTGCGTAGAAATCTCCTAAATGGTCCTGGAACACCTGTTACATGTCTCTAAAGCCTGAGAGGAATGTCATATGTTCCTATCTCAGGAATGTCTATGGTTAGCCTCTCGAGGTTGTGTTCCATATCAGCTAGGATCTCTGATGCCTGATCCTGTGGAGGTGCTATATGTTGTGCTTGCTGCCTATCAAAGCAGCGAAGTGTAGCTGGTCGTCGTGGACCGACATCTGCATTAAAATATTTTTGTCAGTATTGGACGATAATGAAAAAAAAATAAAAATTAGATTAAAAACATCAAAATGATTCACTTACCTGACTCATCCCAATGTGCCCTTGGAGGAAAAGATGTCTCAGGATCACCTCTGAAATCCATTCCTGCATAGGGGAAGTCTTCGATGGTGAAGACTTGGCTCCTTAGCCACATAAAGTATTCCGGAGTGAACCGACCACTGAACTACCATCGCCACCATGGCGAGCCATTAATGCCACCCACTGTACCATTTGAGGTTCCCGAGGTTCCCCACGATCTACTAGAATCAGCTGAGGAGCGAGAAGTGGGATTCTATCTAAATCAAATGAAATGAGAATGGCACCATACCCAAAGTTTTTCAACTTCACATTCTTTGCTCTAGTTAATTGGCCTTTCATGTTGACCAATACTCCTTCACACCAGTTAAATATGGTCCCTCTGAGACGCTCTACTACAATCTGCATTTGTGATTTTGTGGCTACATGCAGAGTTGCACTCTCACACAATCTGGTTACTGTAAATGCAATCACTTTGAGATCCAATCGCAAGATATTTTTAATATCTATGTGACTATCCTTTAAGTTTGCCTCATCGCTGCAATACTGTTGTTTGTAGCTAGCAACGGGAAGACCTCCCTATCTGGTCCCAAACAAGGATACGCTTCCTCCTCTCCAAGACAATCCAGTAAAGAAATAGATGTCCTCTAGCTCAATTTCGAGCCGATGGTCACAAATGATGAAGCATTGGTCTTGAACTTCCCATGCATTTACTAGCCATATCATCAACTCTATTTGTGCTTTCATAGCTTGGATAGCCCAAAACTTATATAAACCACAAGTCTACAGTGCACGTATTGTTGTCTATAAGCTCATGTTCACGTTCTCTCCACTCCAACATGGTGGAACAACCTATAAATCAACACATTTTAAAGTTAGAAACCATTTGGATGCAAAACTTGAACCATTTTTAAGAGAAATTTTGAATTTTAAAACATTCACGGCGCCTCCGCAATTTTTGTGAGGAGAAAATACAGACGTCCACACTCACTCCACACAAAAACTGCGGCAAACCAATAGTTTTTTATTTAAAAAATTATCGGAGTTTGCAGTTATCGCGTGCATGACCTGCGAACCCCCGAGAGCAAATTTTTAAACACAAAATCCTCCCAAAAAATGAAATTAAGACTAAAAAAGAAAAATGAAACAGATAGAAATGAAGAAGAATATGATGTGGATTACCTGGTTCTAATGATTCAAGGAATGGATGATCAGTTCTCCCGATAATTGCTCTGGAACTTTTTAGCCAAAAGCTCTCAATACACTACTCTGGAAACAAAAGGTGAAAATGATTTTTTTAACTCCTTTTTATAGTTTTTAAATGAATAAAATATTTTATTTTATTTATTTTTCACTTTAAAAGGATATTTTTAAATATTTTCTACTTCTTGGAAACAGGTATGTTTAATCTCTTGAGTTTTTGTGAAAGATACAGGATTTTTTGGTGAAAAGAATTATTTTGACACTGAGTATACTTTTATCACTTTTTCGGGCTTTGTAAAATTACTAAAAAGCGAAAAATTGGAGTTCTCTTTTAAGCTCTTTTCAGACTCTCTAAATATGAAAAGATCGTCGAGTACTTGAATATTCAAACTCGTTAAAGTAAATGAACAATCATCCCTTTAGTATAAGTTTACCCCTTTTCCGGACTGAAATGGACTAATTACGAAAAAGGTATACATTGACTAATCATGGTCAATAGAGTTCTCTCTTGCATTATTTTATCCTTTTTCGGGCTTGAGAGACTAAATTTACGAAAAATAACAACCACGGATTTTACTTATATTTTTCTTCTGACTCCCTAAAACTGAAAAACATCGAGTTTCTCCTATACTGGACTCGTTAAAATTTAACAGTAAAGGACTTGTCAATTACAAATAGGACCGAGCCACTCCTTCTTAGGGTTCAATTTTAATACTAAGATGAACTCATCCGAAGGATGAGCTTACACAAACAAGAAAATGTTATCCTCCTCAAGCTTGTCAAAAATAAAGAGGTACTTGCCAGTAATGGTAGGGGGAAAAGAGAGAAAAATAATCCAGTTGTCACCCTTGTTTAGAAAGCAGCATGCCACTCTTGAACACGACACTTTTTCACACTTGTACCTGGGTTGGGAAATCCTTTTTCTAACAGTTAATCAAACCACCTTGAAATTATTCAGCCGACTTTTGGGTATTAGCTTTAGGTCAAATGCTGCCAAGCCATCTGCAGTGTCGTTATGTGTTCAATGGAGAGTTCAAAATAAACCATTCATTGCAAACTTTGTCTCCATTTACGTTGACCATCCCTCATTCAATCCTTGAAAATATTTCTTCAAAAATTGATCTAATGGTTTCGTGTCGTAGGCTTTCCTACGAGGGATCACTTTCTATCAACGTCGGCTCATCATATTGAAATTTTATCTAGAATCCTATCAGTACCTTGGGATCTACATGCCCTAATCACAGGTTTCTTGCCTTCGACAACAGGTTGCATCATTGACCTTCGATCGAATGATTCTATGAGTGTTTGACTGCAAATCATTCATTCACACTTCATAGATTGTACTGGAGTAATTTGAGAGCCATTTTCATTATTGGTGGTTTCTCTCACACTTGTTAACAGTTCACATCATTGACTGGTAATCAAGTGGTTTCTACCATGTTCGACTTCGACACGATCAATCGCATGGATAGAATCGTACTAGTTGGAGAAGCGGAAATCAAGACCCTAGATCTAGTTTCCACCATCCAGGCTACGAGGAGTTTTATTATTCATGATACCGTAGACTACTCATGACATATGGTTGCACCCATACTGTGTCTACTTTGATGTAATACTGAAACCATATATGTACCAGAAAATTTAGTTATTTTTTATCTGAGTATGGGAATGCCTACCTTAGCGATGATATATATATATTTGCATTGAATTTTTTTACAGGTTTTCAACCGATGTCTCCAATCCAATCCTCGGAATGATAAAGCACTTCACTTTTCAACATAACCTCAAACTTCACACTTTAGGGGGCAATCTGTTACACGTTATTTTATCACCATGACATTTGACTGATCATATAGTTCTATCACTACCTATATTGTGCTCCCTTAGAAGTCAAAAAACCCTAATGTTCCTAAACCAAGTCTTGGAATTGGATAAAAGCTCTTTAAAAGCCTTAAAGGTCTACCTCTGCACCTTTTCTAGCCTTTTCTTGCGGGTCCACGAATACTTGGTCTATAAAATGCAACAATACCCACACATTTTGCTACTAAAGCCTGCGGACCCCCATAAAAAGTTGAATAAAAGAAAAAGTAAATTCTAGAAGCCTAGTTGGTCAAATATTCTCCCAACTGGAAGCTTCTAGAGGCGTGATCAGTTCGAGCTTTATCCCTCCACTCATGGACCTTATCCCTTGGTCCATGGAGCTCAAATCACTTCATAAGAGGAATCTATCCCCCTCTTCATGGAAACTGAAACTACCTCCATTTCCCTATAAATTGAGCTCAAGTTTCAGGTTGAAGGGTAGATGCTAAGCTTAAATATTGTAAATGAGTTACTGAAGAAATTCCCAAGAGTGCATACTTTCTTCACTATTAAACTGTTGTTGGCATAAGAATGATCATACCCTTGTGTCCATAACTCTATGCTGGTATTAAGAGAGGAAGGCTTGTCAAACTGAAGGAGGAACGATTGTTCAGGGCCCAGGAGAAATATGTATGACATCAAGGCATCGGGTTGTAAGATTATGCTTTTCATTCAAGATAATACATATGGATATCTTTTTCTCATTGAGTTGTTCTTATGCTTATTTGAATAACATCAATACTTAGATTCCTTGATCACTAAGTTGGATTAGCTTTTCTTGATTATTATATGTTGCAGATGCTTTGATTCTTTTGTCTTGTCCTTGATTGCAGGTTCTACTTGTTGGAGAAGCCTCTTTGGAGCGACTGGATAAAAGACTGCATCAAACGTTGGATTTAAAGATAGGGTCATGTCCTCTTTAATTTCTTATAATAATTCTGAAATGAAATTATTCTAGAGAAAAAGGTTTCCAAATGGATGTTTGTTTCTAGCTATTCATTGAATACTAGGGAGATCGCTCTTGTCCGCAAGAGGGACTAATCCGCATAACAACCTTGAGGTAGGACTGAGAGACAATAGTTCTTATTGTTAATTATCTACAATATTTGTTGAAGACCTTTGTGATTAATATAATACTTTGTGTCTGAATTCAATGTGTGGTTAAGCGAGTTAATTGAATTAAGTGGTGAACTTTCACTCAACAGGCGTCCCCCCTTGAGAGTTGTAAGAGCAGATTAGTTTATTTCTGATGCAATTTGTCTGCTAAATAAGTTTCATTTCCATCGATGTATTTTGTTATTTCATTGCTAGTTTCATTTCTTGTTTTCTATATAAACAGAAAAAGATTTACTTTTCAGAATACATTTAAGCAAATTCATTTCATAACTCAGTAAATTTCGCCAAGCAATTTCGTGAGAATAGATGAATTTCAAAGTTTAGGTGAACACATTAGTAACCATTTGAAGTTGCAATTTTGTATTTTGTTGAAGAAGTCTAAGGATTATTTATTTCCTTTTGTCAAGAACAGAGATAGTTAGAATATGTTGAATTCATGAACTTAGAATTAAAGTTTCTTTCCGGCAACATAATTAAGATTTTCATTCTGCAATAGAGTTAGAAATTTCTTTCTGCAAATAGAATTATAAGTTGTTTATAGAACTAAATTTCTTTCTGCAAGAGTAAATTAGCATTATTTCTGCAACCAATTTCCATTTCATAGTTAGATGAAAGTTTTGATTCTAAATTCATAGACTATAAGTTTACTTTAATTTTTAATTTCAGTTTTCCATGAAGTAGTTTTAATGGAAGAACATGTGCTTGGTAACACTTGGAATTAATCCAACACCCATTCATATTCAAAGCAATTTTCATCTTTGAAAAATCCAAAAATATAACTCTAGCATATATTGCGCACATACACTTCATAAGTACACGAACCTTGGTTGATAATTAATGAATTAATTTAACATCAATTAAATTAGCCAACAAGAGGCCACACATTCCAACCTAGTTCGATCTGTATATGTAAAATTGAAGGTTTATGGTGAAAAGTGCAAGTGGAATGTTTAGGAATTCTATGCAATTATGTCAATTACATTAACACATAAAAGATTATTTTTATCTCGGTTTTGCCGAAATAAAAGAGACAATAGTACCATAACAGCAAACACAAGACAACAAAAGATGAAGAAGTTCACCTCTCCTGGGCTAGATCTCCTGGTCCAACTTCTAATGTTGGGCCTCTTTTATTATGCTCAGAAATATGTGTTTACATAAACTTGCAGTGGTCATAATGAAAAAATATTGTCAACAATGGCTCTAGAACAGTAAAAAACCCCTAGCTGGGATGTTTGTGCATTCAAAAAGGTCGAAAATTGACTGATTTATGCTCCAGAGAAGTTTTCCTCCTAATTCTCCTCCAATTCGCACCCACCTGCTATTCATTTTACAAATTCTGACTTTTTCGGCCACATGGAGCAACAAATTCACCCCATTATGACGAGATTCACGTTGATTTGGGTGAAAATTGTTGCTTCATTAAATTGTCTAATATCCCCCATGAACCGATAAAATCATGCCAAGTGGCGCATTTACCATCGTCGGATTGGGGTTAGTTCAAACGAACTACCCACCAAAACCTTTACCACTTGTGAACTAGAGTTTTGATTGGGGTTGGGTTTATTGAACCGCAGGTTAAGTTTGAAACTGATGTGCCATAACATTAACTAAACCCCCGTTGCACTGTGGTGCGATGTGGTGTTTCGATGGTGGTTAGATGCCCGAAGACTCGCCAAATGTTGGTTCCATTTCCCACCAAATCCAACCCATACTTCATTCAACTATGGTCTATGCGGTGGTATCACCGTGGTTTGTGTTGTGGGTTCCATCGTTTAACTTACCCATAACATAAAACTTCGAACACGTTCACATGTAACATGAGTATTGACTGTTGGTTTCGTTGATTCGACTGTCATTTAAACTTGCGGTTAGAACAATGGTAACATTGAACTGTGGTCTAGGTCTGGGGGTTAACCACGTGGCCTGACCCCCCACACTCCATAACATAAATTTTAAATATGACCCGAGAATTATGGTTGTTAAGTGACATGGTAGGAAGACTTGTGGAGAGATTTTTTGTTGGATGGAAGGTTGTGGGTTCGATTCAAGAGGGGTCGATTGAGACCATACCAAAATTTTGCACCAATCTCAGGAGGGCATGTGGCGGCCATTCATTGGCCTATGTGGCCTCTTCTAACTAGACTACCTCAGCGAGCTTTGAACCAATGAAACAGCACCAATAACAACCAACCAACAGTGGACACTTGTCAACAAGAAATTAGCGAATAAAAATACATGTACCCTGCCCATTCAGTATACGGACTGCTGAATGGGCATCCATGCAACTTCATTTCTTTAAATTTTAGTTGTTTGGAAATTCCCTTAGAACATGATATCGGGAGCATACGATATCGGTTTTGAGTTAAACGAGTTGCATTGGATTTAGGGCGATGAGATCTTCGTTTTGCCACCGATTTCAAGCTGTTTTTAGCACTTTGAATTTTGAGCATTTTATTGATCCATTGGATCATTCCTCCCCACTGGAAGCTTTTAGACACCAAAAGATCACTTTTAGCTAACAAAAAGATGAGGATACAGTTCCCTCACCCTTCCAATATCAATCCATTTGGATTTTCTTGGATGTATTCCTTTGAGCCCCACACGAAGGTACTCCACGTTCCCTCATTTTGAAGTCCTTGTTTTCCTGTCAAGGATGGTGTCTTGCTGCAATTATTCAAGATATTCAATAGAGAAATATTCAATTGAAGGAATCTAAAAATTCTCTCCTTGATCTTCAATCAAAGGAGGTTCATACAACCTTAAATTATCAACATTAACAATTGCATAAATTTTCATATATGAAGGCAAATCCAACCTGAAGGAATTATTACTAGTCTTTTCCAAAATTTTGAACGGACCATATCGAATTGGTTTCAGTTTTTTACCTTCCTCTTAGAGTCTCTCTTTGCAAATGTGAAGCCAAAATTCATCACCAACTTGGAAACTGTGATCCACACGATGCTTATCATGTCTTGTCTTGTACTTGACTTGACTCTTTTACAATTGTTCTTGAATTGTTTGATGTACCAATTGAACTTGTTCAATGAATCTTTTGGCCTTGTCTATGTCACTATGTCCATCAATAGCAGCATCCTTCCCAAAGATAAAATTTAAATGATATTTGGGAAACTATCCCAAGCATGCCTCAAATGGCGATGTTTGAGTTGATGAATGCTTGGCCAGGTTGTAAGCATGTTGAATATGGTGAAAATGTTCATCCCACAACTTAGGATGCTTGTTGCAATAACCACAAAGAAGATGTATCACCGCTATGTTCACCACCTATGTTTGGCCATATGTTTGCGGATGGAATGTTGTATTATTTTTCATTTTGGTGTCCATGAGTCCCCACAAGATTGACCAAAATTTCCCGACAAAGCGAGAATCTTGATCACTAACAATGGATGTGGGCAACCCAAAATGTACCCATACATTCTAAAAGAATAATTGAGCAGTCTATTCACCTATAACCTGCTTTTTACAAGGCATCAAAATGCACATTTTTTTGAACCTATCCACAACTACATAAATATAATCAGGACCTCTCCTAGACATAGGTATACCTCCTACAAAATCCATAGAAACACTCTCCCATGGACAGGAAGGTATTGGAAGTGGTGTGTACAATCCCAACTTTCTATTGTTAGGCTTATTGATATCAAATAATGAACATCCTATTATAAATCATGACACACTTTCAAGCATACAAGGCCAATAACAATACCTTTGTAATTGTTCCACTACCTTACCTACACTAAAATGATCAACAATAAGAGAAGTATGTGCTTCCCTTATGATGTTGACAGTTTCTCCTTGTGGAATACATAACTTTTCAAGATGATACAAGAAGTTATCATGCACATGATAATCCAATTCCTCTACTTGGTTACCTTGACACAAATTCGCATGTGCATCTTTGAAATCATTATCTAAAGCATATTTTTCAACATAGTTCTTGTGCATGACAGAATTATGCTTAAGAATAATGGACACACTAACAATTGGTCTAGAAATCATGTCAACTACCTTGTTATAGATAGCTTTCTTATACCTTATCACCAAGTGGAATTGTTGAAGAAAACCCATCCATCTGAAGTGCCTCGCTTGTTGTAGCTTTGCTTGTGATTGAAAGTATTGCAATAGTTGATGATCTGTGTGAATGAAAACAGATGGGCTTACCATGTTGCATCAATACTGCACCCATGGCATAGTCACTTGTATCAGTATGTATCTCAAAGGATTGGCTCGAGTTAGGAAACACAAGTACAGGTGTTGAACTGATTTTTTCCTTCAATGCATCAAATGCTTTTTTTTTGTTTTCCTCCCCACTGTAAAACCTACTTCACACTTGTCAATGCATGCAATGGAGATGCAATGGAAGAAAAGTTAGAAATAAAATTTCTCCAATATTGGGTTGCTCCCAAAAAACTTCTAACCTATGCCACTGTCTTGGGCTTTGGCCAATTCAAAATGACATCAACCTTGGAGGGATCTATTTTCAACTCACCTCCTCCAACAATATGACCCAAGTATACTAAAGAATTTTTTTTGAATTCACATTTCAATGTCTATAAAAACAATTTTTCTTTCTTCAAGACATCTAACACTTTCTTGACATGCATGACATGTTCTTCACGAGACTTGTTACATGCATGAATGTAGCAGGAGGATTACAAAGCCCAAAGGGATAACCAACCATTCAAACAAACCTTGCTTTGTTTTGAATTTTGTCTTCCATATTTCTCCTTCAGTGATCCTAATCTGATGATAGCCACTCCTCAAGTCCAACTTAGTGAATACACAACATCTTTCAGTTGATCAAGTAAATCATCGATTCTAGGAAGAGGGTAACGATTCTTTACCGTAATCTTGTTACATGCATGGAATTCCACACACATGTGCCATACACGATCCTTCTTTGGCACTAAAACAGTAGGTGAACCGCATGGAAATTTGCTTGGCCGAATGATCCCCTTATAAAGAAACTCTTGAATTTGTTTCTTAATTTATGCATTTTCCATCACTGACATACTGTACATGCCAATGTTAGGAAGAGGAAAATCTTTCTGCAATTGGATTTCATGTTGGATTCCTCTTTTAGGAGGAAATCCTTTAGGCTCCTAAAACATCTCATCATATTGGTTAACAACCTCAACCAAATTATATTTCAACTTTGTATCACAACCTTGAAAGGATTCATTCTCAACATCATTCTTGGGTTTGATCATCAAAACTACAAATTTCTTTCTAGAGTTAACAAGTCTCTTCGTATGTCCAGCATTCATAAGTGAAAGGATTATTTTCTTGCGATAGGCTCTAGCAATGTACTCAATACCATATTTAAACAAATGATACTTGTTTTCATGGTGATGAGAGATAGCTCTTCTGTCATAAAGATATGGGCTTCCCAAAAAAATACCATATATGTCTAATGGCACTACATTAAGTTCTAATTTCAGTTTGCATTTTCTAGTTACTTGCAACTTTGCATTGTCACACACCCAACATAAATGATATGGTTTAGGCTAAGGAATGGTTTCCAAGTTCAACTCTTGACAATGTTTTCAGAAATGATATTTTCTTGTGAGTCACTATCAAATAGAGTATCAATTTTGTTATGTTTTGAGATAACTCTAATATGGAAAAGCTCTATTCTTTCTTTTTCATTTTGAGTTTCATTGTGGTTATTTGAAGAAATATTACTAGCAATGGATTCCTTACCTTTCAATCCCATAGTTGTGACCTTTGTTTCATCTCCCGAATCAAATCCTAAACCATGTTTTGTAGCTGCAACTGTCTTTTGTTTTCCTTTGTTGTTAAAATTTTTGGGTCTCATCTTAGGATGAATTTTCAACATTGATCTTCATCATGGCCTTCATTTGATCAATGCTTGCATGTTAATTTTTCTCCCTATTTCTTGATGGAAGCATTTTTCTTCCCTTTTCCTTTGAAATTACCCTTTCCTTTGTCTCCACCCTTAAATGGCTTTTTATTGCCCTCTTGTGGAACATTTTTCCCTCTTGATTATAGATGTGTTTCTTGTACAAAAACCTCATATAAATTTGTAGGGCTATACATGAGAATAGTGTGTCTCAAGTAACTATGTAAACCTCCAATGTATTTGAGTAAAGTGTCTTGAGAGGATAAATCTACACCCAATATCAATGCTCTCCTTCTAAACTTTTGGGTGTAACTTTTCACACTTTGACCCTTTAATTGCCTAAAGTTTTTGCAATCCATGATAGTTTTCTGCAAGTATGCTAAAAGATAAAATTGTCTTCTTAATGTAACAACAAAATCATTCCAAGAAGATAAAACCTTACCATGTTTCTTCATGTCCTCTTGAGTTTTGGCTTCCCACCAAATGGGTGTTTCACTTTCCAACCTTAATGAATCAAGTTGAATCTTGGTCTCATCATCTTTGATCCTTTGTATCCTGTAATACACTTCAAGCTGATGAACCCAGTTATCTAATTTCTCAGCATTTACCTCTTAGTTATACATAGACAATTCAAACTTTAGGTCAAGTTTCAAAAGTGGATTTTTACCATGTCCCTTTGGAGAATGTGAAGATGTTTGTGAAGCGGTTGATGTAGAATATGATGGTGGTGAGGATGGAGATGAAGAGAAAGGTGGAGTTAAAGGTGGTTTGTCACCATTCCCTTCATTCCATTTTGGAGGCTTGTCCCCATCTCCTCAATATAATTTTGGAGGTTTTTCTCCATCTCCCTTTGGAGGATTGGAGCTCTCACCTTGCAACCTTGTATTCCTCTATTCATAGAGAACTTTCACCATTTGTGTCATGTCAAAGAATTCCTTTTTGAAAACATTCTCATCCTCTGAAATATTATCTGTCCCTCCTTCATGTGCCATGACTGGTGAGGATTTTGGTGAAATTGGTGGTGGAGATTATGGAAAATGTACTCTCCTTGACCTAGCTTGAGGACTTGCTACCACAAGTTTTCCTTCTCCTATTTTGAGCTTAAACCTAGTAAGCATAAGTAACACTTGCAACAAAATTAAACCCTCAAAAGAACCAAAGAACCAAATCTCTGATACCAAATTGATCTGTATATATAAACTTGAAGGTTTATGGTGAAAATTGCAAGTGGAATGTTAGGTTTTTTATGCAATTATGTCAATTAAATTAACACATAAAAGATTATTTTTATCTTAGTTTTGCAGAAATAAAAGAGGCAACAATACCATGACAGCAAACACAATATAAAAAATGATGAAGGAGTTCACCCCTCTCGGGCTACTTCTCTTGGCCCAACTTCCAATGTTGGGCCTCTTTCATTATGCTCAAAAATATGTGTTTACATAAACTTGCAGTGTTCGGAATTCAAAAATATTGTCACCATTGGCTCCAAAACAGTAAAAAACCCCTAGCTTGGCTCTTTCTACACTAAAAAAGGTCGAAAATTGACTTAGTTATGCTTTAGAGAAATTTTCTTGCTAATTGTCCTCCAATTCACACCCACCTGCTATCCATTCTACAAATTTCGAATTTTGCAGCCATGTGGAGCGAAAAATTTGCCCTGTGCAGATGATATTTGCCTCAGTTCGAGTGGAAATTGTTGCTTCATTAGATTGTCTAATATCCCACATGAACCGATAAAATGGCGCCAAGTGGTGCATTTACCGTTGTCAGATCGGGATTAGTTCATACGAACTACCCACCAAAACCTTTACCTCTTGCAAACCAAAGTTGTGATTGGGGTTGGGTTTATTGGACCGTCGGTTAAGTTTGAAACCGGTGCGCCATAACATTAACCAAACCCCCGTTGAACTGTGGTGCAATTTGGTGTTCCGTTGGTTGTTAGACGCCCGAAACCCTGCCCAATACTAGTTCCATTCCTCGCCAACTCCAACCCATACTCTATTCAACTGTGGTCTATGCGCTAGTATCACCGTGGTTTTCATTGTGGGTTCCACCGTTTAACTAGCCCATAACATAAAACTTTGAACCCGTTCACATGTAACAAGAGTATTGACAATTGGTTCTATTGATTTGACTGGCCTTTAAACTTGCGGTTAGAACGGTGGTAATGTTGAACTGTGATCTGGGGCCGAGGGTTGACCCCATGCCCAGACCCCCCAATACTCCATACCATAAAGTTTAAATATGACTCGAGAACTATGGTTTTTAAGTGACATGGTAGGCGAACTGGCGGAGAGCTTTGCTGTTGGATGGAAGGTTGTGGTTTCGATTCACCCGGGGTCAGTTGAGACCATACCAAAAGTTTGCACCAATCTCGGGAGGCCACATGGTGGCCACTCATTGGCCCACATTGCCTCTCTTAATTAAACCACCTCAACCAACCTTCAACCAATGAAATTGCACCAATAAAAACCAACCAACGCTGGACACTTATCAATGAGACATTGGCCAATAAAAATACATGTACCATGCCCAGTCATTTCGTAGTCAGCGTACAGATTGTTGATTGGGCATCCCTGCAACTTCATTTTTTAAAATTTTAGTTATTTTCCAATTCTCTCAACCCAATATAGGGAGCATATGATATCGGTTTTAAGTGAAACGAGTTGCGTTGGATTCAGGGTGACAATATATTCGTTTTGGCACCAATTTCGAGCCATTTTGACCACTTTGAATCTTGATAATTTATTAATCCATTGGATCATGGTTGTCAAAGGCTATGCCTAGGCTCCATGAATATTCCAATTATATTTTTCTTTCAAGGCCAAAGAGCACCTCCCCCCCCCTTGCCACAATCGCTACCCTGTATTTTTCTTGGATTCCCCATCGAAGGATAATATATGAGAGTTATGTGAGCATATCCAAATTTGAAGTTTTTCTTTTGTAAGAGAGAGTTACCATGACTATTTCCTAAGTGTTGCAGATGAATTTAAAATTTGCAAACTGAATTAACAACTCCATCTGCCTTCATATCTATACAATGATTTAGGATTGGAGAGCTCTATATTTTTACTTTTCATGGGCATTGCTAAGATGACTTTAACTTTTCCAACAACCATTTCAGGTAAAGACAAATAGTCTTGAAAGTGCCTTATTTCTATTTATCAATATTTCCCAACAAATAAAATTTGGGTGAGCCATCCAAATTCTTTTGGAACGAGGTTTCCCTTTGAAGGGGACTCTATAGAGATCAATTGGTGATTCAAATAATTGAAGAATTATTTTTGGCCACTTGAATCAGTGGAGTAATTCTTGTAGAATATTTTTCCAAAAATGTTTAGTAAAATTGCATTCCATATATAAATCCTTGATGGTTTAATTTCATTGTGGCATAGAGGACATATTGATGGACCATGAATCTGTCTCTTGCTAATATTTTTCATATTAATGATTTTTTGATGAGCTAAAGTTCAAAATAACATATTGATCTTATGAAATCTATCGATATTCCAAATATTTCACCATAAATTGGATTTGGGATGTGGAGTAGGAATTTGGGATTCACATCCTTTCTTTGTTGTGTATATGGAATTTCCTTGTCCCCTCTTATTATATTCAAAAGTTGAAAGAGATGCACAACTAGTGAAAGGCATCTTGAACTCATGGGATAAATACATTAGATATAAAGTGATGAAAAACAAATTCCACCCACACCATTGACCCTTGTGGTTTCATATTCCATATTGAGATATCAAAAAGGGAAGGCCAACTCACTTGAGATAGTCATGGTTTGAGAGGGAGGAGAGACGGTTTTGATTCCAATGGAGAGTTTCTTAAAATACTATCCCTGTCAATATTGATTTTATTTCCATTACATGGTATCCATGTGAGCTTATCTTAGAGTACATGAAGAGCAACTGCCATTAGCTTCCATATTTGTAACCCTCCTTTTGATTTTTTGTGTTGATGCAAGCTTCTACTTCTATCTCCACTTAAGTATTGTTGATGAATTACGTGTTTCCATTATTTGTAATCTTCCACGATTGCCTACCATAATAACTTCTCACCTAGATCCAAGTTCATTAAGGATGGATATTTCACACCAAACCACCATGATTCATAGGAGTTTTGATAGTTTTCCAATTGACCAAATGATATCTTTTGGTATTTGTTTTCCCACCTTGCCATAAAAACCTTCTTAAATGTCAAGCAATAGAATTTCTAAAACATGGAAGCAAGCATTACAAAGAAATGGAATATTGGAAGAGCTAGTAGGACCATCTTTAGAAGGATCAATCGCCTAGCTAGATTTTTCCATTGGGCTCCCCATGAAGAAAAAAATGATTTTAGCTTATTCAAGACTGATTACCAAGAATGAGAAGTAATCTTAAGGATTATGGAGATTCCTAAATATTTGAAGAACAATCCTTAACCAAGTTGGGTAGGGATTTGGAGTTTAACGTGTATGGTTGCTTTCCTAGAGGTGGTATTCCATGTGAGGAGAAGGAATTTTTTTTGTTTATAAGACCCCTTGAAACCTAAATGAATTGTTTAATAATGTCATTGAATTTGGTAACTATAATTGTCCAAGATCTACCCAATAGAAGCATGTCATTGATCAAATAAGCATGGTTAAATTCCTTGACACATATGACTATTCTGATCTCAAGGAGACTACCAATCCTTGTTTCACACTATATATTTCTAATTAAAGAATCAATCATCGATATATAAAGCAAAGGGGACATAGGACACCTTTTTCTAAGACCATGACATGCTTTAAAAAACACATGTTGATCTACCATTGACTAGGGGCGAAATCTAAGGGGAGCTTATACAATCATAAGAAATAAATTCAAAGTTCAAACCATATTTCCGCAAAACATCATATTGAAAACTATATCTAACCCAATCAAAGGAATTAGTTAGTTCCAACTTTATAATCACTCATTTTTTCCATCGTTGCTTACTTGAGTGAATGGCTTCTCACTCCAGTTTGATGTTATCAATTATTACATGATTATGAATAAATCCACCTTGATTTTCATAAGATTGGCTTTGCCAAAAGAGGTTTGATCTTGTTTGCAATAATTTTTGTTGTTATCTTGTAGGATACATTAAAAAGAGAAATAGGTCAAAATATATCAAAGGAGGATGATTTAACTTCTTTCTGAATTTGGACTAGGAATGCAGAGTTGAACCCACCTCCCATTTTGGAAAAATTGGGACCATGAGATACAATTCTGACTAAATCCTTATTTATTATTGCCCAATAGTGCTTGTAGAAATGTACTGCGAAATCGTTTGGGCTAGGGCCTTTATAAGGATCAAAGGAATCTAGAGCTTCCTGAACCTTATCAACCAAAATTGTTTTTTTCCAGGTTGTTGTTTTCTTCTAGAGAGACTAAACAAGGGATAGGTTCAATCATAGATGTTTTTGCTTCTATATCCAACATATGTTGTTCTTTGTAAAGGTTAGCAAAGTGCATTGTTGTAGTTTCCTTGATTTGAGTACAAGTGGATAAAGTGGCGCCCTCAAAAGTGGTGATTTTATTCCTCCATATTCGTTGTTTGGCCTGCTTGTGGAAAAAAATATTATTTCCATCTCTTTCCTTTGGCCACAAACTTATAGATTTGAGTTACCAAAGTCTCCTCCATTCTCAATTATGTTTGAATTTTTTGAAAAGTTGTTTTGTTTTCCATAAGAAGTCTTTGAGTCATGGTTTGTTGCTCTATTTTTTCCTTGGATCTCTTTTAGCCAAAGTGTAAGAGATAAGATCGACTTATTTTCTTTTGCCACTTTTTTCTTAGCCCAACTTCTAAGAGCTAGCTAGACATGCTTTATTTTTTACTTCCAAATGTGAATCAAAGAGCCCTCGATCCATTAGTTCCATGCATTGGAAACAACCTCGAAGAAGTGGGAATTTGGTCCAAATGGGGTTGTATAGAAATGGAAGAGGGTCGTAATTTTTCAGGGAGTATAAATAGAAGGATATGGGTCTCTGATAAAAACTAGCCCAATAGAGTATTTAATATTGGGGAGCAACATTTTCTTCAAGAATGGAGTTGTTGACCATAAATCTATTAATCATGGCCATGATGTGGCCAAGCCTATAACCACCCCTCCCACATTTACCCAATTTCACAAGATCTTTGGGGTAAACATGAGATGAGTGTTGCTATGACACGACCCGACCTCTAGTGTTCCAGTTAAGGAAGTGGGTCCTACAAACTGACCACAATCTGACATCTTACAAGGACTAAAGATCACTCAGGAGCTGTAAAACCACCCAGGTGATCAATCCCTGAGTTGGAACCCTTTTTTATTGATCTAGCATCCAAAACACATGCACAACAAGGAAAGGGTGCAATTACAGGCCTCCAATCGCATGCATAGGCCTACTTCCATGCAATTATGGCACAAATTCCTTAATTCAATGCCTGGGGTCCTGATATTTGAGCCACTTTTCCAGGATAGTCTCCAGACCACTGCCCATAACTTCCTATAACTTTCCAAAATCATATTTAACATGATGGAAAACCTAAACATTCAAACTTGAATTAGAAACTTGACCTAGATTTCCTATAACAAATTATACATTTCGTCAAACATATGGCAAACATGTAAGCTACAAGTCATGAATGCATATCCAATTGAAAATTGATGGTATTCATATGAGAATCACCAAGAAGGCTCCAAGACCTCTCTTACTAGTTGTAATAACACTTGTTACTCCATGCACTCATCAACCATTTAATAACTTACCAAAATGTGTCAAGAGCCATAAATAGTATACATCATATAACTAGTAAATAACCAACATAGAAACTGTGGCGAATCAACAATAACATCACCATCATAGTCAAAGCAAATGCTCATAGATCGCAATAGGAAAATATATCATATTAGCATGTGAAAATTCCAACCAAGTAAGGGACTTCCACATACCACTTGACCATATATATGGACGAACCAAATATCTTTCATCCAATCACCCACGCGCCATATTCAAAGCATGAATGTGGGATCTCATGGAATAACCAAAACAAAACCAAACCAGTGCTTCCATAGGAAAAACCCCACTAACCCTCAATCATAATAATTCCACCTATATGATTCGTAGATCACTAACATCAACCAAATTACTCTCTACCCAAGTTGTCCAGGGCTCTAGGAACTAGTAAATCAACCAACGACCTTCAAGGACTCTAGAGCATTTGTTCCAACCACGGCTCCACGAACTAGTAACTCAACCCACAAATGGCTCCAGATTGTTTGTCCCAACCTACGACTCAAGGAATTAGTAACTCAACCCAAGCTTCAGGGATTCCAGAGCGTTTGTTCCAACCCACAACCATAGGGAACCTAAGCACCAATTAGAAAAATAAGTGGGAGACCCACAACGCCATGGCTAACCAAGAAATGGCAAGGCAAGGCTAAAACCCATTGTCAATCTAAGAAAATATCCATGCCAATGACAACACATAACCAGAGACTCGCATGCATATACAATGCATATAGAAATCAACAAGGAAATCACACATGCAACTTGTTACCTGCAAAGAAATCCAACTATAGTTATTGATCCCATTGTTTCCTTGTGCTTCCCTAATTTTCTTTTCATTATTTCTCAAATTCCAAGTGATTACCCAAGTGCTCCAAGAATGCTCCAAGATTTATCTAAGTGTGCAAGAGTATGAGAGAATGAGAGAATGAAAGATAGCTCAACCCAAAACTGTCAAAAGGCCAAAACTGGACAAAAGCTGTGAATTGTTTCTGTGATGCCTTTTTATCATTGATGCCTCTATTTTTTTCATTTTCCTTCATTTTTCCTCTAATTTCCTTTGCATGAAAATATGTGTCTCTTCACCCTCCTTTTCTCCTATTTTTCTTTATTTTCATAAATGTCAATTATTGCCTCTTTGCCTCTGCCAATGTCTTTGACAATTTTCATATCCATAAATATTCCACAAGTGATGTCCACTATAATGTTTTTCCCAACATTCAACTTGGAATATGTGTCCCATGACCTTGGTCTTATTTTATTTACATAGAAAAACAACCAGGGTTTGTTACAAACCCTTCCCGATTGGGGAAACAATGTCCTCAGTGTTCAATGATGCTTATAACCAACAAAACCTATTGCTTGTGGAACTTTATAACACAAATTGTTATAGTATTTGCAATGAAAACTATTGAGAACATGATAAACATACCATTTACTAGAGCTTTATAACACAAATCATTATGGTATTTGCAAATAAAAACCTCATATACTTATGCACCTTTGCTACAACCAACAAACAAACATATTTTTTATGGAGATTTGTAAGTCTGTCTCGAAACAATATTCACAATAATATATACATACATACAAATGCACATTTTCTTTAACCAAAAAACAAAACGATACGATGTTTGTATTAGCAACAAGGGAATCCAAAGGCTCGCACCTCCACCCTCAAATGTACTACTAGGTTTCACCTCCTTCCCAAAAATTCCATAATCCACTACCAAAATCAAACTTGCATTCAATTTCTAACGCTACAATCCTTGCGCTACTTTTTCTTCCAATAAATACTTACCAGCTCATTGTTCTCGGTCACACTCCCAATGTGCTTCTAGTTCCATATGACAATGTTAATGACCAAAACAAAATTATTCCTCGGCCTTCCCTTCTTTTCTTCCTAGTCCCTTGGGAAATCCAGTTACCCCCTTTTGTGCAGTCACTCACCTTCCGAGTTCCCCGACATTGATCCGGATTTATGCAGGAATGCAAAAAAATACACATACAGCCATATATACAAAGATGCAGCAGAGAGAATAATTATACATAAACATAGAGATGTAGTAGAAATAATACTTCATTTAATTAATAAAAGAATGACTGAAATATGTTTACAGACATAATGGAAATAAACAGCTAGGGCGTTGGTAGGCTTATCTCTAAGAAGAGATGTCGCGGCTACATGCCTCTGAACTGTGTTACAATGAGGCTTGAGGGCCTATTTATTATTGAGAAACAATGGAGAACTTGAAACTTCTAAAAACCTAACCCTAGGAGATGAAGCGCCAAAACTATAGGCCCCGTTTGGGTAAATTGGTGTTTCAACTTCCAGGGGACGTAACTTAGGCATTTGATCTCCGTTTGACGTGCTCAATAGCTCGTTATAAATATCTAACCGAGGAGTACAACTTTTGGTGTGAGGAACATTGGTCCAACCATGGACCCATGTTGCTCCCGGTTTTCCCAAAAAATGTCGTTTAGGGCCTCAAAACGTCTCCAGAAGTTTAGGACCCGAAAAACTGCTAAAAATAGTAAGTTGTGATGCAACTTAAAAACTGAAAGAACTGATGGTGGGGGTTCAAATGGAATAGGTAGGTGGCCACCAATATCCACCTGGATCATTAAGGCCCCAAAACGGCTCCGGGAGTGCAAAACCCGAAAACCTGCTAAAAATAGTAAGTTGTGCTGAATCTGAAAAGCTGCAAGAATTGATCATGCGGGTTCAAATGGAATAGGTAGGTGGCCACCAATATCCACCTGGATCATTAAGGCCCCAAAATGGCTCCGGGAGTGCAGGACCCAAAAACCTGCTAAAAATAGTAAGTTGTGTTGAATCTGAAAAGTTGCAAGAATTGATCGTGCGGGTCCAAATGGAATAGGTGGGTGGCCACCGATATCCACCTGGATCAGACATCCCCTTCTTTGTTGCACAGTCACTTGGGGCAATCCATCCTTGACAAGGATTCCTCGCATCGAAAGGTCCAAAAACCAAGGCATATCACTACCTCAAAACCAGCATACTTATCATATCATGCTCATGGAAAACAGTGGAAATTATTGGGTACTAGTGTCCCATAATGGCCCTGCTCCTGAATCCTTTACCAACACACCGCTGCATATTCCAATATTCCTTTTTATGTTGTTGCTTCTAACACTCTAACAGTTAGTTCCAACCACCAAAACCATGCATTTTCCGTGCTTTCCCGTATCAAGCACATAGTTTTATTAGACTTAAAAGGAATTGAAATAAACTCAAATCATACCTCATTGGTAGTTCATCAATAAGGTACACTTGTAATTTTTTTTACGTCCTATCACAACAAGTCAAACTAGTTATTTGATCAAATCATCATGTATAAACATATCACATCCAGTTAGCTCAAAACACACCCATCATAAATCAAAATCATAGAATTTGTGCATAAAAAAATGAAATGAAATACTAATACCTATCTTTCAAATGGTTTTTTGCTTTTGCCTTTATTCTTTGTCCTTTTCCGTACACACATTAAATCGATTTCCAAAATCGACAAGCACCCAGTGACTTCTCTTCTCTTCAACCATGTACACACACTAGATTGGTTGCCAGACTCGGAACACACCCAGTGTCTTCTCTTCTCTTCAATATCAACAAGAAGGGCATCCAAAGACTATATTGCCTCTACACTCAATATCAACAACTCAATCTTGGTCTATTCCAAAGTTGTTCCATGGCACCAGAGAATTTTTCCCAACCCGCAGTCTCTAGGGACTAGTAACTTAACCCACAACCTCTATGGAATCCAAATCTATTACAAGGCTCTAGCCCACAGCCTCCAAGGATCCAGAGAACCAATCCCCAACATGTACACATACATAGAGTGTACATCACAACATATACACCCACACACGATATATAACACAACACATACACCTACACGCAGTGTATAACACAATACATACACCTACACAGGATCTACCATGCTACACATAGTACAGCAAAATGAATACACAATACACATAACACATTACCACATGTACAACATATACACAACAACAATACTACACATACAAAGACCACACTATCTCTACCAGGAAACCTTGCCTCTAGTGTCTTTCCCACGCCTTGCTGCGTGCATCCACAACCCAAGTCTTGGGTTTGTGGTTCTTTCCACTATCCATGCTTGTCCCTGCATGTCGCAGATCACACTGCTTTCATTCTGTTGATGTATCCTTCAACATTTCCTACAATAACATAAACATATGCATAACTATAAGCACATAATATCAAAATTATATCAACATGATACTAACCTCACAGACCTTTCAGCGCTACTTTTCCCACTTGATTCTTCATAACCAAGAACCCTTTCATGCCATTCATCTGCATAAAACAATCATTCTTCCACAAGAATGATCCTTGAACATAAGCACAATCATGATCACAATATAATTACTAGTGTTCATAAGATCAAGATTAAGAGAACTTCATTTATCCGTGCAACACATGCATGACATTGAGAACAACAATTCCCAACATAGCAAAGGCATCTGATGCCTCAAATCCATTTACTTTACCTTTACTAATTACCTTTCGCGTGATTGTCCTGCCACTGTCCATTTTCCCCAATGAACCCAACCAACCCAACTGGTTGTCATATTCTTGCCTACAGATGCCCTTTATTCATGCATCGAGCTTCATTTTGGGCTTACATTACTTGTTGGGTTTCATTAAGCTCTCCCCAAGCTCTATTACTTCCTCTTCCCCTAACCAATTCCCAAGACCCTCAAAACATAAAATGCAAGAACAAGAATAAAACGTGAAAAACCAATAACAATACAACACCATAAAAAAACTAGCATGGCCATGCAGATGATGCAATAAAAACCACAAATTAAGCACAAAAAAATCACAAAACACCTAAAGCACAAAAATTTTAACAGACACCGTGACTCAACCCCCATGGTCCCCAGTGCTTCCAAAGGAAATCTCAACCAAAGCCTTCTTCAATATTTATGGCAGTTTCTTTTGCCATGCAATTCCATGCATCATACTGCCATAAACACATAACTGTCAGTGCATAATAAATATAACAATTTACCAGTTTCCTTACCTTGCTATGACAAGCACGTTGCTCTGGAACCGAACACTTTCACATATCATCTCCCAAGGGATTTTGATTCCCTTGACGAATCCAACTATCATACTTGCATCTGATCAACCATCTTCCATGTAGCTTCATCTGCCCCAAAGTGCTTCCATGCACTTTACTTGCTCTATTGCTCGGTCCCGGAGCATAAGCTCCTTCCGCTGCGAGCTGCATTGAGGCTATGCCTGGAACTCTACCACTGGTTGCACTTCCACCTCAATGATAAATTCCTGATGGTTTTCCTGCTTGTTATTGTTAAGTCCCTATAATACTAGTGTATCCCCTTATTGTTATTGTATTTTTGTGCCCATGTAGTCCCCATATTGTTATTATTGTGCCCCATATAAGCCCACTGTTGTTATTGTTGTGCCCTTACATTGTTATTTTTATGTCGACTAGGATTACATTGTGACTCATTGGACTCCTATATATAGAAAGGAGGTTTTTTCATTTGTAGAATTGTTCATTTATGTAATGTAAAGGAGGTTTCCCCCTCGAAGAGGTATATTTCTAAGTCGTTGATCTATCTTTTCTTATATTTTGTGAGTTGGTTTCATAATAGTTATCCATTGTTGCATAGATCTGGGGAATGCTTTGACCCACATCCCCAATTATCTGCGCCTCTTACACATTGTAGATCTAAGGCCTGTCACGATCCAATTGCGTAATTCTGATACAAAGGGAAATCCTTCCCGCGATGATCTCCACTATGGGTCCAACACCGCAATGGTTCTCTGATATTGCCTATTCTACTACTCCACATGTTGAGACCTGTGTCCTCTCTTAGTTGCATTAAACATCTTGTAAGGTGCTAAATTCCCTTATCACCTACATCCTAAGATCCTCCTCACTTCTTAGGCTATCTTCCTTTAGTATTCTCATTCCCTTTCTAGTCATGCTCGAAATAAGTATTGTCCTTTGACGGCTCACAACAATGCTTCACATCTTCCCACCATATATCTTCTTTCCCTTAAGACTGAATGCATCTATCTAGCTTTCATGTTCCTTGAATAATCATGCAATCTGAAGAACTTCTTCATCCCAAGCAACCATGCTTTTGCATCTTCTGACTTAGTCAACTCATCATTAAGGTAGGATACTTAACCTTCCTAAAATCTTCTGGAAAATTTTTCTTCTCGCTCCTCTTATAAGGATGATGGCGGTAATGACGGTGATCTCTGTCTAAACCAAAACTATAATGGAACCCATATGCACTACCTCTCCTATCACGTGTATTCAACCATCTGCCACCTATGATTATGTCATCCATGTCCAACCTATATCCTAATTGATACCTGCTACCATATACCCGATTAGTCCTTTCCTCTTGTCCACGATTGATTCTCAACTATCCATGTCTCTACAAATCCGATAGACTTTGAAGGACCACTGCATTAACTTCTTCTTTCTTTTCTTGAGCTTTGAAAATCATTTCTTGTGCCTCAATCAATCTCTCATTATCTGCCTTGAAAGTCACAATTTCTACCTTCAAGCTTATAAATGTACTTGTTGAACCAAGAGAATACTCCTCTCCTTGCTGCTCAACTGAGCTTTCCCATTCCATTGAATTCACATCAAGCCTATAATGGGAGTTATGTGGATTTTATTCCATCATTCTGCTCTTCTTCCTTGATTTTATATCTCTTGCAGTCATGCCATGTTATATAAACCAAATAGATACATAATAAACATCATACCTTAGTGTATCTCAAGGGAGGATATACATCTACACAGTTCAGTTCATATTAGTACGACAAAATACCACTAGTATATCAACTCATACATGAATATCATAACCATAACCATTTGCACATGCTAATACAGATTAGCATGATACATAATAATATCAAGACCTTAAACATAATGGCAATAATCATCATGCATATGACCGCAATGCATATAAAAATAAGTTACTACCATGCATGACTATCCGACACATGTGCATATGACCGCACTAATCAACTAGCATATATCATGCATGTAACCACAACAACAATATAATGACAAGCATGCATATAAGAACCATTAACTATCATACCTGCATGCCAAACATACAAACTTGTATGATGATCTACTTTTACCTCGATGTCCAGTGTTGCAACCTCGCTCTGATACCATTCTGTAACCACCCCTCCCACAGTTATCCAAATTTACAAGCTCGTCAAGGTAAACATGAGATGAGTGTCACTATGACATGAACCAACCTCTAGTGTTCCAGTTAAGGAAGTGGGCCTACAAATTGGCCACAAATTGAAATCCTACAGGGACTACAGATCACTCAGGAGTTGGACAGCAACCCCAGGTGATCAATCCCTGAAAGTGAACCTTTTTTCACTGACCTAACACCCCAAATTCATGCACAACAAGGCAAGGGTATGATTACATGCCTCCAACAACATGTATAAGCATGCTTCCATGTGGTTATGGCCCTGTTGTATGGTACAACAACCCTCCCCATTTCAAAATTTTAGAATAAAATTTGTTTAGAAATAGGTCCCCTTTCTTTTTAGATAGAAATAAAAGACTTTGAGGAAATATGATTATTTTAAATAAAACAATAAAAATATTCATTGTTTAAAAGTCATACATCGCATATCGCATATATCAAATGCAAATGAACAAATGTGACATTGAATTTTTCCGATCTGATGAACTATAAAGTCTTATATCGCATCGGCACAAAGCATAAAAGTATTCATGTTTAAAAAGTCCGATGCGATAAAGTAATTCACAATCGCAAATTGGTAGAGTCTTAAGGTTTCACATTTTGTTCAGCAAAACTCTGATGCGATGTAACTTATCGCAATCAAATTTTGAAAAGGATACCCTTCATTCGGTATATTTTATAAAATCTGATGCGATGCAATTTATCGCAATCGCATTTCGGAGAAGCAACATCACATTTACTTGTTCTATAAAATTCCGATGCGATGGACCCCACCATCATCGCATCGTAAATCGGCGGAAATCATGTACAACTTAATTCCTTTGAAAATATCCGATGCGATATACTATCATCGCAATCGCAAATCGATGGAAAATATGAGATGTCAATTGATTCCCTTTCAAAACCTCTGATGCGATGAATAGTCAGTCTTTATTTATCGCTGTTTGCACTGTGCATATATTATTATTGGTCAATCGCAATCGGAAAATTCAAATGGAAACTTTTACATTAAAAGTTCAATATTTCTGATCTCTGATTATACGAACATCATTAATTGAAAATCAAACGATTTATGGTAATCGATTCTAATATGAATGCGTAAATGTGCCTCTCATGGAGGGAATTTAAGTTTAATACAAAGTTAATCAATTTGGATCTTTAATAAAAATATTTTCACATAGTTTTTCTTTTAACTCCATTTCTTCTCACGCCTGAAAGGTTTTTTCTCATTGAAGAGCTATAGAACATCAAACCCTCTCGTTCGCCGAACTATTGAAACAATACCAGACGAGAAGATGTCTAAGAAGTTTAAGAATTCAAGAACTGCTACCACCTCAAAGACCGCTGCCACTACCACAATTCCAAAAGAAAAACTAGCTAAAATCAAGTTGGTTACAGATACTGCATGCCATGGGCTTGGAAAGCTTTCCTAGGAAGACGTTTATAACTTGCTTGAAGCAGAAAAACCTACTATTATAGAGGTAAAGGCGACAGTACCAGATGAAGACTCAGATTCTAATGTTGATAGTCCTCTCAAAGAACTTGCAAATTCTTTTCTTCATAGAATTGCAGTCGGGCGAACATGTTCTCATATCATGATATAATACGATGGGTGATAGACAACACTACCATCACAAATAGAACATTTGTCTCAGCTGCGGGAACAATTTTTGGGTCCTTTAGAGCAGAAGATATCAAAGCAATGTACCATTTTCCAGACCCTCAAAAGATCTATAACAAAACCTTCATTAAAGATTTCGTCGCAAGAAATGAATTTCAATCAAACCCAATTAAGGAATGGAGACGAGCTCCAGAGAAACATAAAAATCAAGCATCAGGTATGTATTCCGTGGAGTCTCTTGCACCCCCGTATTGCTATGCTGCTACGATGATGTGTAGACTTTTTGGAAATGATAATTCTGCAAGGTTTTCAATTCAGATGGTACTCCTGATTCATTCTACTTTGAATTTTGAAATTATGGATTGGTCAGTTATCCTTTCTGATAAGATCGCTAACAGAATTCTGGAATATAGAAAGGATAAAAATAGTGGAATTACACCCCCATTTCATTTATGTGCCTATATCTTAGATGCTTTTTGTTTTAATTCTGAATTCCCTATTCTGGGTTGGAAATGGACCTCACAGGAACCTGTCCCGATTCACATTTACCATAAAATCTTGTGGAAGGCTCATTTCAAGAACCATGTATATAGAATTTTCCATGGCTTTATGTTACCCATTTACCAAACCATTTTTAATCAATTTCCTCCTCGGCTCTCTAAAAAAGAAAAGCTTGATATATCCCTAATCAGCAATTGGTTTGGAGAGGAAAATTTTACCTATATTAGAATTTTTGGAAGCCTTGTTGAACCTCATATATTTCCCCTATATGTCCCTGATAAACTTTTAGGTCAAGAAATTTCTTATCAGTTGACAGAAAGAGGAATTTCTAGGTCTTTAAAGAATTCCAAAAAATTGATGTGGCCTACCTTCCCTTTTCATTGTGGAACCTATACCCTGAATGATTTTAAGCATGTTGAAAAGGAAGTCCTTAAGATTAGAGATCTTAAGCTTGCAACTGTTCCAAGCAGGCAATATGATCCAAATAAAGTAGCTTTCAATTGCACAACTATGGTCTAAATTTCTAGGTTTGAGCATGAGCCTGATGATTTTGATGATTTATTTGTTTCGATTGAGAAATTTTCCCAAGTTTATGACTTGGCTAAATCTAAGTTTCAACAAGAAGATATGAATATATTTATGCAATTCAGAAGTCAGAGATTACTGAAAGTTCCCCTTGACCAGCTAAGGATTCATTTACAAGAAAATGAAATTATTGAAATATAACAGAAGAAGAAGGAAGATACAGCCAGCAAAGCAGGAAAAGAAGTGTCTACCAGCAAAATTGATATGCAGACTGAGAAGGAAAGTACAAGTAGCAAGCCTAATGTGCAAACAGAAAAGGAAAATATTGGCAGTAAGACTAATGTGCAGACTAAAAAAGAAGACACAGGTAATAAGCCAGATGATCAACTTGATAGAGAAGAGACCACTAAGAAAGTGGTAAATTCTGCTAAAATTATTGTTACTCCCCATTTGCTAAGTCAATATGAACAATTCGCTCAGAAAATAGGGGAACAAAATAATCCTCAAGTTGACAATCTAAATAATCAGGATATGGAGATCATTCCTGAACATCCATCAGAAGAAATTGTGTTGAGAATTGAAGAAATCCCTCCTCTGGATATCTTTTATAGTCCTAAGCATAGGGTTGTTGTTAGGAAACAAAGGAAAAGAAGGAGGAAAAATCAAGAACCACTTTCAACCCCACAAGTTGAATTCATGAATATTGTCTGGAAGAACACTAAGGTAAATCCTTCAGAGGATCTTAACAAACAATCACAATATGCAGGTGCCTATAGTGTAGCCACTATAGATAAAGCTACTGAAGTCACTCAAATGATAAAGCAAAAAGACTTACAGATAGCAATGCTAGAGGAGAAAGCAACAAATGATCTGGAAAAGATAATGCAGTTGGAGCAGCAGTTGCAAGAAGAAAGACTCAGAGCCAAACAATTGGAAGAGTAATTGAGTATTGAAAAGAAAAAACTTGATTAGAAAGCTTTGAATAAACAACAACAGTTGACTCAAGAGGTGTCCAAATTACATACCATGCTGCAAAATGAGAAAACTGCCAAAGAAGAGCAAGAAAAAATATTTCAAGCAAGATTGGATAAATTTAAGGATTATCCTAAAATTGACCAATTTAAAACTGAAGCTTTGGAAACAAATAAGCTATTGTCTCAGCAGTTGGATGATCTCTGTTAAAATATTGCACAAGCTGAGCCTTTATGTGAAATAACATCATCTCTCATAGATGAAGCAGTCAGCCTTAGAATTGAATTTGATAATGCAGATGATAAGATTTCGGAATTTATTTCATGGCAGGACTCAAAACAAGGAAAGAATGCAAATCTTCCCAGGATCGAAGAAAGGCATAAACAAATTTTGTTTGCTGAATGGGAAGCACAATTGATTAAAGAAGAACGTGCTACATCAAGGACCAGAACCATGATGAACAATCTGACACAGTTAGTTAATGATATTTTATATGCTACTAATTTAATTTCAGATTGTATTCCAAGTAAATTTCCAAAGGTGAAATAAACTGATACCAGGTAGAAGCATATTTAATTACATGGGATTTCATGTGGACATATTTAATTAAACCACACAGTCAACAGATGGCAATCAAATGCCTTTCCAATGCCATCAATTGCATCATTCCAGAGCTCTTTGATGCCACATACACCAATAATTTGCATTCGAGGCTGAGTCATCCAACCAAAGTTAAAGATGTGATTAAAATCTGCCACCTCAGCACATTGAATATGGAAGAAGTTCAATGAATCTATTTTATTTGATATCTCAAGTTTTTTTTCCCAGATCTCCGATGATAATTTCTAGCATAAGTTGTAGTTAATTTGTTTTGTTAATTTCCTATTTAAACCCCTTTCAAACATTTGAGAAAGGGTCCTGAATTTGTAATATTTTGGCTTGGATCATACATTTATGTACTCCATTGACTATTTTATTTTTATAAAGGATCGCATCCTGTGATTTATGGTGAATTATCTTTAAGAGTTTCATTTCTGTACCTTGGAGGTTGTTCTAAGTTAAAGCACAGGATCTGGATATCGAATTGCATCAAGAAAATATCATAATGAATCTGGTATTTCTATCGATTTACTGTTATTTTCTTTATGTAATGAAGCATTCTCTTTGAAATTTTCTATCATTTATATATGCTTGTTTTCTCAAATATTTCTTTATCATATCATTTCTAAAGATATAGAAATATTCATCTATCATAGTCTATGCAAATGATATATAGAATTATGAATGCGATGTGCTATTATAACTCTGTTTAATTTCTTAAACAGAGTTATCATTATATGATACTGCATCTTTCTATTAAATAATAATACATTTTCATGGTTATTTTTTTAATTAAAACAATCTTTAAGTCGTATTCATATTTAATACCCGGGTTAGTTATAGAATTGTTTACAAATCATAGATTAAATTAGATAGAATAGTTTATTCAGTTAGTTCCATTATCCACTTATACAAACACTCCATCACTAATCCATTTATTATTAGGAAACTGGTCCTATAAATCCAGTCGGAGCCACCACACCAAACGGAAAAGGAGTTGTCCTAAGGTCCGGACCGGGTGGTTTTCCCCCAATGCTTGAAGCAACGATTTTCGAGGCTTCAACAGGCCCAAATTCCTTGGTTTAGTGCCTACGGTCCCGAGATCTAAGCCACTTTTCCAAGCTAACCTCTAGACCACTACCCATAACTTCCTGTAACTTTCCAGAATCATATTTAACATGATGGAAAAGCTAAAGATTCAAACTTGAATCATAAACTTGAACCATACTGCCTATAACACACTATACATTTCGTCAAACATATGGCAAACATGTAAGCTACATGTCATGAATGCATATCTGATCATAAACCGATGGTCTTCATCTGATAATCACCAATCCCTCTCTAACTAAATGCAATAACACTTGTTAGTCCACACATTCATCAACCATTCAATAACTCATCAAAACATGTCAAGAGAAATAGATAGTATACATCATATAACCAACATAGAAACCAGGGAAAATCAATCATAACATCACCATCATAGTCAAAGAAAATGCTCATAGATCACAATAGGCAAATACATCATATTAACATCTGAAAATTCCAACCAAGTCAGGGACTTGCACGTACCACCCAACCATAGATTGGTCTGAACCAAATCTCTCTTTCAGCCAATCATCCTCACGCCATATTCCAAGCATGAATGTGGGATCTTGTGGAATAACCAAAACTGTAATAACCCTCTATGGATTATTCCAAGTTTTTACATTTAATTTCAGATACTGCTAGAGAGGGACTTAGTGCTAAATCGACCGACAAGGTATATCACTGTTACAACTATCATTCTTCCCATGAATACAATCTAAGACATCCTTTTCATGAATAAATCTAAGCATATATAAACATAAGTCAGCAGTAATACGATTTTATGCAGATCAGCAATGAAATTTCAATTTTTCATAAGGAACTAAGCTATACATGGGAAATACCTGGAATACAGCTGATGATTTAATGGTGGCTCTCCTCCTGTGATGTTGTGGTCTCCTCCTGTGATGCTGTGGACAGTTGAACAGTTCACCGAAAGAATATAATCCTCCCAGCCGATCTAGGAACAATCCTAGACCCATAAGATGACTCTTCTGCCCCCGTGCCCAGAATCCCCAAGAACGATGAGACTCCCTTCCAGTACTGATAGTATCCTTCAATCCTTCCTTTTGACAGAATGCAGAATTTTCCCAAAATATCGTCCCCTTCCCACTTCACATCCTCTCCGTTATATCATTTTTCTCCACTGCCCTCAACTCCCGTAGATATTATGGAATTTATGAGGCTATGCATGCATTTAAGGAGATATTAATTTAGAAATAAGGTTTTGGGGTCAAGTGCATGAAATATCCCCATTGAGTCCTTATCTAGTTACGTAGATGTGATGGCTTTATGTAGAGCTTAACTTGGATTTGTATTATGTTTGTTTTGAACTTAATTAATTTGCCTTAATTAAATTATTTTATTACTTTATTGGTTCACCCACATATAATTTTTACTAAATTAAAATCTGATTTTCTTAAATAACACTCTCCCATACCTGTTGATATTTCGTTATTCTTACTTAGGTAGCCTTAATACTAGTGCGGGGTATGCGATATAGGCATGTGTAGCTATCGTATGCATATGTCGTATACTCACTAAGGTTATTTTACTTATAAATTAGGAATGGGTCATTACAAAAACAAAACCAAACCAAGGATTCCATAGGCCAAACCACCTCAACCCTCCATCATAGTGATTCAAACTTTACGATCCAGAAATCACTAACATCAACCAGATCGGTCTCTTCCCAAGTTTTCCAGGGCTCCAAGAACTACTAACTCAACCCACAACCTTCCAAGGATCTAGAACGCTTGTTCCAACCGCGGCTCCAAGAACTAGTAACTCAACCCACCAAGGGCTCCAAAATGTTTGTCCTAACCTACAGCTCCAGGAACTAGTAACTCAACCCAATTTGTTCCAGGGCTTCTAGAATGTTTGTTCCAACCCACAACCATAGGGAACCTAAGCTCCAATCAAAATAACAAGCGAGAGACCCCCAACACCATGGTTATCCAAGAAATGTCAAGGCAAGGCTAAAACCCAATGTCAATCTAGGAAAATTTCCATGCCAATGATAACACATAACCAGAGACTCACATGCATATACCATGCATCTAGAAATCAGTAAGGAAATCACACATGCATCATGTTACCTGCAAAGAAATTCAATTTTATTTTTTGATCCCACTATTTTCTTGTGCTTCCCTACTTTCATTTGCCTTTTTTCTTCATTTCCAAGTGATTTCCAAGTGCTCCAAGAATGTTCCAAGATTTCTCTAAGTGTGCAATTATATGAGAAGATGAGAGAATTAAAGAGAGCTCAATGGCTAAAACTGGACAAAATATGTGAATTGTTTCAATGATGCCTCTATTATTTTCATTTCCCTTCATTTTCCTCTAATTTCCTTTGCATGCAAATATGTGTCTCTTCACCTTCCTTTTCTCCTATTTTCCTTTATTTTCATAAATAAATGCCAATTATTGCCTCTTTGCCTTTGCCAATGCCTTTACCAATTTCCATATCCATAAATAATCCACAAGTGATGCCCAATATAATTTTTTTCCCAACATTAAGCTTGGAATATGTGTTCCATGACCTTGGTCTTATTTTATTTAGCTATAAAATCAACCAAGGGCTATTTCAAGATCCTAGATCTATGTTTGACCAAGTGATTTTTCCTTTGAGGGGCTTCAAATCTACCAATTCAAGTGTTTAGATAAAGGTCTCTCATGGATTCTCTAAAAGGAACTATGATCAAAGATCCCCCTTTTTTTTCCCAAGCATGAATGGTGGTATTGAAATCTCTTAAAAAATGTTATTATATTCCCAAATTGTATTCTCTTATACTTAAGAGATAATTCCAACAAGAAATTTTGTTAAGATACGATTTTGGCATGTTGATTTTCCACGATCTTGAATCTAGGATAGAATCTTAAAATCCCTAACGCTGCCAAACCAAGAATCTCAACGATACTACTTTTCACAACAAAATATAAATAGTAGTAAATCACATATCCACAAAATATAGACAACTTTTTACAATTCTCAACCCAGCTTCGTTATATTAACAACATATAATACAATGGTCTAGGGCTCTCGTACTAGGGATAATGGCCCTCATACATCCACTAGTACAAGATACTCTGACCATTTGGCTATAACATGCTCTCACATCTCCTCTCAGTTGTACCTTGTACTTTTCCAATCCTTTGGCTCTCGATCTGCAGCTCCTGCCTCTATCAATGCTCCATGTCCATTTGCCCACTGAACCTCGACTGTCAATCTTCTCTCTAGTTGATCATGTGTCCACCAATGCATCAACAAATTGATACTCTTGTCAAGTTGTTCACAGCTCCACTTGTGAAAAACTCTCAATCTGCCCACTACTTCTCCTCAGCTACTCAAGGACTTCAACCCACTTGTTGAGGTATAAAAGGTGTCTTTTTAACTCCTATTTATCCTACATTAATTATCAATCTAGGTAGGAATTTTTATCTCAAGAGTGTACTCAGTCTGAGGCTGCAATTCAATCTAAGATTAATGCTTTCTAGTGTGTATTACATTTTTGCAACTACAAGAGTAAACGGATGCTTGGAAATGAAATATAATTACAACAATATGAAAATCAATGCTTTGAAGTTCATCATTCACTCAACAATCAACAGTCAAGGATGCAGTCGTAATAACTCTTTCCTCTGTCAACTGATGTAAATGAAATCAAATAAGAACAAGATAATCAATCTGAGAACGTAGGCAGCAATAACCAATATCCTTTACAGTTGATGACCTTACACTCCACACTAAAGCAATTAAATGGAAATGGCAACTGTGTTAAATCACTAATGCTGCTAATGAAAATAGACTAAGCAAGCTCTCTGTAATAGCACTCCAAAGTAAAACCAAACTCTTGCAAGAAAGGAATAAACAGTAAAGCTAATTTAACAGAAATGAATAGCAAATCTATTTACTGGAAATGAACAGCAATCGGAAATGAACAACAAATTCTATCTAATGGAAATGAACAGCAATCCTGAAATGAATAGCAAATTCTATCTAATGGAAATGAACAGCAAATTCTATCTAATGGAAATGAACAGCAATCCTGAGTAGCAAAGCTCTGTAGCTGCAAAGCATAACAATACAAATTATAAAGGAATACATATCTTGTTATGTAGAAAGGAACGGCAATGCAATTCACTAATGCCACACACCAATTTCATAAATCATTAAACAGTAAGCTATAAACCAAGATAACTGTGAAGCTATACGATTAAAGGAAATGAAAACTAATGCAAACCACCACACGACTGGAATTGAAAAGTAAAGGTACAAATAGCAAGTGGATCCACCAGGGTCGGGCCCTTAGCCACCAGTGAAGCACCATCGAACTACTCCAATATCAAATAATGGAACGGAAACCAAGTTATGTATTAATCATATGTAGCGGAATTACAAACAATCACACTCTGTGTTAATTAACAAGAGTTGATGAGAAATTACAAAAGGAATTCTGAATAATCATAATCGTAATGTCTAACTATTTGATTTCTACAAGTGTTGTTCTTTTATAACAGCCAGCAGAAGAAACAAGAAGTATAGATAACTTTGAACAGTGATCCCTTAGGATCAAGAGATCCTGAGGGATTCACTCTATCTTCTATTTTCAACTATTGTTTTGCCTTCTTGCGCTGATGCCGCGTTGTTCCTTTCTTCCTTTTAGCTATGTGCTCCAATCTTGGTCTTCTTGTCTGGATACGGCCTTTTGTTGAAGGGATAGCTCTTACACCTGCCTTGTCTTTTCCTCCAGGATGGTGGTTTCACACTTCATTTATTTCCTATATAGAAGAAAAGACAATCTTTAGTTAATTTCACAATAAACACTAATCCCCTCAATTCTATTGTAATTCTTCAATATATTATCATTCTAGAATATAAAGGAGTCATGATTAAAGGAAAAAGATAAAGAAATACATGGCAAATTCATAAATTTTCCAATGCTCAACACACCCCCCTGATTACCCTTTTTCATGTCCTCATGAAAACCATAATTTACATGTAAAGTAGTTAGAGAATAAGCTGGAGAGGGTTTTTCATTAAGTGGTATAAAACCATGATTTGCAGCTAAAGCTTCAAATACATGCCCTATCTGCCCTTCAGGTAATTCATATTCGACCTTATAGTCTGCTGCAAGATACTGGATAATAGGGCTTCGATATCTACAACCTAGCCAATATGGGCCTTCCCTCAAGATGAGGTTACTATAGATAACCAGGCAGTTGGAAGTTAATTCAAAATTTCTATAATTGAATGGCCCTTTGTCTTGAATATTTCGATTGGAAATCCTCCATCGGTTCACCCCTAACCCAAAGGTCTAACCCATTTTCTTGGCTCTGAAAAGTGTTATAGGCCTTGAGCCATTTTAACTGGTTAACAACAAATGAAATGAATGCTTGATATTGGACATCTCCCACAAAAGGACTGGGATTTATCTCCATTTCCTCTTCCAATATAAAATTGTGCAAATAAAATTCACAGAGTAGGCGCTGAAATTTTACTCCATAGAGTTTGCAGCAGCTTATGAAATCATCTACAGTTTTTAATTCTATAGGTTTTCCTGCCTTAACAGCCTTAATTTTTAACTGTAAATATCGTTCTAATAAAAACAAATCATAATTTTTGGCAGGGCACCTACATGCTAGAACATTTGTGTATAGAGAACAGAGAGTATCCATTCAATTCCTGATTTTTTTTAATCTATTCCTTACCTCTTCAAATTTCTCTTCTGCCTTTCGACATTTATCGAAAGCTTCTGCCTCTGATGCATTGATGTGCCTTAATTGCTGCTGTAACTCCTGGTATTTCTTCTTGGGAACAGTCTCTTCTTCGAGCTTTTCTCTAGCCCTCTGAGCTTGTGCCAGATCCTCTTGGAGTTTTTCTATATCAAGATCATTTAACAAAGAATTTTTATTGCAGCCTTGTGCACTTTCGGTTGAGGTAGCTGCGTTTGGAACAATTGTATGTTGTTCCTTGCCTTCTTGAATGGATATGGGCTCAGCCTGAGTCTCCATGGCCCTTTCATTCTAGGGTTCCATGGGATGCCTACATTCCCCATTTTTGGGGTTCTTTTAGAGGTTTTTCCCATTTTTAGAACCCTAATCATCTGCCTGAGTTGTTTTACCAATTTTTGGAGCTTCTTTTGTTCCTTCCGTAGCTTCTCAAGTTCATTTGTCTTCTTCTTCTTCTTGGAAGGAACAGTTGTTCCTTTTTCTGCACTAGGTTGCTCGGCTAGGGTTTGTTCTTCAGTGGTCGTGCCCTCACCTAGGCTTGCTTCCAAGGATAATTTTAAGGATGGAAACTTATCTTGAAGTTTAAAAAATTGGCGAATCTCAGTAGTCCCTAATATGCAAACTATAAAAATTTTATTGATGTATTTGTAAAATTATTCAAATTTAAAATGATATTATATATATTTTCTATATAATGTTAGCGATTTTTAACGTAAAATAATTTTATATTGCAAAATTTGGGCGAATCATTTTTATAAAAAAATGGAAATTGGCGAATCTTTTTTTTTAAAAACCATGGAAAATTAGCCCACCTGCGAATATTAGCCCCTAAAATTTTCCATGCTTGCTTCTATGTTTTCCATTTGGAACACTTCTTCAGTTTTCACATTCTCCAGGCTAGGTTCCTTAGGGGAAGTAACCCTAGTTTTTTCTGTTGTTTCCTGAGGGGTTTCTTCTTCTACCTCTTCCTCCTCATGCATCTCCTCAAACGCATCCTTGCTGATGGCAGAATGTTCCTGCAATTTTTCTATCTCAATATTGAGGTTGAGCAGACTGTGGGGTTGTATATATTCACTCATACTGGCCAAATTTTGGGCCAATTCGTCCTCCTGTAATGGATTATGCGGTGGGATTTCACTGGAGGTTACGGGAGGTTCTACTTCCTCCCTTTCTTCTTCATTGGTATGGTTACTTTCTTCTTCTTCATTAGTATGGTTAATTTCTTCTTCTTCACTGGTATGGTCACTTTCTTCTTCTTCATTTTCTTCTCCTCATTTCAGTTGCAGGGTTTGCTCTTCTTCCTTATCTTCTCCTCCTTCTTCTAGTTGCGGGGGTTTCTCTTCTTCAGAGCTACGTAATTCCAAGGGTTGGCTGCTACTGCCCTGAAGGTTTCCTAACATTCCCCTACTTCTTCTTAATCTGGAGGACTGTCTATGTTTCAGAGGTTCATTTGTTGTGCTGGTGACTCTTTTTCATTTTGGAGCCGGTAAGGCTGTTCCTCCGTCAATTGAGAATACCAATTCTTCCCAACTAGTCTGTTGTTGTGCAAGACTGAAACTGAATATTAATTGAATTATACAGTGGTGACTTACTACCATCTCTGTATGACGGGATTTCCTTATGCTCCGAGTAGCGTCATGCAATAAAAAATTTAAAAATGTAGGCAAATTCACAGCACATTTCTGTTTTAACACTGCTAATAATTTTAGGTGGCATGATCTTACCACATCCTTTCTTCCGTCGCATGTAATGTAGCTTTGCAGTACTCTGGCCAGTTTTTTCCATGGTTCTCCCAGAGTTTCCGGCTGGACTCCTTTTCCTTTGACACTCAGGGTCTATCCTTCGTCCCGAAAGATGTTCATGGCTTCTTGAAGTTTCACTTTTCTATGGGTCCATATGGGTCCAACAGCTGGTGGACCAGATACCTCGGGGATTATTGCATATTTCACTGTTATTTTCCTTCCTCTTACAATGGAATAACCCTCCTGCAAGTTTTGTAAAAACTCGATGGCCACAGTTTCGTGGGGCTGTTGTAGTCGTGTGAGATATGTAATCCATCTTTCTCTCTCCAAGATTTCTCGTGCAGCGTTGGAGACTGTTAGAACTTGTGGTTCGCTACGTACTACTCGTCCTCCCATTTTGTCTAAACCCTGCACACTGTTAATTCTCCACACTAATACATACAAATGGCAATGGAATAGTTGTTATGCATATTGGAAAAATATCGTTAAACTTACTATTTCTCAAAACTGATAAACATAGGGAATTGACCCATATGCAAGCATATTTAAAAGTCACATGTGCCCCCGTAAAATATGATAGGTCGCCCTCGACTGTCAAATGGAGGAGCAGCGTACTGCGGGAAGTTGTACAGCATAGAAAGGCATGCATACTTATGATATGATCAAAAAAACTATCAAATTACTGAAATCGAGGCATATCATGAAATCGGGAATGGATATGAAATGCGATGTAATGATTTGAACATAAGGAAAAGGACAACAGACATAAATAAAAGTGCTTATGTGGTCATTATTCACTTAAACCTTTATGATTGATTTATAAACAATATTTCATGTATAAATGTTCAATAAAGGGGTTTTAGAATCATAATCTCATTTGTAATTAAGATAAAGATATAAGAAAAGGGTTTATAATTTCTATTGAGTTGTGAAAAATATGACTCGAATACCATCAACAGAGCTCTATTGCCCACAGGTGTCCATAACCTTGACAAAGTTTCTTTTTCACCCTTGGAACCATAATCCTTTATATATGCCTAGGAAAGTGCTTTTTGATGTCATGATGGAGGCCATTTTGCTGGCTTGGCAACCAGATGAATCACAATGCCATTCACAAGGAAGGAGTGAAAAGTGGGCAGGCCGGCTCGTGATGAGACCTCATGTTCCAAGGACTTTTTATTTTTCTGAGTTGCCCATTGGATCATGTCCCTGGTGTGGTGGCCATAATGGAAATGCCACTTCACTTCTTCCTTATGATCATGGTAGGTTGGCTCATGATGAGACCCCCTATCCTCCATCTGACATATCATAGAATTGTTAGTAATCATATAGATATTTTTGTCTTTTTCTTTTTCTTTTATATAGCACTTGCCTATTTATGTATAAAATATGGCTCAACACTCCTTAAGAGTAGGGATTGTGGAAGAAGTCTGGACATCTCAATAGAGAAAAATATACCCTTATTCTTATTCAATAATAAAATTCAAAGAGAATTATGAGGATTTAGGGAAGAACCAACATGATAAAAATAATCAATCAAATTAGTTTTAGTGAAAATAAAGACAACACAGTGATAAATATGGTTGTGCTCTTTCCTTTTCTCTTATCAATACAAATCAATTTCTTTAAATATTACAATTTCTCCTTGATTTGTTGATTCCAGTAACCTCTAATTTTTGTGTCCTTGCATAGATTTGTATGTTTTCCTTGAAAGGATCATGAAGAATTCACAAAAATTCTCAAAATGTTATTCTAAAACAAGAAAAATGCACTCAAAAAGTGTTGTTCCTTAGATGGAACAGTTGTTGTTCCTTAAGAGGAACAACAGAAAAAATCTACGAAAATGTTGTTCCTTTCAAAAGGAACAACAAAAAAAATCGGCAAAAATGATGTTCCTTTTGAAAGGAACAGCAAAAACAATCAATGGAATTTTTGTTCCTTTTAAAGGGAACAGCAAAAACAGTTGGCAAAAATGTTGTTCCTTTTAAAAGGAACAACAAAAACAAACAGCAAAAATGATGTTCCTTTTGAAAGGAACAGCAAAAAAACAGTCGGAAAAAATGTTGTTCCTTTTGAAAGGAACAGCAAAAAAAATCGGCGGAAATGTTGTTCCTTTTGAAAGGAACAGCAAAAAACAGTCGGCAAAAATGTTGTTCCTTTTGAAAAGAACAGCAAAAACAATCGACGAAAATGATGTTCCTTTTGAAAGGAACAGCAAAAAACAGTGGGAAAAAATGTAGTTCCTTTTGAAAGGAACAGCAAAAAGATGAACACGCAGACGCGTTGTTCCTTAAGAGGAACGGTTATTATTCCTTATAAGGAACAACGGATGTTCCTTAAGAGGAACAACACAAAAAATAAAAGAACACAAGATTGTTGTTCCTTAAAGAGGAACGGTTGTTGTTCCTTAAGAGGAACAACATGAAAAATAAAATGTATACAAAAAGAAGAAAACAATAAGAAAAATTAAAAGAATATCTTATGTACAAACTTTCAAAAATAAAGGAATCGTTCAGTGAACGAATTCTAAGGAAGAGTTATCTCCCTCTTCAAGAATCTGCATGGTAGAATCTTCCCGTAATTGCTGGTAAAAGGATTCCCAATTAAGCGGTTTATGGTAAAGTCGTACTCGGCCGTTTGCTTTGAAAGAATGTCCAGATCCATCAATGGTAGTTAATGTAATGGTGCCATTGTCATGCACTTTCTATATCTCATAGGGTCCAAGCCATCGTGTCTGGATTTTTTCAGGGAAATCCTGAAACCTAGAGTCATATAGGAGTGCCCAATATCCTTCATGGAAGATTTTATTTTTAATGAGGGCGTCGTGTCATTTTTCTCTCTGTTGTTGAATTAGAGCAGTGTGTTGGAGGGTGGAGAGCCTAATTTCATCCAAATCATTAATTTTCTATAATCTACTAACCTGGGCTTCATTTAAATCCAAACCCACCTCCTGGGTTGTTCTTAATGTTTGAATTTCAAATTCAATTGGAAAGATGGGTTATTTTCCAAATGCTAATTGATATGGTGAATACCCAATGGTATTTCTCCATGTTTTTCGGTATGCCCACAAGGCTTCCGGCAATCTTAAAGCCCAGTCACGTCTGTGTGATGCAATTGTTTTTATAAGTATAGATTCTATCACCTTATTTGTGCTCTCTACATGGTCATTTTCCTGTGGATGGTATGGGGTTGTGATTTTGTGCTAAATGTGGTAATTTTATATTGTTGCAACGATTTTGTTACCTACAAATTGCAGTCCTCCATCTATAATTACATCCCTTGGGAGGCCATATCTCACAAATATTTGGAAAAGGAACTGTATTACAGAGTCCTCTGTAGCTCTTGAAAGTGCTTCTGCTTCAACCCATTTAGTAACATACTCTGTTGCAACTAGTATGTATGTTTTCTGATTTGATGGTGGGTTAATAGGACCAACAAAATCGAGCGCCAAGCATTCAAATGGTTTGATTACTAACTATGGATTCAAAGGCATATCGTCGGACTGTTCAGGGCGACCCACCCTTTGGTAACTATCGCAGGCTTGTACAAAATTTTCAGCATCTTTAAAAATTGTAGGCCAGTAATAGCCTGTTTGTAAAACCTTGTGACCAGTCCTGCGATCTGCGAAATGTTCGCCACATGGCCCATCGTGGAATGCTTTCAGAATGTCAAATATTTCATCTTCTCAAACGCATCTCCTAATGTGCATCTCTGCTTCGGTATGGAACAGGTAGCCCACAACCCAAGAGAATCGGGTACTATGTTGTACTATCTATTTTTGTTCATTGGGCATTAGATGCTTAGGTAATTTACCTACTGCTAAATAATTTGCAACATCAGCATACCATGGGGTTCTGGCAGTAACAATAAAAAAATGCTCATCTGCGAACTGATCTTCGACTACTGCTGCGTCTATTGGTTTTGGCATTTGTGACAGAAAATCAGCTACAGGATTCTCCTTTCCAGGTCGATCCTTTATTGTGATGTCAAATTCCTGCAATAGAATCAACCATCTTGTTACTCTACCATTCGTAACAGGTTTATTTACTAAAAATTTTATGGCTGAGTGATCTGTATATAAAAATATAGGATACCCAGTTATATAGTGTCTAAATTTATTCACAGCATGTATTACGGCTAAAAATTCTTTCTCAGTCACAGTATATTTTAATTTAGTAGGAGATAGATTCTTGCTAATATAATAAATTGCATATGGTTTTTTATCTTCTTCATGCCCAAGGACTGCTCCAATAGCTGTGTCTGAGGCATCAGATGAAATTTGGAATGGAAAATCCAAATTTGGGCTCCTTAGCACTGGGGTTGTTGATACAAGATTTTTTAGATCCTCAAAAGCATGGTCGCATTTATCTGTCCAAATAAAATCAACATTTCCTGTTAATGCGTATAGAGGTGCAGCTATTCCAGAATAATGCTCTATAAATCTTCTATAATAACCAGAAAATTTGAGAAAGCTACGTACCTCTGTTTGTGTGGTAGGAGTAGGTATTAACAAAATTATCTGAATTTTAGCTAGATCTACCTGTATTCCAGCTGCTGAGATAAAATGACCTAAGATGAGTCCCTCGGTCATCATTATGTGACACTTTTCATGGCTTAAGCAGAGCTTGGTGCCAATACACCTTTGTAGCACATTTTCCAAAGTTTCTAATGTTGGCTCAAAATCATCTCCATAAGGTGTGAAGTCATCCATATATACTTCGAGCCCTTCATTTATTAAATCTGAAAAGATGCTGAGAATAGCCCTCTGAAATGTAGCAGGGGCATTGCATAGGCAAAAGGGTAAAACTCTGTAAGCAAATGTCCCCCAAGGATAGGTAAAAGTAGTTTTGTCTTGGTCTTCAAGGGTAATCTGAATTTGATTGTATCCATTGAAGACATCTAGGAAAGAAAAGAATTTCTTTCCTGCCAATGTATCCAATACCTGATCAATGAAAGGAAGGGGAAAGTGGTCTTTCTGGGTTGCTTTGTTTAGTTCTCTGTAGTCTACACATATCCTCCACTTTCCGTTCTTCTTTGGCACCACTACTAATGGAGAGACCCACTTGCTATCATATATTGGATAAATAAAGTTGACATCCAAAAGCTTTTGTAATTCAGATTTCATAATATCTTTAAGATGACGGTTTAATATTTGTTGGGGTTGGCGAATGGTTCTAGCATCTTTTTCTATATAAATGTGGTGCGTACATAACTGGGGGTCAATTCCTTTCATGTCTGGGTAATCCCATGCAAAATCTCCCTTATATTTTTTCAGTAGTTGGATCATCTTCTCTTCTTGTTCAGCAGTCAGGTTTTTGTTAATGTTTAGAGTTTTTCCCGGCTCAATTTCTATAGTTTTTCTATTGTAAACAGAAGTGGTGGGTATTGATTGATCATGAATGTCTTTCAGGGGATCTTCTTCTTCATTATCAAATGATGCCTTGATCATGTGACATTGCAAATGGGATCTGGTTTTTGGTTTATTGATGAAAGTGTTAATGATATCATCCTCTATTTGGTCTTTAAAGTCGAGGGCATCTTCTATGGTTAATGGTGATCTAATTTTTTCCATGAGGTATGATACAGGTTGTTTCCTTGTTTTTATTATTGTTAGGCTTGGCTGGGCTGGAGGGTATAAATCTAAGTTCTTGACATAATTCCCTCTAGTTATAGTCATGTTGCCTTGTCGGCAGCCAATGTAAGCATCAACAATTGCCAGCCAAGGTATACCTAAGATTAAAGGGTATCCATCTAGCCGGTTTTTGGGGTTGATAATCAGGAAGTCGGCAAGGTATTCCCAGGAGTCTACAGATACCATTACATCATGTAGTGTACCTTCTGGCTTGACTACCGATCGGTCAGCCAATTCCAATAAGGTTGTTGTTGGATCTAATGATGTAATGCCAAGTTTTTGACAAGTGGTAGTTGTTAGGATATTAATTGCAGCTCCCAAATCAACTAAGGCATTTGGAAATGATTGCCCATCGATTTTCACCGTAACTATAGGATTTCCTGGGTCCTCATACTTTACAGGTGCTTTTGTTCCTGATAGTAAGTCAAATAGAGTACCGACTACTTGGACGATTGGGTTAGTTGTTGTTCTCCTCTTTGGCTTATTTATACACAGTTCTTTGATGGTTTTTTCATAGATGGGGATGTCTTGGATAGCTTGAAGGAGTGGAATTTTTATACACAAATTTTTTTAGTTCTCCCAGAAGATCAAAATCAGGATATTATATTAGGCGAGGTATGATTATTCGTTCTGGGAATGGTGGAGAAGAGGTGGTTTCTTGCTCCTGAGTTTGTTGTTTAACCACATTCTCCTTTTGCAATGTGTGTTATGAAGGTAACAGATTTTCAACTTGAAAATTTTTGTCTCCCTCTGATTCTATTATGCACCCAGACCTTAGTTGAAGGTCATTGCACTCCCTTAATTTAGTTTCTAGTTCTGGTGCTTCAATTATTTGAATAGACAGAACTGTCCTATTATTAGGATTTCGGTTGGGTTGGGCTGGAAGTTGCAATCTCAAGTTGGTCTGAGGATTTTGTTGCAATGTATATGGTGTTGGCAGTGTAGGTTGAGGGAGAGGAATCATTCCAACTGGCTGATTCATAGGTATTTTCCAGTTCGACTGCCAAGTCTGACTCTGCGAGGTGGAGGGGGACCATTGTGTTGGATAAGTATTATTTTTCCAAAATAGTGGACATTAAGGAAAGTTCGACCAATTGGTTTGATTTGTTTGATTTGGCCATGGTGATGTAGGAAATGGCTACTATGATCAACTAGGGAAAGGTGGCTGATTTTTCCACATTCCATTATATTGCTGAGCATTATACTGAGGAGATTGAAAAGAATAGGATGGATCAATTGGCATACCTATTTTTCGTGGCTGCCATTGACGACGCTAATTGAGTAGGCATACCATTTCTATTTCTTCTTCCACTTATTTGTAGACTTCTTGTAATCCTGGGAGTGAGGGGCAACCTTCTGTGGAGTGATATTTTGTGCAAATGGCACAGAATTTGACTGTATCCAGCGAGCACTCTTTATGGCTGTGTGTCTTTCTGCATTTTGGGCAGAATATTGCCAAATTTTGTTCTGCTTCTGCTTGCTTTTGCTTAGCTTGCATGATGTCGAACTACATTGTCAAAGTCCCTAGAATGTCAGTTTTAAAATCTTCTAGTAGATTTCCAATTTCTGTGCAGGTTATACCTCCACCAGAAGCCTTGCTATCCCTTGTGATCATGTCACATTCTTCTTGCTTTAATCTTGTGCTACCTCTTGAACTCCTAATACATAAATCAATAATTTCAGCAAAAATTTCCTGATATATGTCACCTTTGCCCATAATATTTAATGTTTCAACCCATTGTTCCTTCATCCCCTTAATTAATGTAGTTTTTAACACATTATCAGGTAAAGGTAAAGATGCATAAGGTGATATCTGGAGGTTGTATTGAAAGCATTCTACATATTCCTCCAGAGTTTCATTAGGTTTTGCTGCCATCTGAAATATTTCATCCTTTAGTTCCTTGGACCTGCAATAATCCTAATATTTCTTTAGAAAGGAAGCTTTCATCCCATCCCAATCATTTATAACACCTCCACCTAACCCCATAAACCATCATAAAGTTTCTCCTTTTAATGTGGAGGGAAATAATTTTAGCTTTTGGGGATCGGTGGTATAGCCATACCCTCGTCATAATACATTGAATTCAAACAGAAATGCATCTGGATCTTCTGATGTTAAACGATGGAATGTCGGAATATGCTGAAGAGGGATGGCTTTCATAGGTGCATTAACTACAGTGTCCACAATGGGATACTGCAGTGTGGACGTTTGTTGAGGTGGTTGCTGGTTATGGGCCATTTGATCAAATATGTGCCAATATCCTTCTGGGATTTATAGGGAATTATTCCTAGGCTGACTAGAAGGAGTAGGGATGACCTTAACAAAACTTCCTTGGTCTGGAATAATGAGTGTTCCTTGTTGACCTATTATCTAAGGAGATTTTGGTTCTTCAGGTTCTTTAGCTTTGTTTTGGATGATTTTGACAACACTTCCCTTATCTGGGTTGCTCAATGTTTGGACTACTTCAAGAGGAGATTTTGGTTCTTTTGTTTCCCCTGTTTCTCCTCCTCCTACGCAGATATTACTAGAGTTCCCTTCTTGCAGAGAAATTAGGCAAGGATTCTCAATTTCTTGGGAATCTTGCTCAATTTCTTCTGTTTTGCTATGCACCTCAGAAAAGGCTACATATGGTGACTCTGTGGCCAAAAGGGAGCTAGTAGGTTGTCTAGAAGCAACTTTTCTAGGTCCTACTGATGGCTGAGATTCAGCTTTCTTAAGGATATCATCGATGAAAGTTGTTCGCCCAAGGGTCACCGGTCCCTTAGGTTTTTCAGGTTTAGGAGGAATTTTGTTCTGTTTAGATTTTCTATTCATTCAAAAAAAACGCAAGCATTCATTCCTACCTTAAACTTTCACTCAATTCTGCTGTGATGTGGGTCGATGAACGAGTATGTTCCTCGCTCGATACGCAGGTTCTTACCTTACGTTTTTAATACCCAGTTCTTCCCTAGCAGAGAAAAAAAATCAAATATGCATCACTCTTTCTAAATGGCATACCCTCTCCCCAGTAACGGCGCCAAAATGTTGAGGTATAAAAGGTGTCCTTTTAACTCCTATTTATCCTACATTAATTATCAATCCAGGTGCGAATTTTTATCTCAAGAGTGTACTCAGTTTGAGGCTGCAATTCAATCTAAGAGTAAAGCTTTCCAATGTGCAGTACAGTGTTGCAACTACAAGAGTAAATGGATGCTTGGAAATGAAATCTAATTACAACAATACGAAAATCAATGCTTTGAAGTTCAATCATTCACTCAAAAATCATCAGTCAAGGATGCAGTAGTAATAACTCTTTCCTCTGTCAACTAATGTAAATGAAATAAAATAAGAACAAGATAATCAATTTGAGAACATAGGCAGCAATAACCAATGTCCTTTACAGTGGATGATCTTACACTCCACACTAAAGAAATTAAATGGAAATGGTAACTATGTTAAATCACTAATGCTTCTAATGAAAATAGACTAAGCAAGCTCTCTGTAATAGCACTCCAAAGTAAAACCAAACTCTTGCAAGAAAGGAATAAACAATAAATCTAATTTAACAGAAATGAACAACAAATCTATTTACTGGAAATGAACAGCAAATGGAAATGAATAGCAATCGGAAATGAACAGCAAATTCTATCTAATGGAAATGAACAGCAAATTCTATCTAATGGAAATGAACAACAAATTCTATCTAATGGAAATGAATAGCAATCCTGAGTAGTGAAGCTCTGTATCTGCAAAGAATAACAATACAAATTATAAAGGAATACATATCTTGTTATGTAGAAAGGAACGACAACGCAATTCACTGATGCCACACACCAATTTCATAAATCATTAAACAGTAAGCTATAAACTAATATAACTATGAAGCAATACGATTAAAGGAAATGAAAACTAATGCAAACCATCACACGACTGGAATTGAAAATTAAAGGTACAAATAGCAAGTGGATCCACCAGGGCCAGGCCCTTAGCCGCTAGTGAAGCACCGCCGAACTACTCCAATATCAAATAATGGAATGACAACCAAGTTATGTATTAATCATATGTAGCGGAATTACAAACAATCACACTCTGTGTTAATTAACGAGAGTTGATGAGTAATTACAAAAGGAAGTCTAAATAATCATAATCGTAATGTCTAATTGTTTGATTTCTACAAGCGTTGTTCTTTTATAACAGCCAGTGGAAGAAACAAGAAGTATAGATAACTTTGAACAGTGATCCCTCAAGATCGAGATATCCTGAGGGATTCGCTCTATCTTCTATTTTCAACTATCGTTTTTCCTTCTTGCACTGATGCCGCGTTGTTCCTTTCTTCCTTTTAGCTGTGCGCTCCAATCTTGGTCTTCTTGTCTGGATATGGCCTTTTGTTGAAGGGACAGCAGTTACACCTACCTTGTCTTTTCCTCCAGAATGGTGGACTTCATTTATTTCCTATATAGAAGAAAAGACAATCTTTAGTTAATTTCACAATAAACACTAATCTCCTCAGTTCTATTGTAATTTTTCAATACATTATCATTCTAGAATACAAATGAGTCATGATTAAAGGAAAAAGATAAAGAAATACATGGCAAATTCATATATTTTCCAATGCTCAACACCACTATGGTCTTCCTGCGCTGCAACGATGAATACCAACATAAGGCATTGTCATGCAACCAGATCACAAAACAATAGAAATAATAGATCAACGACTTTAAAAATATCCTCTTCGAGGGGGAAACCTCCTTTACATTACATAAATGAACAATTCTCAGATGATTCAAATGACAAGACCTCCTTTCTATATATAGGGGTCTAAGGGGTCACAATATAATCATAGTCGACATAGCAATAGTAATGTAAGGGCACAACATTAACAATAGTGGGCTTCTATGGGGCACAATAATAACAATATGGATACTACAAGGACACAACAATAACAATAAGCAGACTACACTAACAATAACAATAAGGGGCTACACTAGTATTATAGGGACCTAACATTCCCCTTTCCTTCAAAAGAGTGTTGTCCTCAATGCTTGAGTAGTTCTGGATGCTTCTGTATTAAATTCCCATCCTCCCATGTCGAATCTTCAATGGGTAAGTTTTTCCACTTTATGAGATACTCTGAAATTAATTGATTTCGTAGCTGTCGAGTTCTTATTTCCGTGACTACTTCAAGTTCCAATATGATTTATCCTTCCTCGTCAAGTTCTGGAAATATTGTTTGAACTGGAATCTTGTCACCTATAACCTTCTTTAAGCATGAAAAATAGAAAACTGGGTGCACTCAGGAAGATAAAGGAAGCTCCAAATTGTATGCCATAGTACCAATCTTTTGTAACACCTTGTAAGGACCATAGTACTTTGATGATAATTTATTATCCTTCTCATCTTTCTTGAGGGACATTTTTTTGTATGGTTGTAGCCGTAAAAATACTTATTCATCTACATCAAAAAAAATTTCCTTGCAATTCTTATCTTCCTGTTGTTTCATTTCATTATGTGCCAAGGTGAGGTTATCCTTTAAGAGTTGGAGAAATTGTTGTCGATGCTCGATGTGATCTTCCACTGCTTGAACCTTAGAATTTTCCCTTAAAGATGATGTGATGGAAGGTGGATGATATCCATAAAGTGCCATAAATGGGGTCATTTTTGTTGTAATATGGAATGAAGTGTTATACCACCATTCAGCCAGAGGTAACCACTTGACCCATTATGTTTTTTTATGTGAGACAAAGCAACGAAGATATCCTTCCAAACATTTATTCACAATCTCATTTTTCCCATTGGATTGAGGATGATAAGATGAGCTATGACCTAATTGAGTACCCAGACAAGAATGTAATTTCGTCCAAAAATTTATAGTAAAAATGGGATCTTCGTCGCTTACAATAATCTTTTGCTTTCCATGTAGCTTTTGAATTGTTTCCATAAATGCAGTAGCAACTGTGTTGGCTTTAAATGGATGGGATAATACACAAAAGTGCCCATATGTGGTAATTCTATCAACTATCACCATGATGACACTCTTTCCTTCGGACTTGGGTAAATATGTGATGAAATCCATTGAAACCTCCTCCCAAAATTGACTTGGAATGGATAAAGGTTGTAACAGACCTGAGGTCTTAATTGTCTCAACTTTATTTTTTTGGAAAACCAAACATTCCACCACAAAATTTTGAATACCATATTTAAGGTCATTTCAAAAAAAATCCTTCTTGACCCTGTGATAAGTTTTTTATAATATTGAGGGCCTTCCCAAGGGAGTGGTGTGCAATTCAAAAAGAGTCTTTTATTTGAGTTGCGAATTCCTACAAAGATATAAGCAATCTTTGTACCATAATGAATCATTTTTCCAGCTAAAAGTATCATATGTACTCGGATCTTGCTTCAAATTTTGAATGAGTCTCCACACTTATTCGTCATTCTTCCATTCACCTCTTGCTCTGGTTATCCAATCTGGTTGGATAATATAAATGGCACAAAGCAATGCTTCCACATACTCATCCTTTCTTGAGAGTGCATCTCCGAAAACATTTTTCTTCCCTTTTTGTAGACGATTTCAAAGTCATAACCCAACATCTTTGTGACCCATTTTTTATGCTCTTCTGAAGATAATATTTTTTCCAAAAAGTATTTAATACTATCATTATTTTTTTTTACCTTGAAGTGTCTTCCCATTAGGTAAGGTCGTCATTGCTTTAGTGCATGTAATATTTCCAAGATTTCCTTCTCATAAATCGGTTTGTGTAAACACTTTCCTTTGATTGGAAGAATTTCAAAAGCAATGGGTCTTCCTTCTTGCATTAAAATGACACCAATTCCATTTCCCGAGGCATCACATTACACTATAAAGGTTTTTTGAAGTCTGGCGTAGCTAACACCGATGTTGGGCACATTGCTTCTTTTAAATGTTCAAAGGCCTTAGTTGCTTATTGAGTCCAATAAAATGCATCTCTCTTTAGTAATGTTTTTATATGTGTTGCTATTCTCCCATAATTCTTAACAAACTTGTGACAATACCCTGTCAACCCAAGAAATCATCGCATATGCTTTATGGTTGTGGGGATTTTCCATTCCTTAATGGCTTTAATTTTGTTAGGGTCTACCTTAACGCCCTCATGAGATACAATATGACCCAGATATTCCACCTCTTGTACTCCAAAGAAACATTTTGAGGTTTTTGTATATAATTCTTTATCCTCCAATAGTTTGAGCACCCTGTCAACATGTTGAACATGATCCTTCCAAGACTTATTGTAGAATAGTATATCATAAAAAAAAATAACACAAATTTTATAAGGGTTTGAAAATGGAATTCATCAAAATTTGAAATGTAGAAGGTGCATTGGTAAGGCCAAAAGGCATGACCATATATTCATAATAACTGTCATGAGTTCTAAATGTTGTTTTCAGAATGTATTCAGTCTTCATTCGAATTTGATGATATCCTTAACGAAGATCGAACTTGGTGAAGTAAACTGCTACATGTAATCCATTAATGAAAAGAATGAGAAATTTATCTTTAATAGTGAGCTTTTTGAGCACCCTATAATCTGGACACATGCGCCATGATCCATCCTTCTTGTGCACCAATACTACTGGAGCAGAGAAAGAAATTTGACTAGGTTGAATTATACCGACATCTAGCATTTTTGAAACCATACGTTCAATTTAAACCTTTTGGGCATAGGGATATCTGTAAGGCCTGATGTTTGGAGGAACACTTCCTAGAATCAAATGAATAGCATGATCATTATCATGAATAGGTGAGAGGTATTTGGGTGTCTCAAATACCTTCGTGATTTTCGAAGACTTTTGGGAGATCTGTAGAAATATATGAGTTCGATGTTTGAACATATAGTGAGCATAATTGTGCAACTATACCTCGTTTATATTTCTTTAAAAGCTTTGTCAGGCCATTACAACTGATTATATTTGCTGGTTTCCCTATGATACCCATTAATTCAACTTCCTTTTCTTCCCAAAAAAAATTCAAGAAAAGTTCTTGAAAATTAAAAGCTAGCAGTACCCAAAGATTGTAGCCATTGGACTCTTAGTACAACATCAGCACCACCCATTGGAATGGAAAGCATTGGACTATTCAATACATATTCCCCCATCGTTAGCTTGATATTATGGAACTTTCCAGAGAAATTTATAGTTCTCCATTTGCAACCATCACTTGACACTCTGGTGGTGGATACATGAACCAATTCAATTCCTTGGGTATCTTACAATGAATAAAATTATGGGTACTACCCGAATCAATCAGCACTATTGCCTTTTTCTTATTGATATGTCCTTCTATCTTGAGAGTTTGAGGAGTGGTAATTCCTACTAATGCATTACAAGATATGTTCAGATTCATTTCTTCTTTCTCTAGGGTTGGTTCCTTGTGTATATCCTCTTCTTTTAAAGTTTCTTGTTCCTTTTCTTCCTCCTCTTCACAATCTATGTAAAATAATTTATTCTCAACACACTTATGACCTTTAGTGTATTTGTTATCACAACTATAACAAAGCCTTTTTTCTCTTTTTTCTTCCAACTGTTGTGGTGTCAACCTCGTAGGTTTTGGAAAGCTAGGAGTACACTACAAGGAAAATACCCTCTAGCAGATTTTTTTGAGGAACCCCTTATAAAAATATCCCATACATCCATTTGTAGCGGAGGTTACTAGAGGAGGTTGGCGGATGGAGGTTTTTGCAGATGTTTTTCGTCAAGTGTGCTTATCATCCTAAAACGCACAGGTGCGTTCAACTAGAGAAAGCACCGGTGTGCAAAAAACATTGGCACATCGGGACACTGTGCACTCCATACAAACCCGCCCGTTGCATCTTATTACTGTAGCGCACTGGTGCTTTAAAAATATTCCGCACCGATGCATCCTAAAACCCCACGCCAAAACTAAAACAGCCCGATGCGGTATTAAGAAACCGCACCACTGCACCTATAAAAACCTGTGCACCAAAACAGGGTTAAATATAATAAAAAAATACAACCCACACAGCTGATGTTCATTGCCCACCATCTCCATTTTGAATTCTTCAAAACGGTGGGAAAAATTAGTTTTGCAAATTCTACACCAATATACCTCCTCGACAGCCAAATGTACAGGTATTTTTCTTGTTTTTCCATAATTAAGCCTTTTCCTCGAAGTAGCATCCTCTTTCCTCCAATTTCCTGGAAGAGGAGTATCCATGGGTTTGCAGCTCTCCATGTGAAACTTGCCCAGCATCTCCTTGGCGTACTTGCTTGAGACAAAAAAAAATCACCATCCCGCTTCCATATTTTCAAACCAAGGAAATAATGACTCGGAGTCCCATGTCCTTCATTTCGAACTCCCTTGCAAGATCCTCCTTGCATGAGTGTATCATCCTCTCATCACCAGTCAAAATTAGATCATCAACATAAAGAACAATAATCAATAGCTTACCCTCAACCACAATCTAGTATAGGTTTTAATCTGCTTCACTTTTGGTGAAGCCCAGTCCAGTGAAATAGTTGTCTATCAGAGTGTACCAAGCACGAGGTGCTGCTTCAGCCCATACAATGCTCTTTTGAGTCGACACACATGTGACTCACTATTGAAGATCTTGAAACCTTCAGGCTGCTCTATGTACACTTTTTCCTCAATGATCCCATCAAGAAACGTAGTTTTCACATCCATCTAATGAATCCGCCAGCCCATCTGCGTTGAGAGTGCAAGTATGGATCTAATGGAAGAGTACCTTGCAACAGGTGAAAAATTCTCATCATAATCGATCACCTGGATCTGTGATAATCCCCCGGCCACAAATTTGGCCTTGTGTTTCTCTACACTCCCATCAGCAGCTTGCTTTACCTTGTAGATCCATCTCGATCCAACCAAAAAAAAATTGACTAGTCTTGGGACAATCTCCCATGCACTATTCTTGACAATGGATTCATACTCCTCCACCATTGCATCAACCCAAGTTGGTTACTGCACTGCTTTCTAAAAGTAAGATGGTTCAGTCACAATAAATTTTCTCATAAGAGCCATGTATCCAATAAACCTGTCAGGAGACTGTCTCTGTCTGGACTGTGAAGTAGGGGCTCCTACATTCTCTACAACATCAAGTCTCAATCTATCAGCTTCTGTGGTGCGCCTTTTGCCATTTCTGTTGGATGGCTTTTCATGAGTGTTTTCACCCACTCCATGATCCTCCTCATATGGTTGCTCTACATCTTGAGGCTCATCCTTGGGAACGAAGATTTCCTCCTCTGCATGCAATGATAGCTCCCTCTCAAGGGACAACCGCGTGGCTTTCTCCTCATCAAATTTTATATCTCGTCGCACAAAATTCATTCAGTTGTTTTTCAAATACACTCGATATTTGTGGGGTGTTTCAGTGTACCCCACAAAAATCCCAATCTCAACTATCGGTTCCAGCTTCTTCCTAGCGTCTTTGGTCACATGCACATTAACAGATGAGCTAAATATCTTAAGTGTGAAACATCAGGTTTCTTACCAGTGAGATAATTTCCCGGGGAAAGCTTGCTGCTAAAAAACCCACTATCTTCTATTGTATATTCAGCATGGAATCGTGAAACAATTACATACAACTCTTCTCACAAGAGCCCTCTTGTACTCAGCTATTTGTCTCACATTGTCACACATAAAACTGACCAATACTGCACCAATTTACTACCTCTAGACAGTCTACCTTGCTTGTGCAATCCCTAATGAATGTAATCCCTAAATAATAGGAAAATTGGCCTTCCTTGAGTGTGCAAGTATCATGGGAAATCCAATGGGTGTTTGGTTGCATGGGTGCAACCCAATAATCCTACAACTGATAGTCAACTTCCCTTTCACCTAGATCTCAACTAGGTATCCACTAGATCTGACATGCATGCAATTAATAATAGTAAATCTTCATTTGCAAGTGAGATCGCTAATTGTGAATTAATTAATATTTAATTTACTTTATCTCTCACTAGTGTATCAGAAAATTACAACTAGCACAACTGAGTTTAACTCACTTAATTGTGATTACAACTTGCATTAACTAATGCACCACTGCACTTCAAACTCTGTTACAACTAGAATTGCTCGGCATTCCTCACCAACTACCTCTAACTCGAAATTCATGAGCTAACTGAGTTTATCACACTCAGTTAACTATTATAAGTTATTTTGAGACTAGATTACATTTTATTGTCCATATTAATTAAGGGATAACTAAAATAGACATGCACCAAATTTAGCCCTATGGGCCACACCCTAGTGTAGGTGCTTATTGCACTAGGCATGGGTGATGAAATTTTCTTGTTGAATTTCAATAGCGTGTGAGAGATCAAATGCGCTAGTGGAGGAGGAGGTGTTGCCTTTATATAGTGATCTATATAGGTCAAATGGGTGTATTTTTTAGATAGGGGTGACTTGACTTCGAGGGAAGTCGACTTGTCACTTTTGGAGCCAAAAAAAATTACATTTCAAAAATTCAATTTTTCATCTTTAAAGAGTCTCAATGGGACTTTGACTCAAAATAATTTCTCCTTTCACTCAATAATTTATAATGATAAATGAAAATGCATCGAGTGACCAAATAGACATTATGAAGATTGTCCATAGTTACAAATTCAACACTCCCTCTTAACTAGGGAGGTATTCATAATCATTGTCATAGGTGTTCTCAAATTGAACAAATTTATCTAAGTAAAATGGTTATCCATCATTACCAACATCATCATCTAACATCAACATTATCTAGTGGCCATATCTAGGGTGGTACCAAACCCATGGAAATGTCATCAACATATTAGGATTCACTCCTCCAGAGTGATTAGTCCTCGAATCCGATGACCTATACTTAGGCCAAAATGCTGAGAGACCCTCAACTAGCAAGCACTCACTCACCCTTCCTGGTGAACAATATGGGCCAAGACCTCATTCAACCCCTTCCCGATTGGTGATGGGGTCTAGATGCTGAAAGGACCTTGTGTGTGATCAAGGTTAAAAACCTCACTCCACCCTTCTAGTGTTTGATCAGGATTTGTATGTTTAAGGACCTCACTCCACCATGCCCAATGTGTGATTAGGGTCAAGACCTCACTCCACCCTTCCCAGTGTGTGATTAGGTTCCTCCTCTAAGAGGCACACACTCAACCCTTCCTGTTGAGCACTTTGGGTCTCTTGGACCCATTGGAATGTCCATTTGTGCTACAGACATATCATCATTCCCTCTCAAGGAGAGGGGTAATCTCCACAATCCCTAACTTGTCTATGAAGTACACGATCGTGTGTCTCGGTAACGACTTCGTTAGAACATTAGTTGTTTGCTCATTGGTGGTGATATACTTGAACCTTATTACTCTCCTTTGCACCATGTCACAGATGTAGTGGTACTTGATCTCGATATGCTTCGACTTATCATGCAACACAAGATTTTATGAAAGCTTCACATAACTTTGATTATCATAGTGTATCACCATCGGTTCCAACTCTTGGTTGAACAATCCTTCAAACAACTTCCAGAGCCATCATTGCTTCCATACAATCCTCATTGGTTGTGATGTAATCTACTTCAGCAGTGTTGAGTGCAATTGACCTTTGCTTCTTGCTTATCCATAATATCATAATGGATCCTAAACTTAAGCATATCCCTGAGGTACTATTCCTATAATCAAAACTTCATGTCCAATCAACATTCGTATATCCCTAAAATTTTACATCCTTTTTTGCAATAATTATCAAGCCATAATTCACTCTACCACATAAATATCTCAAAATGTACTCTGCTGCAATCCAATACTCATGTCTTGGTTCAACCTATAATTAGCTCAATGTGTTCACAACAAAGCATATGTATGGCCTGGTGTTAACCAAATACATCAACGAACCAATAAACCACTGATACATAGATGGATCTACCAATATGGAGTTGGAGCATCTTAACTTCTTCAAGTGAGTCACCACGGGAGTCACCATGGTTTTGCAATCCATCATACCAAATCTCTGAAGGATTTCTAACACATACTTTCCTTTACCAAGGAATACTTTGCCAATTTTATTCCATACTTCTAATCCCAGGTAATAATGCATCGAGACAATATCCTTCATATCAAACACAAAAGTCAATTGCTTCTTGCATTGAATGATAAGAGACTCAAAACCTGTCAAAAAAAAGTCATCAACATATAACAATAGTATCACAAGTGCATTTTTCACAACATTAAAGTAAAGGTTTGGATCAACATCACTCTTGGTAAATCCCAATCTTGTCAATATGAGCATACCAAGCTCTTGGAGCTTGCCTGAGTCCATACGAGGCCTTCTTCAACTTGCAAACATGAGATTCCTTTGCATATACATCAAAGCCTTTGGGTTGCTCTATGTACACCTCTTCCTCAATCACACCACTAAGGAAAGAAATATTCACATCCATCTGGTGCAATTCCCACCCCATCAAAGCAATAAGAGAAATGATGGATCTATTAGAGGTGTATCTGACAACTGGAGTGTAAAAACCCTAGTGAAAATTCCATGTAATAAAAGTTAATAAAGGAAAAATAATAACCACGATTATGGGACACTTATTCCAAGCTGAATTTTGGGCAAAAAATCCTAGTGTGGATTTTCATTTGGTTTATTATGGCTAAGGAAATTGGCAAAGGTAATGGAAAAGGCATTTGGAAAGGAAAATTGGCATTTTTAACAATTTCTTTATGAAAATAGTGGAAATTAGGATAAAGGAAGGTAAAAGGTCACAGGTTGCATGTGAGGATAAAAATGAAGGAAAATAATGGAAAATGAAGAAAATAGAGGCCTAATTGATAAAATGGCTTTTGAGGATCAGTTGGTACCTTTTTTTTATTTCAGTTTTGGAGCTCTCTCTCTAATCTCTCTCTCACACACTCTTGGACACTTACAATTTTCTTGGAGCACTTTAGCATTGGATCAAGAAAGACAAAAAAGGAAAAGAGGAAGAAAATATCAATCAAGGAAGAGCAGGATCAAGCCGCTACAACAGGTTTACGTGTAGGTATCGATTTGCATGTATGATTTCCTTGCTATATTTGGCATGCATGGTTATGCATGTTTGTTCTTGGTTCTCTTACTATCATTGGCATGGGTTTTTCCAAGTGTGACAATGTTCTTCAACCTTTCCTTTCCATTTCCATATAGAAATGGTGAGATGGGGTTCTCATGTTTTGGTTTTCTTGGATTTCTGGATGGGTTTGAAACTGAGTGAGGTGGATCTCTAAATGAAATAACACATGGCCCAGTAATCCCTGAACCATACTATGGAGTGTGGTAAATCCATTGGCCTAGTAACCCTTGAACCGGGTTGTGGGTTGCGGTAAAGGCAAGTATTATGTGCCTCGGTGGGCCTAGGAATCCTTGATCGGTAAATGGAGGGATATACGGTAAATCCTAGAGGTGGTTGCCATTAATCAGGCCTATGAATTCTTGTCATTGAATGGTGGGATATACGGTAAATCCTAGAGGGTGGTGTCTCAATTATGGCCTAGTAATCCCTATATTGGGTTGTGGATTGCGGTAAAGCCTAGAGACTAGGAAATAGGAAAAATTCCTCGCAATGTAGGTGGAGAAATACGATGGCATCCATGTTTTTTTATGGCCTAGTGATCTGGTGAGGACTACATTAAAGGTTGTTTCTATTAATGAGGGTGAGGTGGTTTAGCCTCGAGAAGCCCTGGTTGATTTTTTTGGTTTTGAGTCCCACATTCATGCTTGGAATATGGCATGAGGGTGATTGGTTGAAGAGAGATTTGGCTCAACAAATATATGGTCGGATCGAACGTGGTAGTCCCATACTGGTTTGGATTTTGCATTCATCAATAGGAGGTTCTTTCCTTGGTATCTTAAGTTTAAATGGATTGGATTATATGTGGCATTTAAGGATGTTGTACCTTCATTATTTATGCCATTTATATGTTGTTTATGGATAATTTTATGACGGTGAAAATGTATGGTTCTCATCATGTTTGAATTGTAAATGAATGAGCAATGAATATATGACCTAATAGATGGTAATGCAGCTAATGATATAAGGCATCAATGTTTCTTAGCGATTCTCAGATAAGTATAAGACCCCTATGCTCAGATTCGTTGTTTAAACCTATAGAATGTATATTTGTGACATGTTTGACGAAATTTCTGTCATGGATAGTAAGGCTCCAATCATGTATTTATTCAATAATTTTCATTGGCAACATTGTCTCTATGTTTCATTTCATTTCTGTAAATTTCATGAAGTTTTGGGCAGTGACGGGGTTCTAGCCTTGGAATTCATCCTTAAATCTCGTATTCGCTAGCATAGAAATGGAATAAAAAGGCCACAATCGCACTAAGGTAGGCTCATGGGAGTGACTAGGACCCACAATCACTTGGAGGGCATGGAAAGGAAGAGGCTGGAGCTCTAGGAGCCTGAGTTGTTGATTTTCCTCTAGGTTTGGTCACCTGGAAAGGTGGGGTAGCTCTTGGAGGCTCTATTGGTTATGTGGATGCTCATTTTTGTTGTGTTTTGTCAATTTCACTTCCTTAAGGTGACCTAGGAGGTTGAATAAGATCATAGTAGGTTTTCGTCACATGTTTACCCCATCATACCGCTTAAATTGGGTAAATGTGGGAGGAGGATGTTACATAGTGGTATCAGAGCATGGTTCACCCCTTGGACTCGATGGGCGGTATGATGATCATGTGTTCATGTCGGTTGCATATGTGTTCTCATGTTTGTGGTTTATGCACTAACTGTGTATGCATGGTGTTGGTTATGGTTTCAGTAGTGTGGCCATGCGAAAGTTAAGGGCATTTTTGTTGGATGTGTTTATCATGATTTTATGTCGGTTATGCACTGGATATGCATGTCAATGTTTGTATGTAATGTGTATGTGTGTGTGTCACACATATGCTATTATTCATGCATTATATCTAGTTGGTGTTATGGTTTTAGTATCATGCATAGCAACTGTATAATGGTTGAGATAATGATTAAATGTTGATATGATTATGTTTATATATGTATTGTAATAATCTGGTTGGTTTTGCGGATGAGATGTCCTCCCCTAGTTATACTAAGGTAAGTTGGTTTGTTTATGATTTTATTTAGCTGACATAGTATGCCTTGCAGGAAGAGATCAAGATGACTAGAAAGATGGTAGACTACAAATATTTTCCCTATGAATCAGGTGAGTGTTGGGAACTCTTATAAATTAGCAGACACATTGAGGATTTTGAAGGAAGAAATAAGAAGTTGCAAAGAAAATAATGATAGAATCATGCAGGCACAGGAAAAACAAGCAAAATTCAATGTAGTAATTCTTTAGAGTTTTTTAGAATTACAGAGACAAGGCCCACTCCATATCAGCTATGGACAGGAGGATGGGACTAATGGGGCATATGGTAGTAGGTATCATGGTGGTTACAGGTTAGATAGATATGACACGATCAAAGATGGTATATTTTTTCATACTCTGTATAGGAGAGGTGATGGACACAGGTACTATTCTAGTTCTAGTTCTGATGACCACTATGGTCGTTGTCGTTATCACCCTTACATGAGGAGTGATAGGGGGTACTTTCTGAATGAGTTTAAGAAAGCAAGGCCACCTACTTTTGATGGAGAGTTGAAGAAGCTTGAGGATGCAGAGGCTTGGTTAATTAGCATCAATAAGTTCTTTGAACTGCATGAGTATACAGAGAATATGAAGGCCAAAATAAATATCTTTAGCCTTAAAGTAAAAGAGGATATCTAGTGGGAAGATGTAAAATGGGTCAGATACATCAAGACATAGGAGTTTATTTGGCATGAATTCAAGATACTCTTTAGAAATAAGTACTTTTCAGAAAGGTATTACGTCAACAAAGCAAAGGAATTTTATGAGCTTAAAATAGGATCAATGACATATGGGGAGTACACAACTAATTTCTTGGAGCTGTTGAGGTATGTATCGTATATTAAATATGAAAAATCCAAAGTTCAAATATTTGTTGGTGGATTACCATTAGCATTTTGAGATCAGATTAAGTATGATGAGCCTCGGTCACTTGAAGAAGTTATTAGGAAATTGAAGCATTGTTCTAAGAAGTCAAAGAATAAAAAATTAATATCATCAAGGATGGAAAGAAAAATATAAAGATAAAGGTAAAGGTAAAGGTAAATGGAATTTGAAAAGAACAAGGCCTCAGAATGCATAAGAGAAAGAGAATGTTGCACCACATAAGAACTTAAATTCATATAGACATGGACATGGGTCACAACAGTAAAATAGAGGTGATGGTACAGGACAGTTGGAGTGTTGGACATGTGGTAAGGAGCATCTTAAAAGGGATTCTCCACAAAATCAGGGTGGGAGGCCTCAGATCGATAATGCACAGAAGGCACAAATTGTTAGCAATGTTGGGCAGAGCATTCCTCATATCTTTGCAGCAATGGATAATAGGCAGGCAGATCATGAGGTATCTATCATTGAGATGGACGGTAAGCTTTTGATCAAGTTGTTTCTATTTTGATTGACCCTGGATCTAATTAAATTTATGTTAACCCTGACTAGGTGGATAATTCTGGTTTGAATAAAGAAGTGCATGCAGAATATTGGTTAGCGCGGTTCGCTACAGGTACCAAGAAGAGAGTTCACCATTAGTTAAGATCTTGTGCATTTTAGTTGAGTGGTATGCCTACTTCAACACATTTGAACGTATAACTGTTGGGGTCATATAACATTCTTTTGGGTATGGATTGGCTATATATTCATAGGACCAAAGTGGACTATTACGACAAATCCACTGAGTGCTTGGATGACAATGGAGAGGAGAGAATATTACAAGGTAAGAATAAAGAAACATCAATTAGGATGGTGATAACTATGTAGGAAAAGCACAGTCGCAGAAAAGGGTGTGTGTTATTTGCAGTGGACATCAAGGAGGATTAGGATGAAATGATATTAAGCAGATACCCGATCTTACAACAATTGAAGGATGTGTTTCCAGTAGAGATCTCAGAGTTGCTACCTCACATATAAGTGAAATTCTCCATTGAGTTGGTACCAAGGGCATCACCAACATCAAAGGCACATATAGGATGAGTACTCCAGAGTTAATAGAGTTGAAGTTTCAGTTGAAGGAAATGCTTGACAAGGGATACTTTAGGCCAAATGTATCACCGCGGGATGCACCAGTCTTGTTTGTGAAGAAGAAGGATGTTACTCTCAGTTTGTGCATTGATTACAAGTAGTTGAACAAGGTGAATATCAAGAACAAGTATATGTTGTAAAGGATTGATGACTTATTTGATCAGCTAAAGGGAGCAACAATGTTCTCAAAGATTGATTTGAGATCTAGATATCATCAAGTACACATCAAGGAAGAGGACGTTTACAAGACAACTTTCTGGACCAAGTATGGGCATTATAATTTTGTTGTAGTTCCATTTGGTTTTAATAATGTTCCAACTACTTTTATGTGCTTGATGAATAGTGTGTTGCGTCCTTATCTCGACAAGTTTTTTATTGTATTCATTGATGAAATCTTGATATATTCTAAGAATGAGGAAAAACATGTCGATAATTTAGCAACAGTATTTAGACCATTGAGAGAGCATCATTTGTATGCTAGGCTAAGTAAATGCAATATATTTCAGACAAAGGTACATTAATTGGGGCATTTGGTATCCAAGGAAGGCATAGCAATGGATCCAAATGATATAAGGGCTATCATGGAGTGGGAAGCTCCTAGAAAGGTGGATGAGGTAAGATCATTCATAGGGATAGCATGATACTATAGGAGGTTCATCAAGAACTTCTCTCGCATTGCATATCCTATTACGTCACTACAGAGGAAAGGTAAGAAATTTGAATGGACAGAGGAATGTGCAACAATTTTTTAATAGTTGAAGTAGTTGTTGAAAAATGATCCAGTCTTAAATATTGCAGACCCGGACAAAGATTTTGTAGTGTGTAAAAATTCTTGCAAGAGAGGGCTTGGTGGAGTCCATGTGCAGGAAGGATCAGTAGTATGTTATGAGTCATGGAAATTAAATGAGCACAAACAAAACTATCTGACATATGATCTTGAGTTAGCGAGAATCATTCATGCGTTGCAGATGTGGAGGCACTATCTTCTTGGTAGGAGGTTTGTATTAATAAGTTATCATAGTGGGTTCAGATACTTGTTTGACCAACCAAATTTGAATTCAATGCAAGCTAAATGGTTGACCATGCTCAGTGCATTCGATTTTGAGATCTTTTACATTAAGGGAAAAGAGAACGAGGTTGCAGATGCTCTTAGCAGGCGGATAAAGGTAAATCTCATTGCAACTATCATGTTCCTATGGGATAGACTTACATGATCATATTTTGTAGGCAGGTCAGCAGGATGACAGGTATAGAGGGATCATGCACAGGTTACAACAGAGTATAGGTATAGGTACAGGTACAGGTGCTTAGGATGTGGACTATTGTTGAAATTTGAAAACTAGGTCCAAAATCCATGTTGTGATGCTCAAATGAAGATACCAATATTTTTATTGGGTTCCTCTTTCAGAGAGGTGCAAGATTGATCTAAATATCATCTTGATCCGATGAGAAGAACATTTATTTTGAATTTATTTTCTAATATATTCAAATATGTGTAGGTTAGCTTTAAGGTTTTGTACCCCAGCAAATGTGTCACACACCGTCAGTGATTGAGATAAATAGAGTCAACGTTGGAGGAAATTTCACTCATCTCATCCTCACACATTCTCTCTCCTGTTTTGATTAGTTCGAGCTCCTTGGAGGCAGTTTTCGGTTCACACGTGGGAAAGAAGGTCAAACATATTTCTGTTGTAGCTAGGGTTTCCACCACAGGTTTGACCAGCGTTGACTTTGCTCAATGCATGGTCCAAAGGAGTTGATTTTTGGCATAGACTTTGATTTCTGAAGTCCGTACATTTTGGTACAAGAACCGAGGTCAAAGGTTGACCGTAGACCATGTTGCGTTGACTTGTACTTTTTGTTGTTGCTGCTACTGTTGTTGTTCTTGTTGTTGTTGTTGTTGTTGTTGATGTTGCTGCTGTTGCTGCTGCTGCTGTTGTTGCTGTTGCTGTTGTGCGTTGATCGTTGACTAACAACATTGATTTTTTTTCTGGGGTTGAATTTTGAGTTGACTGTTTGGTTGTTCTGAGGGTTGTGTGATATTGCTGGTTAGCTGACCAATTGAGACTTTACTGGTTGAAGTATCTTGTTGACCGTAATAATGCACCAACACACTTATCTGTTTCTGGCTTGTCTTCTATTGATATACTGGTATGTTCTATCAACATTTTACTTGATTGTTTATGTGATTGTTGTCTGATTCAAGAAGTGAAAGTAAATTTGCATCAAGCATAGAACATCTACATAAATTTACAACTATCATCTCTCAACAAATGGCTTGATCAAATTTAGGGACATGATATATGTGCTAGACAATAGTGATCTCAAGAACATTATCTTGAGGGAGTTTCATGCGAAACCATATTTAGTTTACCCAGGCTACTAGAAGACACTGATGAAATTAAAGATGTTTTATTATTGGTTGAATCTGAAGAAGGATGTGGCATAGCTTGTGGCTAGATGTTTGTATTGTCAGTAGATAAATGTAGGGTGTAGGAATCCAGGTGGAATACTACAACCGTTTTCTATTCTAGAATGGAAATGGGAGGTCGCTTCCATGGATTTCATTATAGGTTTGCTGAGGAAATCTAGACATCATGATTCCATCATGGTTGTGGTGGAAAGGTTGACTAAGGTAGCACACTTAATTCCAGTGAAGACTATGTATTCAAATATTGATGTGGCACTGGTGTTCGTCAGAGACGTGGTCAGATTGCATGGTGTTCCAAAGAATATTGTGTCAGCCATGGATGCAAAGTTCACTTCCAAATTTTGGAAGGATTTATTTGCAGGTTTAGGTAAAAATTTGGCCTTAAGTACAACTTATCATCCACAGGAAAATGGATAGACTGAGAGGGTCAACGGGATATTGGAGGACATGTTGAGGATGTATATGATGCATCTGTGGAGGATATCAGAAAATTACCTTCGTTGATTGAGTTTTCCTGCAACAATGGTTACCAGGAATCACTGAGGATGAGTCTATTTGAGGCACTATATGGGCAGAGTTGTAATACTCCCATCAATTGGAGTGATCTCATGAACAGGTTATTGATTGGACCAGACATGTTAGCAGAAATGGAACAGGAAATGCAAGCAATCCAGAAGAATCTAAAGGAAGCACAAGACAGAAGAAAATTTATGCAGATCAGAACAAGTTTTTTAAGGAGTTTCACATTGGGGAATAGGTGTACTTGCGCATTAGGCCAAAGAAGATGTCTTTGCAGATTGGATCATGTGCCAAGCTAGCACCTTGGTTTTGTGGACCTTTCAAGATTCTTGAAAGGATTGGGCCAATATTTTATCGACTTGCATTGCCTCCGACAGTGAAAGTCCATGATGTTTTCCATGTGTTATTGCTTAAGAAGTATGTTAAAGATGTTGATCATGCGAATGACTAGTATGTATTGCAGGTGGATCTAGATAGAGAATTCCAACCGAAACCTTAGTGTATATTGCAGAGAAAGGAGCTCATGCTCCGGAACCAAGCAATCGAGTAGGTTAAAGTGTAGTGTAATCACTTTGGGTTCGATCAAGCTACATAGGAAATGACAGATCAGATGTGGGCTATGTATCCTTCTTCATTCTCTTTTTGAGTGAATGTCCTTGATAGATGTTTTGGTATATGGTTGGGTATATTTTTTATGTGATGTTTTGGTATATGTACATATGTATATGGATGTAAATATCGCCATGAGTTTTTTTATAAAGCTCCAATAAGCGGTATGGGTGTCATGTCATTATGGTTGTCATGTTGTTATTTGGTTTTCTTCTCAGCAAGTTGATCATTGTAAATGTTGTAACGAGCTAATTTATAAAGCTCCATGGGTAGTATGTTTTTCTTTCAACAATATTTTTGTTTATAGGTGTCATTGAATACTTAGGGAAATTTTCCCCCAAGAGGGAGGGTTTTGTAACAACCCTAGTAAAAATTTCGTGTGATAAAGGAAAACTAATAACCATGGTTATGGGACACCTATTCCATGCTGAATGTTGGGAAAAACATCCTAGTGTGGGTGTGTTGCACTAAAAATTGTCACTATGACATTTTACTGTCCATATGAGCTCTTTATCACTCATACTTTCTCCCTTGCAAGTCTAAAAACATCAGTTCCTAATATCAAGCCTTGAAAATAAGAGAAAAGCTCATAAAAGTCCCTAAAACACTTGTACCGCACTTTCTCTTAGCTTTACCTGTGGTACCGCATCTGTTTGCTATATTTCCTATGGAACCCACAACACTTTCTCTTCATTAAAAGTGCGGAATCCTGTAAAAGGTAAAGAAGACGCAAGTAAAATCTAGAAGCTCATTTTAAGTCATTTTTGGAAGCTTCTAGAAACAATCCTGCGGTGGAAAGTTCACTCTTTTCAGGTTCATGCATCCCATCCATAAAGAAGCTAACCCCTTGATATATGGAGCTAATCCCTTTGAAAGATGATTCCATCCCCTCTTAGTTGGCGCTGCAACCTCCTCTCCTTCACTATAAAAAGAGGCATAGGGCAGCCTCAAAGGGAGAGAAAAAGCTTAATGTTAATTTGAGGTGAAATGTTGTTGGAACTTAGACCCTTTTAGCTAATATCTCATGTGGGAAGGATTACACACCTGTATGTATTTGGCTGAAAGAGTGCACGGCTGATCAGAGTATAAGGAAACACTTGTTCCGGACCTCAGGAAGACCTGTACAACATCAAGGCGGACACAGTTGTAAGGTTTTTCTTACTTTTAAGATAATACAAATAAATTCATTTTTCTCAATAAACTCTTGATTAATTGGTTTATTTTATGGATTCCTTGATCAACATAATAGATATGATTTATGAATTTATGCTATGTAGGTGCTATTAATGTTTGCATGTTTGTGATTGCAGATTTCTCACGGCAACTCTTTCGGGCAACTAAAGGAAGACTACTACAAACATGCATTGGATCAGAGGTAAGTTCCTAAAAAACTTTTAGCATTTAATTCTAACTCGTGAAATATCTAGAGAAAGATAGATTTAATTGTATGTTTGTTGCTAGACTATCCTTAGGATACTAGGGAGATCGGTCTTGTCCGCAAGAACGATTTATCCAGCCAACAAAATGGCGACTCCGCTGGGGAAAGGATCTTGAACTTGTTTGCTTTTGTTTTGACTTAAGAATTTCTTTTTCTGTTTCTGGTTGTTTGATGTTAGCTTGGATGATTTATTGTTTGAAGCATCACTGAAAAGTGTTGTAGATTTTTTGTTTTTTCTTAAACATTTATGGGACTGCACTTTCCCTTTGGGCACAGTGTGGCAAGCTACATTGTTTTAGTGTGTAAACAGTGCGGTACTGCACCTGTTGACACTAAAACCTGCGAACCCTGGATAATTTTTGAAAAATTTTGAAATCTTATTTTCAGGATAAATTTCAGAGTTTATAAGTTGTGAATTTCATTTTTCCCAAAGAAAACATATCTAGATGTTTTTTGAATATTTTTTGTTATGTGCAAATAAATCCTTAATTCGATGAAAAACTAGAAAAAACATCCTCAAAAAACATTTGAAGTTTTAATTCAGTTTAGTTTTAGAATTTTTAGATCTCGAAATTAGTATTTTGGTTTTGAGTGTGTTTCTAGAAATTTTAGTGTTCTTTTGAAGAAAATTTTCGATTGTAGTTTCAAGTTTTGGAAAGATTAAAGGATTTTTCTTTTGAGAAATTGATCATTTTTCTCGTTTTGAGTTCTCTTCAAAAATATTTCTTTTCATTTATCCATGTTTTGAAAGGAAGACTTGTTTTCAAAGAATCGCATTTTCTCAAACTCTTTCTCTTAAGATAGAATTCATTGAAAAGAAAAGAATTGTTTATCATAATAGGTGCATTTTTAGTGTATTTTTAGAGTCGAGTCTATACACCATCAAAGTTTCACTTCCGTACCTATTGTCTTAAGCAACAGCCTCTTAAAAACAACGCTTAAATTAAAATCAACTTAGTAATTTTTCTATTTTCTAGGGCTCTTTTCCACCAACATAGCTTAGGCTAGTATCTTGGAGTAGGGAGTAGTTAACTCTCCAAGGTAATTAAAACAAACAAGTACTTGATATTGTGGTAGGAAAAATCCAATTGTAACTTGTATGCTCTGGGAAGCTTCTCTTAAAGGAGTTAATCACGAGATCATATATGAACCAGTGATAAAATCAATTATGTCTCATTGGGAACGATAGAAGAAGTGCGCGCATTACAAACGGTAAACCTCGGATTGACCATTGTCGAGGAGCCTAGGGTCACTTGTCGGTAAACCTCGAATAGACCATTGTCGAGGAGCCTTTAAGGGGATTGAGCTTTGTTACTCTGCCCTTGCGTGTATTTCGGATCATAGACTGTTTCCCCAGGTATATTTGTTGTTGTTGGTAGCCTTAATTGCCATAAACTTGAAGATTTTTTCCTAAGGTGATGGTGGAGGAAAGATCTCACTATACCTGGAGCAGATGTCGGCTAGACTCACTTGGACTCTCCGGAGGGTTATCTTCACTCGAGATGGTTTAGTGGAGAAAATTGAACCAGTCTGTTTCATTAAGCAGGTTGTTGGGGTAAATTTTCCAACCTCCATCTCCACATTAAAATTCTACAATGTTGGATTTCATCACCAACTAGTGTTTTTAGTGAGGAGATTTATTATTTGTGTGTGGTTTTATCTCCTAGATTTTTAGGCGTGTGATTTAATTGATTGTTTCCTGAGTGAATTTAGGGGTTTTTATTGAAATTTTATTTGATTGCGTATGATTAATAATTTTTAATCGTGGCTGAATTACCAATATAATCATGTAGACTCCAGGGGAAACCCCTAAAGTATACACCAAGCCAGCTTGAAGGGCTGAAAGCTCTGGTAGTACCCCATACTATCAGTAGAATTCGATCGACTGAAATCGGAGAATCATCATTAATAACTCATCCTGATTATCCTGTAACAAATCAAATAGCAAAATATATTCAAGAACCAATTGCAATTTCTAAAGTTACTGGCATTACATCTCCAAACAGTGAATTAGCTAAAGAACCTGTAATCTCTGAACTAGACACTGAAACTGCTGCACTTGCAACATCTTCAGGATTTGTTATTCCAAATTATGACGATCCTGATTCCCCTATAGTAAGATATCAAATTACTAAAAATCTTCCTACAGATCTAATAAGTATCGAAGAACTTGTTCTTCCTGATGAAGAAGCTAACATTCTCGAAGAACAATACACTTTAAATCTTAGGGAGCGTGAATCAATATTCTATATTCCTTTCCGAACTGACGCTTGGTATTTTTCATTAACTGATTTTTTGCAAAACGCGGGTCTTAGTTATTCACCACCTCAAATTCCATTTTATCCTACACCTAGAGGAAATCAACCTTCCTTAACTATGGTGGGTGAGTCATCAACTATGGCGGGTGAATCATCTATTTTTTCCCAATCTCTGGAAACATTTTTATATGGTGGTCTACATGTTCCTTCGAGATACCAGTCGCTATCTGGTACTTTCTTGGGGGCATCTCCCAAACCTGTCGAACAAGTAACTTTATCATCTAGTACAAATGGTACAACTACTGAAACGTTGAACTCAGAACAAATCTTTATGATGTCTGGTAATATTCCTAATCCTCAACCTTAAGGAAGTCAGTTACCACCTGGGGGGCAACCTCAAGGTAGTCAATTACCGCCCGAAGGGCAACCTCAGGGTAGTTTTTTAACACCTGGGGTTCAACCTGTAGGAGCATTTTTACCGCCTGGGGGGTAACCTCAAGGACAGTACATACCCCAAGGTCAATATCAACCTCAAGGACAGTACATACCTCAAGGGAAATATCAACCCTAGAGTCAGTTTATTCCTCAGGGTCAATATCAACCCCAGATTCAGTACTCAGCTCAAAATTTTCAACCTTCTTCAGGTCAACCATTGCAAGGAGCCGAGAATTTTCCAATAACTTATCAATCTTATGCTCAACCAAGTTATGTTCCTTCATATACACAACCTTCTATGGGTCAATATTCCAGAATTAATCTAGTGTGGGATCAATCTCAAATCCAGCAAACTTTACAACAACCTAATGTGCAGTTACCTAAACAACCTGGACCATCCGTAATTTATGTTTCAACACAGCAATCTGTCTAGCCTACTATTCCAGTTTCTACACCTAGTGTTGTTCAGCAACCTGGGCCTAGTTCACCCTGAAATCCACCTTAGACTGTTGCTGCTGTGGTATATGTTCCGCCTTCCACACCTATTCCTAGAGTATCTGTTTGTGCTCAACCTAGTGTTCCTAAATTGAGTTCATTAATTGTCAACCAGGGTTGGTAAACTGCTGAATTGTGGTGCACTATATGTGCCTAGGTATTTGTTTCTCACTACGTTGTGTTTAGTGTTTTATGATGTTTTTGGTTTTATGGTTTTATGTTTGAAAAGGGAAAGAACTAAGTGCTAATGAAAAGAAGCTATTGGTTATTTAAAACAGAACAAAGCCTAAACTATGGATGACAAACAACAAGTGCAAAGCTTGATAATGACTTCATTACAAAAAAATAAATCACAACATGAGCTTGAACTTATCCAATTCATTCATTAAAGGTGTGTTGAAAGAGCTTGAGAAATGGACAAGTTAAGTGTAAATGAAGTTCTCCTAAATGAACAATCAACTCACAAAAATGATTATTTGCAACACAGTAAGGTTCCTATTCTAGATTAACCTATGATGCTGAAGTTACCCTATTTTTCAACTTGATTTATCACTTCTAGGCCTTATTCATAAGTTTTGAGATTTTCTAAAATGATGCTTGGGAAAAAGGCTATAAGTGAGTTTGTAAAAGATTTGCAGAGTGATCAAAGCCTTAAACTAATATGACTGACCCATGTTCATGTGATGATGTATCAATATAAATTTAGAACAAAAGTAAGTTTGTAAATAATGAAGGCCGAGAGACTAATTTTGACAACTAGCACTTCTTGAAACACAATGGATAACACTAGGCTAGAGAGCGGTCTATCAATTTTAAAATGCAGTGACTGTACCTAAACTAAAATGCCATTAATATTTCCTTGAAACAAAATGAACTGAGACTGAACTAGAGTGCTTCTAATCTACTTGAAGTACAGTAAACAAAGTTAAACTAAAAATGCCATTATCAAACTGGAAATGTAGTGACAGAGCTGAACTAAATGCAACCAACCTCCGGAGTGCTATAACTAAATTAACGTGCAACTAGTCTATGGAATTCTACAGCCCATCTCGTTCAATAAGAATGATATTTTGGAAGAGTTTGTAAAACAAGTTTGGTTGTATTATTCAATGCAATTGAACATAAACATAAGATTGAAAGCAAATACAACTAGAATCTAAGACACCACAGTTGTTTCTCATTCATTGTTAATGATGTTTTGGAAGAGTTTGTAAGAGTAAGACCGACTGTGACACTTAGTGTAAACAAGCATAAATCATAAAATTCGAAAAGAAATGCAACTAAAACCTACAATACCATAGCTATGCCTTATTCATCGTGATGATATTTTGGAAGAGTTTATAAGAGCAAGTCTAGCTGTGATAATTAATGTAAACAAGCATGAACATAAACTTCAGAAACTTGCCTAAGCTAGAAATGAAAACGAGACTAAAATACTTATCTAAACCGTATAAACAAGGTTGCTCAGGTAGCAGGGGCCCTCTACCACCAGAGTAGCACGAAATCTACTTCAAGATTGAATCAACACTTTCAAGGAATTGATGCTTCTTTCATTAAAGAGAAATTACTTCAAAAACAGAGTGTTTTTGGACTTCTGAAATCTAGCAATCAAATACAAAATCTAACCTTGTCCCTCGGTTTCCCGAGCCATATTTGTAACAAAATTACATAACTGTCTTGAGATAACCTAGGGATAATTGTCTTTCCAAATAAAAACCAAACTAGGACTCTGATGGTGGTTACGTAATATAATTAAGGACATATGGATTTTCCTTGTCCTATTAGGAGTCTCTCTCCTAGTTTGAGTTCCCACGTACATAACCGCCTACAGAATCCCGTTCAAACTTCGTCGAGAGCAACAAATGATGAGGGAATGATGTGGAATACGACCATATGCGTTTTCCTCTGAGATGACATTTGGAACCTACGTAGACATAAAGACAGCTGCAGAATCGGCCACTAGCTACAGAATGTGTGCATTCTGCAGCTAGATCTAGTTCAAAAGTACTACAATGACAAAATCATAAAAACATAGCAAGTTAGTCATGATATATATTCTTAAAGCAATTTTAACTAATTCTACTGATCATTTGAGCCTATGATTAATAATGGAAAAAGGAAATGGAGTGGAATGTGGTGGACGAAAGAACATCTTTGGAGCTCAACAGTATCTGCAGCTCCTGTCTCTACTATCCCACAAATATCAATGCAAATTATGTAAGTCTCTATATCGCATTCAGGACCTACAATCCCAGCTACTGTCAAGATGCCTGCAGGACAAGCTGGTTCAAGTACGTTTTTCACAAGTCAACCATAATTCACTTATCAACCGTATCAGGGATAGTATGAATTTTGGACCTGTAGTACAAAACCCAACATATTAGTATCAGCCGTACCCTGGGTATACTTTTCAATCACCTCAACAACCCCAGTTTGGTCTGGTTAATCCTGGTTATCTGGGAGGTTATACCATTCCTAATGCAAATCCAATTCCAGGATATCCTGGATATCCTCCTCCTGGCATTGGTTTGATTACGCAAGGTTATCAGGACCCTAACGGTTGGTTACTGTTTATAGCAACTTTAGATTTACCTGATCTATCATACCTTATGAATGATCCAATTTTTTATCTTCCGTATTGGCCTCTGATGCCTAATAAGTTGCCCAGTGATATTCCAAAGTTCGAAGGTAAGTCAAGAGAGGATTCTTCAAATCATGTTATGACTTATCACCTCTGGTGTACATCCAATTCGCTCATCGACGATTCGATTCGGTTACGTCTTTTCCAGAGAACTCTTATTGGTCTTGCCACCAAATGGTACATTGAGTTACCACGAGGTTATTTTAATAATTTTAATTAGTTAGCCACTGCTTTCTTAACCCATTTTCAGTTGCCTATTAGATACGACAACGGCACCGAATTGTTGACTTCGCTCAAACAATCTACGTCTACATTCATTTCTGATCATATTCATGAATGGCGATGTAGGTGACATTTGGTAAAAGTTTTCATTTCGGATCAAATTTTGGCGGAATGTTTTATCAAATCACTATTTCCCAAAATTATTGAAGATGTGGCCAAAGGAGGCGTTGTTACTAAAGAAAAATTCATTGCTTAGGCTCAGTACCTTGACCTCTTTTATACGCAGTCAGGTACTTTGTATGATAAAATCCCTTATCTGCCACGACCTGGTCAATTAACTGCAACTCCTTCAGGGTCTCACGCCGCTGATGGTGTCATTGGTTCAGTTAGCACTAAAAGTAAGAACAAATCTTCAAAGACGACTTCTCCTATCATAAATTTACCAGATTCACCTAAAGGAGATTCTTCCAATGAAACTTCCGCCGATATACACGTTGTAGAATCATCTACAGCCAAATCTAAAATTGGTGGTAATAAAAAGGGAAAGAATAAAAATAAACAATCTTCAAAAGATAAAACTGATAAAAATGAACCAAATGACGAAAAACGAAAACGTCGCTATCCTTGTCTTATCTGTGACGAGAATCACTTCACTAAGGAGTGCCCGCATCGAGCGGAGGTATCGAAATTTGTTAAAGGTTCACAAACTCCTACTGTCTTGAAGGATCCATTTCCGACTCAAGATACTAAAATTATTGGATCTTCCTCGAACACATCAGAAGATATTTTGATGATGTCGTCTCATGTAATGGTTGTGACACGATCGCAAGATTATGGTAGTAAAAATCCTGTTGATGGTAAAGAAGCAGAACCTTCTAATTCAACATCATCAACTACGTCTCTTTCTGTTTCTGATCTACTAGAGATCAAGAAACCCAATTCTAACCTAGTAATCAAACCGCCTGCTAAGGGTGTACTTCGTAAATCAGCTTTCAATCCACATGCGAGAGCTGCTCATAACTACAACATTTTTGAGGATTTAGCTATTTCCCCTTCAGCAATGTCAGCTTTGGAAGTGTTGTAATCATGTCCAGCACAACGTAAATTACTATTGTCTGCTATAGGAGCTGTAGAACTTCAGGATTCGAATCTCATGATCTTCTATTTAGAAAATTTTACACCTCGTTTACCTCATCAAATGGCTATCTAGATTCCAGTTTTGGTCAAAAATAGATGTTGCTTTCATACTGTAATTGATGAGGGAGCTTCTATGTGTATTATGTCGATCAAATGTTGGAAATCACTTGGTTCTCCAACACTCAACCAATCTCTGATGATTCTAAAAGCTTTTGATGGAAGAGGGTTCCATCCTTATGGCATTCTGTAGGATCCACCTATAGAGGTCGAAGGCAAAACTGTAAATCTAGATGTGGAAGTGGTTGATGCCCCTCTAGATTACAACCTTCTTCTGGGTCGCAGTTGGTCTTATGTTATGACTATTATTGTTTCATCGCTCTTTCGTCTTATCATGCTTCCTCATAACGGAAAGATCGTTAAAATCGATCAGCTGACGTATTTTTCGTCTGATCCAGCCACTACAGATAGTATTCAACATATTGGAAAATTGATTATCCCATATAAGGATGTTGGCGTAGGTTTGATTAAAGATTTTGGTTTACTAGGAACTTTTTCATTACGTGCTCCTAACGTACCGCCTACTATCGCGAATATTCATATGATTTAATCAAGTACTATTTCCTTTGATGATCCTTGGATAGTACCTTCAGATTCAACGCTGGATTTTTTTGATGGTGCAATACCATTGAGTCCTTTTGAAGTCGCATATCAGGCAGTACAATCATTTTTTTATACTCCTTCAACCGATATTGATCCCGTGAATGTGATCAATGAAGAATCTCTTTCTATGTCGAACACAGCTTCAACATCAATTCCCAATCTTGCTCAGCAAGTCTTCGCTACTGATGAGCATATTCGTGAATTTTTGTCAGTTGATGAATTACCATGGGAAGATCTTCATTTTTACCTGAGCTCGATCATTTTGAAACTAATTTTTCGTCTATCTTTAACACTGATTATGTCAAAGAACCCCAGAATCCTATTCAAAATTCTGATTCTGAGCTGAATTTAGAAAATATTTCTACAACGGTTCCCATTGATATATCAGTTAAAATAGGAAAACATTCATATAGGTGCTTCTTGTACGGAAGATGAAATCCAAACTTATAAAGCCCTATTTCAGGAATTTTGCGACGTTTTTTCCTGGTCATATGAAGAAATGCCCAGAATTGATCCTTCAATTGTTGTTCATGAAAATAAGACATACCCAGATGCTAAACATGTTAGATAGAGATTACGTCAGATACATCCACGAAAACCTGTTGCTATTAAAGCTGAAGTTGAGAAATTACTTCGTGCAGGTTTTATTTATCCAATTCCTCTAACGGATTGGGTATCCAATATTGTTCCTGTTAACAAAAATCAAGGAGCGATACGAGTATGTATCGATTATACAGATATAAATCATGCTTTTCCTAAAGACAATTACCCAACCCATATATCAATCAAATTATTGATGATTGTGCTGGAAGCGAAATTTTTTCATTCATGGATGGATTTTCTGGTTACAATCAAATCAACATACTCCCTACTAATCAACCTAAAATAGCTTTCATCTGTCCATGGGGGACTTTTGCTTATTGCAAACTACCCTTTGGATTGAAGAACGTTGGTGCAACTTTTCAAAGGGCAATGTCCTATGCCTTTCATGACATCAAACACATTGTGCAACCCTATCTTGATGATTCACCTGCTCATTCATCACGCAGAGCCGATCATCTTACTCATTTACGTGCTATCTTTATGATATGTAGGCATTATAGGATTCGGCTGAATCTTCACAAATGTGTCTTTTGTGTAGAATCGGGTCGATTATTGGGATTTGTTGTCTCCAAATCAGGTATTCGTGTCGATCCATCGAAGGTTGATGATATCATCAATTTACCTCCTCCTTCTACTCTTCGCCAACTCCGAAGTTTTCAAGGGAAAGTGAACTTTTTACGCCGGTTCATTCCTAACTACACCGAGTTAAAAAATGGTTTTACCAGGTTGTTAAAGAAAAATATTCCTTTCTTTTGGGATGAGATTGTTAATCAATCTTTTGATGCTCTTAAACACACGTTGACCCATGCACCGTTATTGCATCCTCCCAATTACAACCGGGATTATTTTTTGTACCTCGCCACTTCCCATTCCACCATTGGAATGGTTTTGGTTCAAGAATATGAATTGTCCAATGAACATGTGATTTACTATCTCAGTTGCAATCTTCATCCGACTGAAATCAAATACTCTAATGTGGATAAATTGGCCTTGGCAGCTGTTCATGTTGTCCAACGATTTCGTCACTACATTCTTTTACGCAAAACTACAGTGATTTCTAACTATAACCCTATGATGTACATCTTGACCAAAAAATTGCTAGGGGGAAATTACTCCAAATGGATCGTCATCTTGCAGGAGTTTGACTTGGAATTTGAAAAATCCAAATCAAAGAAATCGTTAGTTTTTGCTAAAATTATGTGTGATTTCCTGTGTACTGATACAGAAACTATGGCGGAACAACCCATTGTGGATGAATTCTTGTTTATCATTAGTACTGTTTATCCTTGGTATGGAGATATAATCATTTATCTTCAAACCCAAACTTTTCGACCTAAAATTTCACGGTCACAGCAACGAAAAATTCGTTTCCAGTCCCAACAATACAATATTACTGGTGACACACTATATCGTTGTGGTGCGGATTCGATTTTCCGCCGTTGTCTCACTCATGAAGAAGCTGAAAAAGTTATGAATGATTGTCACTCTGGAACATGTGGTGGTCATATTTCTGGGCATGCCACAGCCCAAAAGATATTGTGTGCTGGTTATTTCTGGCCATCCTTGTTTAAAGACTGTATTTATGCGATCTGGAAATGCCACAATTGTCAAATCTTTGATCATAAGATGTGTGCACCACCCGCTTCTCTTCACCCTATAATTGTTTTCGGTCCTTTTGCAAAATGGGGCATTGAATTTATTACATGTAACCCTCACTCGGCCGGGGAGCATGCATATATCATCCTCGCGATAGATTATTTTTCTAAGTGGGCCGAGGCGATGCCTACATTTGCGGCAAATGGAAAAACTACAGCAAAATTTGTATTCAATCATGTAATTGCTTGATTCAGTGTACCTCAAGCCATTATCACTGATCATGGAAGTCACTTTTGAAATATCATGATGACCAAACTGATAGATCAACTTGGCCTGCGACATGATAGTTCTACTCCGTATTACCCACAGGCTAATGGTCTGGTTGAAGCCATCTATAAATTTTTAGTCACCATGATCAAACGGATCATTGGCATTCATAAGTTGAATTGTCATACCATGCTCTTTTCAGCACTTTGGGCATATCGGACTTCAGTGAAAACATCGACAGGTTTCACTCCTTTTCAACTGGTTTACGGTTTAGAAGCATTGTTACCTATTGAATGTGAAATACCATCATTACAATTAGCCATAGAGTTATTACCAGCTACTTCTGAGGAGGAGAAACATTTTTTGTACTTAGCTCAGCTAGATGAGAATCGGTGCACCGCTGCTCTAGCAACCGAAACTCATGCGAAACGAATGAAAGCTCAGTACGATAGAAGTGTTACACTTCGCATTTTTTTGGAAGGAGACCTAGTTTTGGTATACGATCAAGCTAACAATAAGCTAGGGGCTGGAAAATTCAAACCCATGTGGCATGGTCCTTACATTGTCAAGCGACGGCTTGCAAAAGGGGCCTATAAACTGATCGATTTTGATGGGGTATCTTTAGACAAACCCAAAAATGGGCTTTATCTGAAGAGATATTATGTTTAATTCCTATGTGGAGATATTCCTGTTAGATTAGTTTCTTTTACAACTGGTGTGTCTTAGATTAGATAAGTGTGCCTAGTGTAAAGTGTGCTCTTATTACTATTTTTTCTTATCTGATTTTTACTCTTGATATTACAGATGTCGACATTTCTTCAAACATACATTGGTTTTTCTAACGGTGCTTGTCGTAGTACTCGGAATATTTCTTCTGCAGCCTGGGTTATTTATTCACCCACTGACGATTTCATATCTATGCATGGGGTAAGTCTTGGTCAAACGACGAATAACATTGCAGAATAGAGCGCAGTGATTGAGTTATTATCTGAATCCATTTCATTTGAAATTCGAAGTTTGATTGTTAGGCTAGATTCTGAACTCGTTGTACTACAATTAAACAGAGTTTATGCAATTAGAAATCCAGTGTTATTAAGATTTTTTTTGAGGGTTCGTCTCTTGGAACGAGAATTTGATTACATTGAGTATCAGCATATTCCAAGAAATTTAAACACATTAGCAGATGCAGTAGCTTCTAGTGTTATAAACAAACATTTGCAATAATGAAAGCGGTAAAAATTAAATAAAATTCGATAATGTGTTAGACAGATAAGCTTGAAGTAGTAATAATATCATAGCATAGAGTAGTGTTTTTCAAAAAATATTACATCTTCTTCGATCATAGGTTTGAAACACCTTATGATCGGAAAAAATGGTAATACAAAAATCAAAAATGTCATAGGTCCACAAAATCGATCATCCACTATCCGTGGCGATGATCGTGATAATACACAACTTCTCGGGCCACCTTACTCAGGAATCTCCTGAATGGTTCTGCAACTCTGATTACATATCTCTGCAATCGTAGTGGAATATCATCTATAGTGGTCTCTATAATATCCATAGTCAGCCGCTTTAGCTCGTTCTCCAGATCGGTAAGGATCTCTGCTGACTGATCTTGTGGAGGTGGTACCGCTGCAGCTGGTGCTAGATCTCTTTGTCTCCTCTCGAAGGGGCGGAGAGTAGCTGGTCAACGTGGACCCACATCTGCATTCAAAATTTTTGCTATCAGTTTTGGACGATTTAAAAAACAAAATAAAAATTAGAACTTAGAACTTAGAAAATGTCAAAATGATTTTTACCTGATTCATCCCACTGAGTTTCTGGTGTTGGGGTTCCTGTGATTTGGAATTTTGGCAATACCAAACGAAAAGACAACATCAAACCACTTTGGGATCCTAGGATCTAGCCCTCCTGAATCCAGAGAGGGATCTCTCCATAAATGTAAAGAATGATATATCTTTAAGGTCAGTTTATGGTATTAGGCTAGTTATGAAGCATAAGGGTTTTGTTTTTTTGGTTGGTTGGGCATCATTAATTGAGAAATTCATGTGAATTGAAGAAGGAAATGAGTAGAAGGATGTTTCAGCATGGGAATATAGGTCAAGAAAAGTGTCAATCCATTAGGCTATGGAGTCATAAAAGGGTTTACTTGCATAAAACTATCCAAGGGTTTCCATAGGGCAAGTCATCTATACCAAAGGATCTCTTTAGATGAGTTTGTGGTATGAAACATTAAGAAGTGAGGTGAAAGAAAGAAACCAAAGTGCAGCCTAAGATCAGGTAAGGACTTTTAACCTATCCTGCTTTTGACATACTTTCAAAGGAAACTCTCAATAAGAAAACAAAGGGTAGCTTAAGGTCAAGTGAGGACTTTTAACCTAGCTTGCTTTCAGCATACTCTCAAGGGAAACTTCTAAGCAACTGTTTAACACATTAACCAGGGTAGGGCTAACCATAAACCTCTTAGTCAATACTCCTACTAAAGTCAGCTTATCATACAAACAATCCAGCAGTCTTCATGACCACCTTCAGACAGTAGAAAACATTTAAGTTAAACAGAGAGTAAGGCCTAAGATCAAAGAAAAACTTTTAACCTTCTCTTCTTTTGACACTAAATCACAGGGAAAATTTCAAGACAAACTGTTGGAGAAAAACTAGAGGACGAGGCTAACCATAGACTTCCCTAGTTCCATCTTTACTTAGCATGAAATGAAAATATCATTCAAGAACAATGTTTCAAGTTGTACTTAGCCAGACATGGGCTTACCAACATTCCTTGACCGGTTATACTCTATATAATTATATCCTTAAAACACACAATCAGAGGAAAACATAAAGATAAAGCTTATCAGTGAGAGTTAGGGTACTTCCAACAGTATATCCTAATCTATACCTAATGTTCTTTATCAGAGAATAATGGACAGTATGAAAAACATGAAAGAAGACAATAACAGTAAGAAAAACATCACCATTAATATAGACCAAAATCCTGTGAATCTGCTTGTGTATTTGATGTGAAAAAACAGTCACATACTTTGAGTCCCGTGGCTTTTTACAGTCCAGAACTTCTCTTCCTAGCCTACTATAATACAAACTACTCAGCTACTTCTGCTCAATAACAGTTCAAACAATCAATAAAATCCCAAACCTTTACAATGTATTTTCAATGAGTTCTTATAGGTGAATGAGGGAGAGTAGTGGTAGATAGGACTTAAAGGCTTCATTAAGATAGAGGGGAAGAAGTATTCAAATGCCCACTCTACTTAATGGTTCTTCATTAACTGCTGGTACCCTTAAGTTGATTTATAAGTCTTTGTCGGGTTGACAATAGCTTCAGGTATGTTCTTTGAAGTAATTTTCTGGTTGTTGTACTATGTGTTATCCTCTGAGACAAGTAAGGTGAATATTTCATCTTTCAGGTCTTCCATGCTTTGCAACCAATGCACTGACAGTTCTAGGAATTTCTGTTAGTATAATAACTATCCTGGTCTTTTGATGAAGTGTAGAAGGGGTTGTAAAGGTTAGTCCTTCTCAGGAAAGAACGTTCTATTGATATGTCTTCTTCACTGCTTTAATCACTAATCATTAGCTTTAATTTGTGCTTAAGGCTGAGTATGCATCTTCAATCACTTCCGGTCTTCATCTGTGTCTTCATCTCTTTAAACTGTAGATTAAGTCTCCCGATCTTCGGGATTTTGACTTTAATCTTCTTTTATACTCTTCACTGCTCTTCAATTTTGTTGTATAGGTGGCCTGGGCTTGATGAACTGGAGGGTCTGATTGTTCAAACAGTGTTCATGAATCACCATTCGAGACGTAGAAATTGTCCCTGCTGGTCTCCCTTCTGCATTAATCAAGTCATAGGGTCGTCACCCTGAACCTCATGTCACCATTGTGTGACTGTGGGGAGCCTTATGAATTATTCGCCATTAACCTGCAATACACACGATAAACATGTTATAAAATCCTGCATGTGTGGTTTAAACTGCTTCATAGGCTCGGGATGGTGAAGGAGAAGTGCAGGGGGAGAGTGATTACAGTGGTGGAGGGGAGAAAACCCTGGCAGAGCTGCTAACCAGGCTCAAATTTGAAAATAGAGCGTGAAAAGAATCAGCAGTATTGGAAAACCAAAGGTGGTTTTCACATGGAGTTTAGATGGTAAGTGGTAAATAGCTTTTGTAACGCGATTCCATAAAGCGATCGACACGTGGCTTTTGAATACCACTTTTATCGTGTAAAAGTTGCGTGGTGTTGGGGAGGGGCAAAAATTATGCGATATGGATCGTGGACCGTTGGATCATCCACTGCAGATCCGACGGTGCGGGAGAAGCGCGACATAAGGCTAGATGCATAGGCAAAAAGTAGGTAGGGTCCATTGTTGAGGTCAATGCGAGCCGTTAGATGAGGGGAATGGATGGCCGCAATCAAATCAAAGATCATCACATCGAGGGAACAACAAAGTGTGCAGAGGACGGAGCGAGCGATTGTGATGGAGCGATGAAGCGAGGAGCCATCCGATCTGGGAGAAAGATCGACGGTCGGGCTGTGATCTGGCTCATCGCATCGGTAGAAAGGAGTGCCCAGGGGAAAATGTCACGGCGAAGTGCAATGGTGTGATTGAGCACTGGTCGTCAGATCGAAACAGATGATCGACGACGAAGATTTCATCGGCCGGATGACAGGCGGGGGGGTCAGGAGAAATGGAGGAATAGTGTCGACCGTCCAATTATTTTAGATGTGATCAGACATATCGCATCGGTGGGGGACAGAAGTGCGAGATAAATGGACAATGGGATCACGTGATGCGATGGTGCGTGGGCCGTCGGATCGAAAGGATGATCGACGGTGGAGGATAAATCGGCAGAAGGCATCAGCAGAGGGCCACTAGCGAAACGCAACGGGATCCTGGCCATTGGTTCTTGTGGATTCAACAGCCAGGATAAGATCAAGGGATTGGCCATCGGTAGAGGAGAAGGGAATGGGAGTAATTCTTTGCGTTTTTCCGATGCGATGGTTGGGGGCCGAAATAAGCGCTGAGGCATGGTTCCTTGGGAAAGTAAGGATACCAGGGGCGGAGACGAAGGGCTTATCGCATCGGCAGGGATGAAAGGTAAGGGATCAAAAAGGTGCTGGAAGCTCCGATGGCGATATGCAATGAGGGTTTAAGTGCTTAGTCATAGCGCGAGGTTTCATGGAGACAGGGGCTAGGGGATTTAAGCCCTCGGGGGCTTAATACCTCCATAATTCAAAAAGGTTGTTTTTAGGCCTAAAAAAGGGATTTTAAGGGCAAATTAATGTTCTGATAGGTAAGAAAGGGGGGTTTTAAACCAAATAGGAGGGAGATATAAGGTTTAAAGAGGATTTTGAAGGGAATGGAGGAAAATGAAGGGCAAAACATAAGGGAATATGAGGAATATGGAGGCCTTTGAAAAACAGCTTTCTTTCAGGATGGCAGGGTTTATTAATGGAAACAACAGTGAAGATGATTTCAAGGATAGAGAGTAGCATGAGACTTCAAGAATGATATATTTTGAAAGGAAATGTTCACTTGAAGGCTCAGAAAAATATTTATCCACCATTTGTTATGCCAAATATTATGGGTGGCTAACACCCGGAGGAAGCGACATGTCTCGATCGTCGCGATAATCCATCCCGGCATACGGAAAATCCTCTATCACAAAGACATGGTTCTGCAACCAACAGAAGTAAGCCGAAGGGAATCGAACAACCTCAATTCCCTCACCGTGACGGGCCATCAGTGCAACCATCGGACCATCCGAGGTTCCCGGACTACACCCGAATCAACTAGAATAAGTTGTGGAGCCAGTAGAGGAATCCTCTCCAGAGAAAAGTGACCACAATTGATCCATACCCGAAGTTGTTTAACATCCTGTTCTTTGCTCTAGTTAGCTGGCCTTTGACATTGGCCAACACTGCTTCACACCAATTGAATATGATGCCTCAGAAACAGTCTACTGCAATCTGCATTTGACATCCAGTAGCAACATGTAACGCTGCACTCCCGCATAGTCTGGAAACAGTAAATGCAATCACTTTCAACTTAGGACAGATAATAGTCTTAATATCAATCCATTTTTCCTTGGGATCTGCATGATCATCACAGAACTCTAGTTGAAGACTAGCAACAGACTGGCCACCTGGTCTAGTCCCAAACAGAGAAATTGGTTCGCCTCTCTTGGACAAACCAATCAAAAATTATATATCCTCCAACTCGATTTCAAGTCGGGTGTCTCCAATAATGAAAAACTGGTCCTGTACGTCCCATTTTTTCACCAGCCACGTCAGGAGATCTACTTGAGATCCCATGCCCTGTATGGCCCAGAACTTGTATAAAACACATGCTCTCAAAGCTTGCATTATGGGTAGATGAAGCATTGTAGCATCGTCTACATCCTCATGTTCCTGTTCTCACCAAGTAAACATTGTGAATATCCTACAATGAAGAAAATGAAGCATTAGAATCATCTTATTTGGAAAATTTTGGGCAAATTTGAGAGAACATGGTTTTTTATTTTTCTTACGGCGCCTCTGCACTTTTAGTTTAGGGATAGTGCGTAGCTATGCATGGGCCTTGTATTAAAAGTTTGGGACTATGACTTTTCTCTATATGAGAAAAAGTTAAGGTCCGCAAGTGCTGTGTGTTGCACCTGCGGACCCCCGTGAGCGAAATTTTTAACCAATATTCTATCTAAAAATGAAATTTAAGCCCTAAATTGCAGAAATAAATGGACAAAAAGAAAGAAAAAGAGAATGTGGATTACCTGGAGCAAACGGTTCTCGATTCTAACAGTCATATTGTCTAGAATCTTCTCCGGAACATTTTTTGCCAAAAGTTCTCAAACTTTCACTCTGAACTCAAACAGTAAAAATGAAATTGAAAAACTCCTTTTTATAAGTTTTTTCGAATAAATGAAAATTAATTTTGTTTATTTTTCACTTTAAAAAGATATTTTTTCAAAATGATTTGTTAATTCGAATAGGTGCGTTTAATTTTTTGAATTTTTTGTGCAGAATAATGGATTTCTCAGGTGAAACAGTCATTTTTTACGAAGAGCATACTTTTATCACTTTTTGAAACTCTTAAAAGTTACGAAAAAGCAAAACCATGGAGTCCTCTTTTAAGCCCTTTTCAAACTCTCTAAACATGAAAATATTGTCAAGTACTTGACTATTCGAACTCGTTAAAGGAAATGAACAGTCGTCCGTTCAGTATAAGTTTACCCCTTTTCCGAACTGAAATGGACTATTTACAAAAAAGGTATACGTTGACTAATCATGGTCAATAGAGTTCTCTCCTGCATTATTTTATCCTTTTTCGGGCCTGAGAGACTAAATTTACGAAAAAGTTCACCCATGGAGTTTTCTTAAGTTTTTTCTTATGACTCCCTAAAATTGAAAAACACTGAGTTTATCCTATACTGGACTCGTTAAAATTTAACAGTAAAGGACATGTCGATTACAAACAGGAACGAACCACTCCTTCTTAGGGTTCGATTTTAAACTAAGTTGGACTCATTTGAACGATGAGCTTATAAACAAGAAAATGTTATCCTCCTCAAGCTTGTCAAAAATAAAGATGTACTTGCCAGAAATGGTGGGGGAAAAGAGAGAAACGAATCTGTTTTTCACATTTTGATTTTCGAAAAGCCTTATACCACTCTTGAACACGACACTTTTGTTCACCTGGGTTGGGAAAATCCCTTGCCTAACAGTTAATCAAACCACATTGAAAGTCTTCAACTGGTTTCTGGGTATTAGCTTTAGGTCAATTTTCACCAAGCCATTTGTAGTGTCGTTATGTGTTCAAAAGGATAGTTCAAACAAACCGTTCATCTGCAAATCATTTGTCTCCATTCACGTTGACCATCCCTGAGTCAGTCTTTGCCACATATTTCTTCAAAAATTGATCTATGGTTTCATGTTGTAGGCTTTCCTATGACGCATCACTTTCTATCGACGACAGCTCATCATCTAGGAAGTTGATCTAGAATCCATCAGTACCTTGAAATCTGCATGCCCTAATGGCAGGTTTCTTGCCTTCGACGACAGGTTACATCATTGACCTTCGATCGGATGATTCTGTGAAGTGTTCGACTTCAGCTCATTCATTCACATTTCACGGATTGCACTGATTACTTTGAGAGCCATTGACATTACTGGTGGTTTCTCTCACACTTGTTAACAGTTCACATCATTGACTGGTAATCAAGTGGTTTCTACCATGTTCGACTTCAGCACAATCAATCGCATGGATAGAACTGTACTAGTTTAGGAAGCGGAAATCAAGACCCTGGATCTAGTTTCCACCATCTAGGCTATGAGGAATTTTTCTATTTCATTATACAGTAGACCATTCATAAATAGATGGTTGCGTCCATACTATGTTTACACATGTCTATACTGATGATGTATTGAAAAAATCATTCCTGTATCAGAACAAGTTTAGTCAATTTTTCTAGATAGTTTTGATCTGAGTATGGGAATGCCTACCTCAGTGATGATATATACACATATATATGTTTTTCATTGAATGTTTTTACAGGTTCCGACTGGGGTGTCCACAAGCCGATCTTTGAAATTATAAAGTGCTTCACTCTTTATACATTGCATACTTCTCATTTTAGGGGGAAATCTGTTGCACTAAAAATTGTCATTATGACGTTTTACTATCCATATGAGCTCTTTATCACTCATACTTTCTCCCTTGCAAGTATGAAAACATCAGTTCCTAATATCAAGCCTTGAAAATAAGAGAAAATCTCATAAAAATCCCTAAAACACTTGTACCGCACTTTCTCTTAGCTTTACCTGCGGTACCACATCTGTTTTCTATATTTCCTGTGGAACCCACCGCACTTTCTCTTCATTAAAAGTGCGGAATCCTATAAAAGGTAAAGAAGACGCAAGTAAAATATAGAAGCTCAGTTTAAGTCATTTTTGGAAGCTTCTAGAAACAATCATGTGGTGGAAAGTTCGCTCTTTTCAGGTTCATGCATCCCATCCATAAAGGAGCTAGCCCCTTGATATATGGAGCTAATCCCTTTGAAAGAGGATTGTATCCCCTCTTAGTTGGAGCTGCAACCTCCTCTCCTTCACTATAAAAAGAGGCATAGGGTAGCCTCAAAGGGAGAAAAAAAGCTTAATGTTAATTTGAGGTGAAATGTTGTTGGAACTTAGACCCTTTTAGCTAATATCTCATGTGGGAAGGATTACACACCTGTATGTATTTGGCTGAAAGAGTGCAAGGCTGATCAGAGTAGAAGGAAACGCCTGTTGTAGACCCTAGGAAGACCTGTACGACATCAAGGCGGACACGGTTGTAAGGTTTTTCTTACTTTTAAGATAATACAAATAAATTTGTTTTTCTCAATAAACTATTGATTAATTAGTTTATTTTATGGATTCCTTAATCACCATAATAGATATGATTTATGAATTTATGTTATGCAGGTGCTATTAATGTTTGCATGTTTGTGATTGCAGATTTCTCAAGGCAAATATTTCGGGAAACTGAAGGAAGACTACTACAAACATGCGTTGGATCAGAGGTAAGTTCCTAAAAACCTTTTAGCATATAATTCTAAACCGTGAAATATCTAGAGAAAGATAGATTTAATTGTCTGTTTGTTGCTAGACAATCCTTAGGATACTAGGGAGATTGGTCTTGTCCGCAAGAATGATTTATCCAGCCAACAGGATGTTCATTTGGTTTTTATGGCTAAGGAAATTGGCAAAGGCAATGGAAAAGGAATTTGGAAAGGAAAAATGGCATTTTGGGCAATTTATTTATGAAAATAATGGAAATTAGGAGAAAATGAATTTTAAAGGTCATAGGTTGCATGTGAGCTGGAAAAAGAAGGAGAATAATGGAAAATGAAGAAAATATAGGCTTAATTGATAAAAAGGTTTCTGAAGATCAGTTGGTACCTTTTTTCAGTTCAATTTTGGAACTCTCTCCCTATTCTCTCTCTCCCACACTCTTGGAAATTAGAGTTTTTTTGTAGCACTTTAGCATTGGATCAAGAAATGAAAATAAGGCAAAGAAGAAGCAAAGATAAAGTAAGTAAGAGAAATATCAAGCAGCTACGACAATTTTACTTGCAAGTATCAATTTGCATGTGTGATTTCCTTGCTAAATTTGGCATGCATGGTTATGCATGTGTGTTCTTGGTTCTATTGTTGTCATTGGCATGGGTTTTTCCAGGTGTGATAGTGTTCTTCAGACTTGCCTTTCCATTTCTGGATAGCCATGGTGTGATGGGTTTCTCATGTTTTGTTTGAGTTGGATTGTCGGATGGGTTAAAAATTGAGTGAGGTGGATCTTTGAATTAAAGAAAACATGACCTAGTAATCCCTGAACCAGACTATGGATTGCGGTAAAGCCACTGACCTAGTGACCTCTGAAACATACTATGGGTTACTGTAAATCTAGGTATTGTGTGCCTCGGTGGGCCTAGGAATCCTCGACCAATGAATGGAGTTATATACGGTAAATCCTAGAGGTGGTTGCCCTTGATCAGGCCTAGGAATCCTTGCAGATGAATGACGAGATATACGAGAAATCATGGAGGGTGTTGTCTCGATTATGGACTAGTAAGCCCTAGATCAAAATGTGGATTGCGGTAAAGCCTAGAGACTAGGAGACATGAAAAATCCTCACGAGGTAGGTGGGGAAATCCGGTGGCATACATGCTTTTGTATAGCCTAGTGATATGGTGAGGATTGCAGTAAATCTTAGTTCTATTGATGTGGGTGAGGTGGTTTAACCTCAAGAATCCCTGGTTGATTTGTTTGGTTTTGAGTCCCACATTCATGCTTGGAATATGACACAGGGGTGATTGGCTTAAGAGAGATTTGGCTCAGTGAATCTATGGTCGGGTGGAACGTGGTAGTCCCATACCGGGTTGGATTTTTCATTCATTAATAAAAGGTTTTTTCCTTGGTATCTTAAGTGTAAATGGACTGGATTATATGTGGAATTTAATGTTGTTGTATCCTCATTATTTCTGTTGTTTATATGTTGGTTATGGATATGTTTTATGATAGTGAAAAGGTATGGTTCTCATCATGTTTGAATTGTAAATGAGTGAGAAATGAATATATGACCTAATAGATGGCAATGCAACTAATGATATAAGGCATCAGTGCTTCTTAACGAATCTCATAAAAATATAAGACCTATATGCTCAAATCTGTTGTTTAAACCTATACAATGCATATTTGTGATATGTTTGACAAAATTACTGTCATGGATAGTAGGGGTCCAGTCAAGTATCTCTTCAATAATTTGCATTGGCATCATTTTCTCTATGTTTCATTTTGATTCTGTAAATTTCATGAGGTTATGGGCAGTGAATGAGTTCTAGCCCTGGAATTCAACCTTAAATCTAGCAGTCGCTGGCATAACACTGGCAGAAAAAGGTGACAATCACGCTAAGGTAGGCTCATGGGAGTGATTGGGACCCACACTCACTTGGAGGGCTTGGCAAGGGAGTAACTGGGGATATAGGAGCTTGAATTGATGAGTTTCCTTAGGGGTTGGTCACCTAGAAAGGTTGGGTATCTCCCAGAGGTTTCATTGCTTGTGTGGATGATCAATTTGGTTGTGTTTTGTCGGTTCCACTTCCTTAAGGTGACCTAGGAGGTTAAATCATATCATAGTAGCCTCTTGTCACATGTTTACCCCAACATACCAATTAACTTGGGTAAATGTGGGAGGAGGGTGTTACATGGAGAAAAAGGTCTCATCATAGTCTTCCCTTTCTTTCAAGGAGAACCCTCCAGCCATGAACCATGCCTTGTATTTTTTAATACTACCATATTCATCACGATTGGTCTTGTATACCCACTTGGAATTTGGTCATCGAATACTCCCCTGGATTCTCCTAACCAAGCCTAGATGGTTCAACTGATCCTGGGAGCTAAGTTGAGAAACATGTAAGGCCAACGTATAAGCCAAGCCAAGCATCCCTTCCCAAAAACTAAACCGAGAACCATTACCTTAAATCACCTACCTTAATATTAAGACAAAAATACTTGTGGGGTGGGGCCCTATGGTTGAGAAAGCAATAAATTCATCCCCTTCCTTTTAGTCATGGGAGAAATTCTTCCATACTACAATGAACCACCAAGCGATTTCATAGGCATTAAATCACATACATCAGAATGAATCAAGTCCAAATATTCCTTACATTTTTTATCACTGTTCGAAATGGTTTCTTGATATTCTTCCCAAGAGCACAACCTTTGCATACACCATTTTTCTTTATCTACAGTTCAGGAACCCTTGACACTATTTGAATCAACTCAGGCAATGTTATGAAATGAAAATTTACATACCTTTTGTGATATAGCTCACTTGGTGTTCCAAGTCAATTTGGGCATCACTCCCGAAACTCAAATCAGTATAAACAGAGTCTATCATACTCTAAATCAGTTGCTACTTTCCTTAAACAAGTCATCCCATTGTTGGTTTTCATCCATGAAAGTTTCATTGTTTCAAGACCAGTTGAAGTACTTCATTGAGCCATCAACGCACCCCTAGAATGCAGTAGGTGCTTTGCATAGCATCTACTCCCATGCAAGGCAGCGTTGCAGAGCATCTAGGCCCAGTTGACAGTATGTTGGTCAACTAGGATCGAATTTTTCATAGGATTCCAGGAATCTTTCCACCTTCTGATGGCTTCTATAAGTTGTTCCCGCTATCACACTATCTGGTAACTTCGAATATGAACACCATGGAGCCATTGAACCTCTTATCTGTAGAAATTATATAATATGCAGGTATTTTACTGGACTCTCCTGATTTAAAAAAATAATATTATGTTAAATACAGAATCCTTCCACTTAATTCTTTGCAGAAATTAAATCGCCAATTGCAAACACATGAAGAAAAATCCATCATACATAACAAGATGTTTTACCGGGAAAGCTTAAAGCTAAAAAACCCCAACTATCATATATTATGTAGATCAATGTGTTTTCACTCAGATTTTCCTTGAATTTGTTGGGAAGAGGAAAGGGGTCTGAGGTAACCACAAACCAACTTTTAGGTACAGAATCTAGCCAATCTGTACCCAGAGAGGGCTCTCTCTTTAAGTTTTAGCTTTGTTTTGAAAGATATTAGACTAGTTATGAAAGTCCAGGGATTTTGATTGAGTTTGGGTGATGAAATTCTATAATAGAGGGGTAAGACTGAGTAGTTCAGGCCATTGGGCTAATGGATTCAAAGAATGATGACTTAACTGGATTAATTTTCTTAACAAGAGATGGTTTCACAGGGCAAGATAATCAAATAGGGAACAATTATAGATCTAAGATGAATGGAATGGACTCAAAATAGGTGAAGGGAAATTAAGAATCCTTCAACATATTCGAAAGAGGGAACTTGTATGATTATTAACAAAGAGCAATTAAGAATTCTTTATCAAATAATCAAAATGAATAAACTAGAAAACGGGAGAAATTAAGAATTCACTGTTTAAACTAGTTTAGAAGAAAACATTAAGAATAACAACGATTGAAAACAGATTGCACTTAAGCACTTTCTGAATTATTCCTTTTCGTTTATCATTCAGATATGAAACACAGATGGTATAATAAACAAGTAAAAAACTCTAAAACATAAGAGATAGATGACTTATTGATCCGTTGTCTGACTCAAGAATCCTGTGAAAAGTCCTTTGCATCAATTCCTTTTCCAACTAGCCATACAAAATTTGTCCAACAGCACTTTATTCCAAAGTAATCAATATTACAGCAATGTCTAAGAATCCACCCCTCAATACTCCAATTGAGGGAGTATTTATACAAAAAATTATAAAAAATATCTCATAACAAAGTGATATATAATTTAGGATGACTCATGCATATTTTACAACAAAATAAAGACAGATGGTCTCGTGGATAAGATAAAAGATAACCAATGTTGTGTTGTTCCCTTTTTTTATGAATGTGCTGGAGGCAGGCCCTATGATTTTTCTTGTTGTTGTCCTCTTTAGTAACTATGTGCTGGCTGCTCTGTTTTACTGATACTCTTTACCTATACTGATACACTTTGACCTATGTTTGATCTCTTTTTATCCTTTTTATCATGTCTTACTGTAGTAAATAATCAAAATTCATGCAAGGATAATTTTTACAAAAATTCTAACATCTCTTCCCACCATTGTGTTTCTGGTATTCAGGTTATTTGAAGCTTCCTCAGAGTCTCATCAGTCTCTATATATCTAAAGAAAGTAGGCTGAATTGGGAATAAGTGTTTTACCTCATGTTCGAGATAAAACAAATTTTCCAGACTGTCATGAAGAATTTTTCCTGTAGGCAATGCTTTTGCTACTGATGAACTGGTCGATGAACTGGCCTGGTTGTCAGCATACTTATTCAATTTCTCAACATAGTTTTCCAGGCTCATTAGTTTATCATCTAAAACTAAAGGACTTGGAAATCCTTTACTCTGCAAAATATCCAATCTCTTTGTAAAGGCATTGATTTCTTCCTGCATATCAGAGCATCTTCTTTCTAGATTCTGCATCAGAGTTCTTTTAGTAGGATGCCTAGTTCCTGTTCTGTCTTGGATGCCTAGTTCTTCAAGTTGATATCTGTTCTTGGTATTTAAAAATTGTATAAGCTCATTGGCTTCTTTAGGCATGTTTCCTAATTCTTCTCTTGCCTTTAGAATTTCTTCCAGAGCCAATTTAATTAAATCATTTTGCTCATACATTATTTGGATTGATGGCTAGACATCTTTTATTGACTGAATGATGTTGGTCCAAAGAATTTCTTTGATTTCTTCCAAAGGTTTCTCCAATGTGATATCCCTTTCTAATGTTCTCACCAATTTTTCTAATATGTTGATCTCTCTTGTCTTTTCTGCAACACTTATTTTTGAGAGATCATTATTTTGTTCTAAGGTCGTAAACTGTACCTTTGTTTTCTGGAGCTTTGTCACTTGGAGTTTCAGTTCCTCCATTGATTTTATTAATTCTTCAGTGCTTAAATTGGAAGTGTTGCTCTGTGATAATTCTGTTGACTGACCTGTTGTTGTTGTACCTGTAATCACTTATGTTGTAGATGCTGGAATGTTTGGCTGCTTGTTCTTTAATGTCTTTTCAAGTTCTTTTTCAGTCTCATTCAGTTGCTCATTAAGTTTCAAGAGCAAATCCATCAATTCTTCTTCAGAGTTTTGCTTTATAATTTCCGCAGTTTGTGGATGGCTTGAAGATGGAAACTTCAGTTGTTTCCTTAAGGCCGCAATATCATCATCTTTCTTTTTAATCAAGGTTTCTATACCCTTGACATCTTTGGGATTATGACCAAATCCAATAATTATCTCCTCCAAAGTTTTTATTCTATTGTCCTTAGCCTGGGAAGAAGCTTTTTCAAGATGCAATTGAGCAGTAGTATTCTCCAAGGAATTCTGCAATCTTTGGGCCATCATTGATTTATCAGTCAAAGTTGAGTAAATCATTTCTCCAGTTTGTTTGTGCAGCTCAATCTGATCCAAAGGATGAATATCCTTTTCCATGACTTCAAAATTGGATCTGACATAGTCTGCAGCTATTTGAGGCTGTTGTACTTTGGGCTTAAAATGACTCATCACCATTTTACCCAGCTGGATGTCATAGGCTGACATCAATCTCTGTTGATTTTTAGGAGCCATCTTCAAATATTGATTATAGACATGAAGTCTTAATGGATCATTTCTAGCCTTTATATTTATAAATGTCTTCTTAATATCCCAGGCATCCTTCACTGGTGGTTTGAAAGAAGATACTTCTGCACTTTGTTGTCTTTGTAGCTCTTTTCTCTATGAATCAGTGGAGGTCCCACTGATTGTGAATGTTTGTTGACTATCTAACTCTTCTCTCCTCTGACTATCAGTGGTTTCTTGAACAAATTCTACTTCTAAAAGAGGATTTAATATTTTTCTTTTAACATGAGGTTGTTCTGAAGATCCACTGATAGGGGTAGTTGTTTCTGTATCTCTCTTTTTACCTTTTTCTTCATTGAGAGGAGTTTGCAAAATTGAAATTTCTACCACATTAACCTGAGTAGGAGAAGTCTGTATTTGGGCATGTTCCTTGGAAGTTTCAGGCTGCTCTGTCATTATGAATTTCTCTGTGACTTGTGTATTAGTCTCCTTTTCCTTCCCTTTGGATGCTATTGTGGCTAATGCACTGATTTCCTGCAAATTTTGCTTAGAGGTCCCAGCAGAGGAAGGACCAAATCCTGGTCTTTGCACCTACCCAAAAGAACCCAGGTCAAGTATTTTCTCAAGATCTTTCATAACATTTTCAACACTAACCTGTTCACTATCTTGTTCTATTAAGGTCCCTTCCATCCATTCATCCATATTGGCAAATTGTTCAATCTCTAGAATTCTATGGTGAAGGTATGGTGACAATATGTTTTTCATTCTCCTATCACAAATAAATTTTTTTGGGTCATAAGGTACCCAATAGAAACTTTTTTTCAATTTGAGATAATATTCTAGGATTCTTTCAGCTTATTTTCCTGCATCCCTAGAATTACAGACAAAAGGACCTAATTGACTCTTAATTCTGAGCTGAGATTTTTTCTTTGCATTGCAGAAATGGACTATGTCTGAATTTATCATTTGTCTGAAATACTCTAAGGCAAAGAGCCTCATTGGAACATATTTTGGTAGCTTGAAAGGAAACAGCTCATACCCATATATTCTAATTTCTGTATGATTCCTGTATAGGTACCAATCACCTATCCTGTATTGCTTGGAAAGTTGACGAATTTTCTTCATATCATTATTGACCCTAAGAGGGGAGACTCCTGTTAATAAGGTGGTTGCAGGGTGCACAAATAGGTCAATGAACTCATTGTAAGAATAAGGAGAATCGGAGGAATTATGGAAGATTGCAGACCAAAAAATTACAGACCTTGGATTTCCTTTGGTATCAAGTTTCATGACATGGAAAGGGAAACTCTCTGACTGATAATAAAGCATGAGATGGTATATAACAGTGGAATATTTGAAAACTCTTTCATCTTCCAATCTCATGAACTGGTCATGAATTTTATCAGCAATGTAGGAAGCAAAATCATATTTGACAGCAGGACGCTGTCCAGGGGTAAAAATTAACAACAACACTAGGGTTAACTTATCAACATATTCACTAGTATTGAAACCCATTATAGAAGATATCATATTGAAAATGAGTCTTCCCATATCTGTGAAAAAGGTATATCCATAAGGAGGAGGGATTTTGGGTTGATGTTCTTGAAGCATAAAAGTCTGACAGAGGCGATTTAATTCTTCTTGGGATAAATTGGTTGATTTTTCAAGTAAATCTCCCATGGAAAGGGGAGTCAGGGCTTGACCAGGATGGAACTGTAACATTTCATTGATAGATTGAGCAGTTATTGGGAAAGGACGGTTTGACTCGGGGACATGACTGCTCGTTGATTGGGATCATAATTGGCAAGGCAGTAATGAATTATTTCGGGAAAAATATGAACTGAGGGTAAAAGATACATTGGAAGATTGGATTCCCACAGTCCAAAAATGTTAGAGTCGTTCAGGTAACTATCTCTGCATTGGCAAAAAATTCTGAGAGGATTTTCACTGAGGATAAGGTCTTTAATTTGGAAATCCCTATCTGCTAGAGGAAGATAGTCTAAATCTCTATGAGGGGCATTCGGAGGTGTGACATTCAAAGCCACAGGAATTTCCATTTCTGGTTCTTGTGGATTCAGAAAGGAATTCGGGTTTTGATGAAAAAACAGGCACAATTACAGGTCTGGGAATTTTAGGAATGAAATAAAGACCAAATTGAACTCTGTTTCAGTCTTTTCTTGTGGAATTTAAAACAAAAACCAATATTTTTCAGAGTTCAACGGGAATTTGGATAAATACCTGTTTTCCAGGAAATGAACAGTGACAAAAATAGGTGTAGGCAACAGCGGATGGGTTCTGGATTGTTCATCTGCAAATTTCCCCAGCAAGGTGGCAGTTGACAGTCTTCGACAGTTGGTTTTTAAGTTTTCTACATGGGACACTAGTCACTGCACGGGATAATGAAAATGACACAGGTTTATTCCTTTTATTTTCAAAGTCAAAGGTTGGCAGGTTTTTATTTTTTAAGTGGATGACGTAAGCAAGTACGGTTGTTTTGTCATGGGAGGTAAGCGGTAAGCGGTATACATCGCACCGCTTTTGGGGACAGGCGGTTTTTAGCGGAGGGCCAGCGATTCCATAGAACTCACGACACGTGGTGAGGCACTGTTTGGAAAACCACTTGGCCATCACACGTTATCGTTCGGACGTGGGGGCGCAGCGATATGGATGACAGTCGTTGATCGTGGATTGGTTGATCGGACGACTGTCGGGGAGGTAAGATAATGGGGAAATAATCGGGCGGGCCCAATATAATTAAGTATGAATTAATCATATCGGGAGGAGTATCATTGGTCAAGTAGGTTATTAATTAACCATGAGAGTTAATTAATCCCTTTTTTATACGGCGGGGTGTCGGGTTTTTAATTAGTTGGAAATTCAACTAATTAATCACAATTAACATAGTTGTATGGTTATATTTCAACCAAAGGGGCGGGATATGTAATAATTGGGAATTTTATTAAAATAATATGGGAATAGGTGGATTTGTATAGGGATTTAAATAATAAGTTAAAGTTAATATGAAAAATGAATGGTTTATGTATTTAACTTATGCTTGAATGAAAAAAGGGTTTTTATGAAATATTGTGAAATTTCCCTAAGTAAAATAGGATTTTACTTAGGAAAAGATTTTTTGGAAGTGATGAATGATTTATGAATGCTTTTAAGTACTTAGGCTTTTTCAATTATTGGGCCGAGGGTCCGGTCCCTCCAAAAGTCAAGGAAATGCCTTGAGCCCCTCTAATTTTCAAATGCCTTAGTACTTAGGGGAAATTAGTGAAATTTTTAGGGAAAAATGAGAAGGGAAGTTAATAATTTGACTTTGTTTTGCTTGAAATTCTTCCAGTGTAGTGTCTACCTTTGCACTTTGTGATGAAAGTAAATATTAACACATTTAGAGTCATTATCCATCACATATAATTCCGCAACAACATCTACCTACCCTACCTACTTTAACCTACCATTTTTTCTTCTTTATTAGGGTGCACTTAGACTGGCAAACCCTTATCAGACTTTTTTTTTTCTTTTACATGTATAAATCTATCTAAGTCTAACCTTATTACATCCAAGGGCTCAGATTAAACTGTTGAGCTCCTTTTATTTACTCTACCTATCTACTTATCTGCCAAGATTAGACAGTTTGGTCAGATTTTATTCTCTATCTCTAAAACATAAAATTGAAAGATGAACTAGCCAAGCTTAAACTGTTTGATTGTTCATAAATTGTGGCATAAGATACAAGTTGCACACAATTTGTTTATTTACATAAGATAAAAAAGTAGTGGAATTTAAACTTGTGCACTTTCCTTGGCCTTTCTTTTGGTGGGGTTCATTTTCTTTCACTTTTTTGGCCATTTTTATTTTTTCCACCCTTTGATTTTTCTTTTAGGGTATACCCTCTTTACATTTTTTAAATTTTTTGATTTTTTTGACAATATGGAAAACCTTTGCAACAAGGAAAGGTATGAACATATTACATAGCCTATCAAGTCAATCATGATATATGACACCTATTGGTATAGGAATCTAACACAATGGATCATGAAACAATCTCATATATCTCATACAAAGCTCATCTCAGAGAGCTCTCAGTAAAATATACAATCGTCTCACACTATCTTGCAAAAATTTGCACCTCCATGCACCAATTTCTTGCCTCTTGACAGCCTGCCTCCACTACACAATCCCTGCTGAAGAGGAACCTGAATGAATTCGACCTTACCTTGCCTTGACTGCGCAATACTCATAGGCATCTCCAATGTGTGTGTGGATGCATTGAATGCTCCACTATAGTCACAACAAATAGTCCATCTCACCACTTCACCTATCTCTCCATTGGGTCTCCACTGGATCTGACATGCAAGTAGTTAACTGTTGTATTTCTTCAGTTGCAAGTAAGACACTACTTTTGAATTAATTAACTAATTTATTCACTCATCTTTCACTAGTGTATGTTCAGTTACAACTAGCATAACTGAGTTTAACTCACTGAACTGAGTTAAACTAAATAACAACTCACATAACTACTCTTCCAACTCTGTTACAACTTGCCACTATCAGTTATAACTAAGTCCTCCATACATGAGTCACCAACTACCCTAGGAATTTGGAATTCCTTCAACCCACTGATGTGCCACATCTGTTCATTGAAATAAAGTGCTCCAAGAGAATAAGTTACTATTTATTGTCTGATTATTATTAAGGGCTAATAATAATCTACATGCATTCTATTTTTAGATTAGCGATCTATAAATAGACTTCGCCCATCTTCTAAAAATAGAAACTCATCTAAAGATAGATTTTGATCAACCATCTAGAATCAGCCCCCTGCTAATTTTAGATTTTTCTCAACATGTCTAAAAATAGACATAAACCTAAAAATAGCCTATGTGGGCCCCACCTAGTGAAGGTGCTTAATTTTCATTAGGATCAAGGATGATGTTTTCGGATGCCACTTTCAGTATTTCTTGTTGCAACATTAAACACTCCCTCTCAACAAGAAAGGACTATCTTTACATGCGACATGCAACTCCATGCATTCGCCCTGAAACTCTTGTATGCAACACTTCTGAAACTGAATAACCTCCAAACAACTGGATCAATATAATGCATTTTTCATCAAATTATTCTGACCTCTGCTTAGCTACTGCACATGTCTTCAGGAACCACTGTGTTGTTGAAATCTGCACCCATGCACTTTGCACTTGTTGTCAACTCTGATCCGCGCTCCAGTATGCGACATTGTCACTTTGATTTCGTGTCCTCATGACATCTGACTGCATCAATCCAACTAATCATGCTACTGCTCCTATATGGGCTCCTCGTAGCCAGGTTCAATTCATGAGATCCACACCATCTCAATGAATCCTGCCCAGAAATTTCTTCTTAGGATTATTCATGCATGTCGCCCTACCTCTCACCTGGTGGTATAGCTGCATGAACTCCCTCTACCCATATGGCACGAAATTTCTCTGCATGAGTGATTTCTCCCACTCCATGATCCTCATCTTGTGGTTGTTCCACGTTCTGAGGTTCACTCTTAGCTGCATGCAAATCTTGCTCCCTCTCAGACTTCAATTGCATGTATTTCTCACACTTCCCAATAGTAGGAAGCTATGTAGAAATCCCATATACTTCAAGTCTGTAGAGATTATTCACTTGAATCCCAACCTTCTTGGCTTGCCCTATTTCTTTGTGTCGCAGGAAAAATTTTCCTTCACTAAAGACAACATCATAGCCTTTATCCTCTAACATTGCGACTGAGATTAAATTATTCTTTAAACCTGGAACATGAACAACATATTTTAAATGAAAGAGTTTACCTGACGCCCTCTGAAAGGTAATGGTACCAATTTCAGTCGCACTGTATAGCCCATCATCACCCAACTGAACATGCATCTGGAGATCTTCCTCCACTAAGTCACTGAACAATTTCTCATCTCCGGTCATGTGAAAGGAAGCACCACTATCAAAGTACCACCTCAATCCCAATGCACTAGACACCATGCATGCGATCAATGAGAAGTTAAGCTCAAATTGCAAGGCAAGGGCCTCACCAACTGCAGCTCCAACAGCCATCTTATTCTTCTTCTTATTTGGATAATTTTTGGTAATATGTCCAAACTCGTGACAGTGAAAACACTTCACTTTGGACATGTTGTGCTCCTTGCCATCTTCTGCGGCCTCAGATCTACAATGGAATTTCTTCCCCTTCTTCTTCTTCCCCTTGGTAGCCAAAGCACAGTCCTCTTCATCATCATGCTTTGATGAAGATCCATCCCTGTTGTTCCGCCTTATCTCCTCCTGCACTAGATTCGACCAAAGTCACTCCCAATCCAGCAGTTTCTCCCATCCATTGACAGAGTCTTCATAGTTGTTCAAACTCTTTGGAAGCCCAAGGAGAGCCAAGCTCACCAAGTCATCATCCGCAACACTGACTTCTATACTCCCAAGCTCATCCCTGCATTGGACAAACTTTGTTAAGTATACCAGAATAGTGTCGTTCTTCTCCATCTTGATTTTTCTTAGTTTATCCTTCAACGCCAACTTCCTATGGTCATTTTTGCTTTGGAAAAAATCTATCAAAGCCTTCCACATATCATATGGAGTGGATTTCCCATGAAGGCTTGACACAATATGGTCTTTCACACCTTCCAACAGAATCCTCCTCACCCTTGCTACTTTCTTTTTCCATGCGTCAAGTACTGCAGCATTTGCTGAAGTGGGCTTAGGAACATCTTTCTTGATGAATTCCATCAAGCAATTATCTTCAAGCACCACCTCCATCCTGTCTTTCCAAAATATGTAGTTCGAGCTTCCCTCGAGTGCAAACTCCAACCGCAAACCATTGAAAGCCATTTCAATGTATACTCAACTGTCGCACCAAGAAATTATTGCAGCAATTTCGAATTGTTTCCACAAAAAAAAACTCAGCACTGCTTCACTATTGGAATATCTTCACCTCTGATACCATGTATAAATTATACAATATTCATGTATTTTACTGGACTCTCCTAATCTAAAAAATTAATCTTATGTTAAATACATAATCCTTCCACTTAATTCTTTGTGGAAATTAAATCGCCAATTGCAAATACATGAAGAAAAATAAATCACACATATCAAGATGTTTTACTGGGAAATCTTAAAGCTAAAAAACCCCAACTATCATATATTATGTATATCAATGGACCATGAAAAAATCTCATATATCTCATACAAAGCTCAGCTCATAGAGCTCTCAGTACAATATACAATCATCTCACACTGTCTTGCAAAAATTTTCAGCTCCATGCACCAATTTCTTGCCTCCTGACAGCCTGCCTCCACTGCACAATCCCTACTGAAGAGGAACCTGAAAGAATTCGACCTTACCTTGCCTTGACTGTGAAATAATCATAGGTATCTCCAATGTGTGTGTGGATGCATTGAATTATCCACTATAGTCACAATAGATAGTCCATCTCACCCTTTCACCTATCTCTCCATTGGGTCTCCAATGGATCTGACATGCAAGTAGTTAACTGTTGTATTTCTTCAGTTGCAAGTAAGACACTACTTCAAATTAATTAACTAATTAATTCACTCATCTTTCACTAGTGTATGTTCAGTTACAACTAGCACAACTGAGTTTAACTCACTGAACTGAGTTAAACTAAATAACAACTCACATAACTACTCTTCCAACACTGTTACAACTTGCCACTATCAGTTACAATGAAGTCCTCCATGCATGAGTCACCAACCACCCTAGGAATTCGAAATTCCTTCAGCCCACTGATGTGCCACATCTGTTCATTGAAATAAAGTGCTCCAAGAGAATAAGTTATTATTTATTGTCATATTATTATTAAGGGCTAATAATAATCGACATGCATTCTATTTTTAGATTAGTGATCTATAAATAGACTTCGCCCATCTTCTAAAAATAGAAACTCATCTAAAGACAGATTTTTCTCAACCATCTAGAATCAGTCTCCTACTAATTTTATATTTTGCTCAAAATGTCTAAAAATAGACATACACCTAAAAATAACTTGTGTGTTCCCCACTTAGTGAAGGTGCTTAATTTTCACTAGGATCAAGGATGATGTTTCTAGATGCCACTTTCACTGTTTCTTGTTGCAACATTCAACATTATCCTCCTATTCCATTGAACAAGGAAACCTCTTCATCCATTATTGGAAAAACCATTCAACGACCAATTAATGTTGAACCACCTTCATTTTCTATAAATTGAGCACTGATCATAGTGCACAAGGGACAAGAATTTGAATTAGTAGAGTTATGTTGGTGAGATCATAGCTCTTCGAGGTGTCATTTTCATGTAATTTTATGCTGCAAGAGTGATGATGTTGATGTGATGAGGATAGGACTAAAGCTAGAGCGAGTTGACATCAAATCGATCCAACTGGTTGTAACTTCTCCTTCTACTTCATAATAAAGATATTTTTTCCTTTCCTAATATATGTGTTCATGATTTAATATGTTTATTTTCAAATATAATCGATTTAGTTTGATTAAGATGAATAGATCATATGCCTTTATATCATTTTATGTTTTATGTTAGCCATTGCAGGTATCAATCAAGCGATTTCAGTTCGATTGAGAGTGACGGAAGTGACAAAAGGGAGACGAGCAATAACGAACAATCACAAGTAGGTGTTCTTCTCTCATTTATTTATCTTAAGGAAAAGGTCAAATGTCTTTCATTTTTTGTTCTAAGTGCGACCACCAAACTTAGGGAAACATATCTATCCGTAGGTTTGATTTCTGTAAAACAAATTGGTGACCATACTGGGGAGTCGATTGATCTTCCCTGGTTGTTTTATCCTTGTTTATCAACCTCTAGTAGACTTTACTTGCTTTATTTCAATCATTTTAATGTGTTTTAGTAAAAGAAGTGTGTTTGATTACCTATTGTTTAGTTTCCTCTAGAACCAATGCACTATTGGCCTTGACACAATGTTATGCATAACATTGTTGGCTTAGAGACAGTGCTCTACAACACACTGTCTCCCAACCAGGGGTGCATTGCTCCTGTGACCAACCAAAAATCATCATATTTTTGTCTTTTTCCATTCATTTCAGTGCCTTTTTTGTTGAGTTTTCAAGTGTATGATTGCCTCTGGAGACCATATTTCTTCTACTATCTTGCGTCACTTTGGATGTTTGTTTCACTACAAGAAAAAAGCACGTTGGTGAGGGGTGAAAATGGTCACCATAAGCTCATTGGTGAGGGTCAAAAGAGCCTTCGTCACCAAAAACTGAACGTCACCAAAGAGCCTTAGATTTTTCTCAACATGTCTAAAAATAGACATACACCTAAGAATAACTTGTGTGTTCCCCACTTAGTGAAGGTGCTTAATTTTCACTAGGATCAAGGATGATGTTTCCAGATGCCACTTTCACTGTTTCTTGTTGCAACATTCAACATTATCCTCCTATTCCATTGAACAAGGAAACCTCTTCATCCATTATTGGAAAACCCATTCAACAACCAATTAATGTTGAACCACCTTCATTTTCTATAAATTGAGCACTGATCATAGTGCACAGGGGACAAGAATTTGAATTAGTAGAGTTATGTTGGTGAGATCACAGCTCTTCGAGATGTCATTTTCATGTAATGTTATGTTGCTAGAGTGATGATGTTCATGTGATGAGGATAGGACTGAAGCTGGAGCGAGTTGACATCGAATCGATCCAACTGGTTGTAACTTCCCCTTATACTTCATAATAAAGAGATTTTTTCCTTTCCTAATATATGTGTTCATGATTTAATATGTTTATTTTCAAATATAATCGATTTAGTTTGATTAAGATGAATAGATCATATGCCTTTATATCGTTTTATGTTTTATGTTAGCCATTGCAGGTATCAATCAAGCGATTTCAGTTCGATTGAGAGTGACGGAAGTGACAAAAGGGAGACGAGGAATAGAGAACGATCACAAGTAGGTGTTCTTCTCTCATTTATTTATCTTAAGGAAAAGGTCAAATGTCTTTCATTTTTTGTTCTAAGTGCGACCACCAAACTTAGGGAAACATATCTATCCGTAGGTTTGATTTATGTAAAACAAATTGTTGACCATAATGGGGAGTCGATTGATCTTCCCTGGTTGTTTTATCCTTGTTTATCAACCTCTAGTAGACTTTACTTGCTTTATTTCAATCATTTTAATGTGTTTTAGTAAAATAATTGTGTTTGATTACCTATTTTTTAGTTTCCTCTAGAACCAATGCACTATTGGCCTTGACACAGTGCTATGCATAACATTGTTGGCTTAGAGACAGTGATCTACAACACAATGTCTCCAAACCAGGGGTGTGTTGCTCCTGTGACCAACCAAAAATCATCATATTTTTGTCTTTTTCCATTCATTTCAGTGCCTTTTTTGTTGAGTTTTCAAGTGTATGATTGCCTCTGGAGACCATATTTCTTCTACTATCTTGCGTCACTTTGGATGTTTGTTTCACTAAAAGAAAAAAGCACATTGGTGAGGGGTGAAAATGGTCACCATAAGCTCATTGGTGAGGGTCAAAAGAGCCTTCGTCACCAAAAACTGAACGTCACCAAAGGTGGCGTCGCTAAAAGTATAGGTGTTATGGTGACATTCAAATTCCATCACCAATAATGATTTATAGTGACGAATAGTGACCGTCACCATTTCATATGAGCAATGGTGATGGACAATAGCCTCCGTCACCAAAAAACTAAACGTCACCAAAGGTGGCGTCGTCGAAAGTATAGGTGTTGTGGTGACATTCAAGTTTCGTCACCAATAATGATTTATAGTGACGGATAGTGACCGTCACCATTTCATATGAGCAATGGTGACAAACAATAGCCTCCATCACCAAAAAATTGAACGTCACCAAAGGTGGCGTCGCCGAAAGTATGTGTTGTGGTGACATTCAAGGTCCGTCACAAATATTGATTATAATGACGGATAGTGATCATCACCATTTCATATGAACAACAAGGATTTTTTGTGATGGACCTCTCATGGTCGTCACTATTGGTGCATATATATGGCGACGTTCATTTACCGTCACCATAAACTCATTGGCGACATCAAGGTCCATCACGAATAATGACTATAACGACAAACAGTGACCCTCACCATTTCATATCAACAACAAACAATTTATGGTGACGGACCTTTAATGGTCGTCACTATTGATGCGTATATATGGTGGCGTTCGTTGACCGTCACCATTTCATATTTTGGTGAGGGTCGAAAAATGTCACCATAAGCTCATTGGCATAGTCAAAGAGCATTCCGTCATCAAACTTATTCTTTTCATTCCCTATATATGAATACTTCTGTGGCACGAAGGGACTGAATTGCATCAACCTCCTCACAAAGTGTGCTCTTCCATTGAGCTAGTACCTTTAAAGAATTAGACTTTAAACTAGCACTGCTCAAAGGTGCAAAGATACACTAAAGGAATAAGAAAACTGAAAACCGGGAACATATTCAGTTGTCCTTGCTCCTCCTTTTATTCTACGACACTCTACAAAGTATGATCTGGATCTATGACGTATTTGTGCTGAGTGGTTCTAATTTAATAGTAAATGTTATATTCAGATAAAATAAATGAATAACTGAGAGGCCTTGCGGGCTAATTTTTAATCCTTACACCAAAATCTCTTAATATTCAAGTCTATGGAACAACTCCTTCAAAGTTCAAACTGAAGTAGATTTTAAATGGAAAGCCTAAAACCAGCTAAGTAGTTTAGAAGTTAACATTTTGGATATAACTTATGTTCAATTTATATGACAAGTTATGCCATAACCTTGAAACTAATTTCTTAGCTAAAATACTTTCTTAAGTCAACAATGACAAAGAAAGATAGTCATGGCAAGCAAAATTCTCTTGTTTTTTCTAATGAGGGTACATGTAAGTTGATAAAGGTTGTATGAGAGTATCAAACCATAAACAGTTTCACTAAAACATGGAAATGAAAAAGTCTTGTTAAGAAACAAAAGTTTAATTGAATATATGAAAATCATCGAGCTAAATGATATAATTAAACTAAAAGTAACAGTAAAAAAATGAAATTGCCATCATATACCATCTGGTTTGGTTAGTTCTTCAGAAAGATAAAGTGCAATTGCATGATCCAGCTCCTCATCTTGATTATGTAATGGACCATCCTGAACAAAACTGTCCACATACAACAATCAATGTTATTGTATTGGTAAGACTTTTGATATAATCTATCAAAGCATGTGCTATGTAGGAGAATAACTGGAAAGCACAACTAGAAATTTGAATCACAACATAACAATATAAAAAACATGCAACAGGAAAGGAACAACTCTAGAATTTGAGAAATATGAACAATCCATGAACCTGTTCTTATATATTGATATAGATAACAAAATAGAAATCTAGATTTATGAAATTCAAGTATCACACAACAATGTCTTGAACAAATCTCAATATGTAAAATAGTATTTTTTGCATTTGGATTTACCTTGCAGAACCTCAAGAAAAAGTTTCCACAGAAACAACCAATAAACATAACAACATGGACCTCAGGAGCAATTGTGCAGGGGATAAAATATGAAGGTAAAGCACTAGAGAAGTATTCAAAGCAAATGATGAAAAGCGTATCTAGAAAGAACTAAGAACCCTCTGAAGTGAACCACACATTTATCATCATGACTAGTACACTTGCAAAAAAAGATCAAAATAATTTATGAACTATTCCACCAAAAAGCAGTGAATTTTTCCACTAAAATACAGTTTCAAATTAATCAACTTTGTTAATGCTAACAGATAGAATATTGAAGTTTAAAAGACAATACACTCTGATGAATTAGGGATTATTGTGGCATTAGAGGGCACATGCCAAATTACATTATCATCTCCAAATGCACCCCTACGTAGTGTCCACCTGACACTTTGTGACTTGAACCTTTAAAAGGCTTGCTCAGCCACTTCATCATTCAAGATTTATTGTGACTACGATGGTACAATGTGACCTGCAAGTCCCAAATAACACGAGCCAACAATGAAAACCATAATTAAATTATTAATGCCTTACTAATTTAATCCTTGAAAAGACAAAAAACATGAATCCAAGAAAGAAAATGATAAGGTTCTTGTTAACCAACTATTATATTTATAGATATGGCAGAATTGTTGATTGGTTGTTTCAAAATTTAAAGCATTTTACTTATTCTCTAAAACATATGAAAAGACACTAAAATTACCAAGGTCATATTTTAACATAAATCTTGCAAAAAATCAATTTGCAACTATGAAGATATTATTACAAAAATTTTGCAAAAAAATCAGATTGCAATTATGAAGATATTATTACAAAAATCTTGCAAAAAATCAGATTGCAACTATGAAGATTTATTACAAAAATCTTGCAAAAAATCAGATTGCAACTATGAAGATATTGTTCTAAATTTTAAAAATTATAGTAATAAAATCCATCTTCAACATGACTTAACATTTTATATCATATTAGACAAATTTTGAGTCATGGAACAAGTACAAGGTTCGGAGTTAAAATATTTGCGTCAAGGACAAGGAGATACCATATACAACTTTCTGAGTTAAGGTTTATCACTAGAGGACAGAGTCTTGAGTCTTAAACCAGTTCTTAATCACGGAATTCTGGAAATAAATGGGTACAAAATGTGAATTCATCCCTCATGGGTGCTTATAAGGGTTTGAACCCAAGTCATCATATGCACTCCCTCTTATTGGTAGACCATTTTTTCTTGTAGCTCATGCTGATGGACAAAAGCCCTCTTAAGGGTGCCACTAACGTTGCAGGATAGCCAATCAAGATAGTCCTAATCAACTTCTATGCCTATAGGGAATAGAAGCTTGGTCTCCAACATGGAAATTGGTCCAACTTACCACTAGACCAAGCCCTATGTAGGCTAAATGTTGATAGTGAGAAATCATCCGAGGGAGCCACTGATGTTGGAAGCTAGCCAATGGGGATAAACTTGGAAACTTTTGTGCCAAATAGTAATAAAACATTCATCCCGAGCATGGTGTATGTTCTTAGATTGCACTAGAACAAGCCTAATCGACTCATTTTTTATTAGTAGGAATGATAGAGATGTCATTTTTAAGGAGAGTGTCGCTTTAATCTCTTGAAGAATGTTCTTTTTGATTTCCCTCTATGTGTGATATTTTCTAAACTTGCTCCTTAAATTTTGATGACTAGAAATTCTAAAGGATATATGTATTGCCTAGGAATCTTGTTAAAACTTTAAGTGAGAATGTTAGCAGGTAGCTATAATTTCTTGTTTTGTAGCAATAGTGAATTGAAGAAATTTGGATGGTAGGAAATTGAGGCTTCACTTATTGATTTTGGAAATGCACCACTTAGGTACACAAGATGTTATGGGTTCTGTAAATTTTTTGTAAACTACCAAAGTAAGAAGTTGGACTAAGCTAAGAAAGAATCAAGATGATAAGAGGAAGTAAAATTCAACTGGGTTCTAGCACATGTAGAAATGGAGAAATCTTGGCTGGAATATGAGCGGTGTATCATTTTATAGTTGTCAGAAGAAGGAAAATTCAATTAGGTTCTGGCACATGTAGAAATGGAGAAATATTGTCTGGAATATGAGAAGTGTATCATGTCTTGTTTTTATGATTAACCTCCATATTATCATCTAGAGGATCAATGGAAGAAGGAAGGAGTCTAAGAATAGAAGCAAGGTATCAAATTTGCTTTGGATATTTGTGTAATAAAGAAGGGAAAAGGGGCACCTAAAAAGAAACCTTATGTTCTCAAGGAAATGAGCTGGTAAGAGCAGATAAACAATCAAAGTTGGAAAGAGAAAATAAACAATAAGGACACAATTAAATCTTTGCTCCGTCAATCATACTGCAATAGCTAAAAGACTAAGGAAGAAGGAGGAGCTATGTATTTTGGATGGTTGGACAAATTCTCATTGTAGCATCTGCTTGGCATTGAGAAGCAAGGACCGTAAGAAAGATCTTGTACAATAAATTCTTACAATTTGTGAAGACCATTGCCGAAACTGCATTTGACTTTCATGTGTGTCAAGGAAGAGTTTAGAAATTTGCTTCCTTATGAAGTTAGAGAGTAAAATGCTAAGGCTTGCTAAAATCATCAATAAGCCCATTTCACAGTGAGAAACTAGATAGAGACACTTACTATTTAACTTTCAAGAACTTATGCTTGACTAGCTGAAAAGTATTGGATTTTTTTTCGCATCACCTTGAGTACAAAGTCTCAATCAATTGGATGAAAAATCATGTCTATCTTTCAAATGTTTGAACTAGGACTACATCATTGATATTACAACAATAAAAGAAATAATTTCACTCTATAAAAAGGTAGCAAGTAACAACATACTTGAATTTTTGGGGTGCTTCAAACAATCTAGTCATGAAGATAGGATTCTAGGTTGTTTGCAGTTTTTAATGGGCAAAGTTGGCTCTAATTTTGGAACTTTGTTGGCTATGCTGTAGGTACCATTTTGCACCAATTCCTTGCCAAAAAAATTTCATAGACTCGCTAAAATATTCTAGTTTTTTGCATCCTCATATGAGTAAACCTTCCATCCAGCACTGGTTTTCCATACAAACTTTCAAAAGAGAAAGTTTCATTCAAAGCATGTTACAAGGCCTCCTATAACAGACAGAGACAGAGGTGACCCCAAAATGTGGAAAAATTTCTCGACTTCAACAGGCGGTAAAGAAAATAAAGAGCTTCTGTCTGAAACCTTTAATGACGTGATTGGACAGCCTATTCTGGCTAAAACTGTGAAAATGTACCATGAATTTTCCTGTACATTATTATGATGTTAAGGATATTATCCTTACATTACCGACCATTCACCAAACTGAAACCATGGGAACCCCCATGAGCTGAATCCATTCTGAAATTCAGATCTTTTGACCGACAGAATGTTTCCTAGTGTAGTTTAGTAATATTTTTAATATTTTATATGTAACCATATAAGAATAGAGAGATATTTATGATAGAGAAATGAGTTTGAAGATGCATCAACAATTTTTCCACAAACGTATATGAAATGTGTACCATCTACTCCATTGTTTATGTTTCAAAATTCCATATAAATATATATAGTTTTTCTTGCATATTTATATTTCCATACGCAAACTAAATGTTTATCATAATTTGAACTGTGTTTGATCACCTCTCGATAATCGTTCACAAATGTAAATCTGCGTTTAAATTGAAATGACTACGAACAAACACTGACATCGAATCAACAATTGATATTATAGTCTTTTATGGTTGAAATTCACAAATTCTCCTCAAAGAAAATTTTATTATATGTAACTCTCATTTTCAATGCATTCACAATCTTCTGCTTTCATATGAAAACTTAAGGTTTTGGTTCTTGTCGCTTATGTTGTTGGTCCTCCTCGTTGCTCTGCCACTTCGGGGTTTGAAGATTTTTCTACATGGAAAAACCCGCACGTCCGTATTGTCACAATTTATAACTTTGTGTTGCAGTGCTTAACAACAGGGTTCTAACCTGTGAGCTCCGGTGCTGAGCATGCCACCAATGGTGAGACCCAACCAATAAGGAGAATGAGGAAATTCAAGCCCCACTTTGACAGCATCTTCGATGAGTTCCTTTATAGGAAAACCGCTCTCCACCTGCATCGTCATGTCCAATTCATTCACCCAAATCACGCGGTTTAGATACTGAGTGCTGATTATGAGACCCTAATCCCTGCCTGGGAACACTATGAGAGTATCTTGTGACGACTCTCATTTTATGATTTTTTTTTGGTGACATTGCCCACCAAAGCGACAAGATCCATTTCGATGGAAGGAAAAACAACCTCTGCAGCCTGGCAGATTCTTTGATCTGGAAATCCCTGTTATGTGGATGCCTTCTATTTTCTCTGCTCGTTATTTTATATGAGCATTTCAATATGGCATTATATACAGTTTTCTCGATGCTGTACTCTCGCAGCTGAGACATATGTGGTCAATGTACTGATTACAGCGTTTTTTTCTTTCTGAAAAAAAAAAGATTCTTTGATCCGGAAACAGCCCATATGCGTTAGATATTGTGCAGTTGGTGGATCCGTTGCCACATATTACCACAGGACCCAGAGGACTGCAACTAACATAGATTTTTATTTCCTTAATGCAGCATAGAAGAAGAAAAATATAATAAAAAAATCCATGTCGCCTCACTAGAGAATCCGGCCATGGAAAATCCATAAATCAGAGGTAAGAAAACAAATTATGTTCTATTGGTTGGTTAGATGGGTTGAGGCCTAACACTAAATCGGCTCTATATAAGTCTATGATGTGAAGATAAATGGAGAGTGCAATGCCTTTTTAGCATATTTGGGGCCACCATCATTCTGGGTTTTCAGTCAGTGAGGCTTCTCTAATACGAAAATTCCACTCACATTACTGACCATCGCCAAAAATGGGCACTTTCCTCCAAGTCCAACAAGGATCCGCCGGTGTCTACAAATAATTCCACTCGTGGAATTATGAAAACGCAACTTGTAGTGGAGCTCATGATCGATGGAAATGACGAAGACAAAGAAAGAGGAGTGATTTTCAAGAAATCCCCAAGAAAAATGGAAAGCCAGAATGACTAATCTCATACCAACCATGTACTCATGCACTCTGCTGCCCTTCCCGAAAAGAGAACTATTGTGAGCTCCAATGCCAAGGATGCCACCAATGGTGAGACCCAACCAGTAGAGCGAATGAGGCAACACGAGCCCCACTTTGGCAGCAGCGTCAATGAGTTCCTTGAGAGCCAAACCATTGTTCACATGCATCCTCATGCTCGATTCGTTCACCCAAATCATGTGGTGTTGATTATGATACCCACATTCTCGCGTGGGCACACCTGTTTGGGAATACTGTGAGACTATTTGGTGACTACTATCATCTTTTGATTTTTGACTATCTCAATGCAACACCAACCCCAAAAATGAAATGATTGAAATTTCATCCTAGAGCAGAGGAATGCGTATATAAATAACCACTCCACATAAGCCTAGAAATTGGCACCCATGTTTTTGTAGTTTTTTCCATAGAAAAAACAGGGATTTCTATTCGAAGGTGTTTTCTTTGATGTGCGCTTCCAGGAATTGTAGGTTAAAAATTTAAGCACTTGTTAAATCGAATTTATTCTAAAATTTTAGACTAACTCTGAGCCTTACTACCGGTTATATATATATATATATATATATATATATATATATATATATATATATATAATTCGAACATATAGAAAATTTCATTGAAAATGGCACAAACATATAGATGTGACACATTATATAAGTAAAAATGTGTTCTTACATGATAATATTCAAAGGCTGATCGAATGACTTGAAGGAGGCTAAAAATCGTCGTACAGAATTGAGTGAACTAAGGTCGAGCTTCATGACATTCACTTTGGCATTGGGATTGTCTTTGAGAATGAATTCTTTCACCCTGTGGCCACTCTCCATGTTTCTTACGGGCATTATCACTAGTGCACTTGGCAGGGCCAGCACCCTCACAGTATCTGTCCCTAATCCACTTGTCCCTGCTAGAGTCTAATAAAATTGAATGTATATGTCATGTACTATTTTTCTGCAGCCCATAAGCTGAATGCATGAATGCATTGGAAAAAATAAATAAAAAGTTTATAGTTTGGGAAAATGTATCCTTTAAAAGGACATGAGAAGAAGAAAAACTTGTAATAATGCTCGTGAGGCCATTCGCATCATTTCCTTGAGTGACATCCTCGACAGTAGATGAAGAAGTGAAACCAGAAGAACCTGGCTTTCTCAACTAACCCCATATCCAAGGAATTGATTCCTTATTTGGTTATTTAGTTAACAGCAAGTGATACTGAGAAGAAGATAAAATTATAACAAATTTTTAGCCCACCAAAGTGACAAGCTCCTCTTCGGTGGAAGGAAAAACAACTTCTGTAGCCTGGTAGATGCTTCAATCCGGAAATACCCCAGATGGAATGGATCACGATTTTTCAGCAAATATCATAACACTATTCCAGGATGGTTAATAGCATTTCTAATGGTCTTTAGGGCCACCTTGCTTTGGTCGATTCGTTACTAGCCCTAACCAACGTCCTGCGATCTAGATTCAAATACCCTAACCATATGTCTGCCCGAAAGAAGTCGCATGTCTCAGACAAGGCAAGTTACGGCATGAGAATGAATTATCCTGTGCATCACACCCATCACAGGAATCAGAACTCCCATCACCACTAGCTCTAATCCAAACATGGGTGGTGGGAATGAATACAGGCACGGAGCGAAGCATTGAAGGGTCAGGCCGAAAATAAAGAAGAAGACTAAGTCTAGAAAGAACCTCTTTCTACATATCTAGTCTAGAAAGTCGAAATATGGCCAATTTTTCCAAACAAGAACTCAAAATAACTGCATCAGGATCAAGCGTATACGATTCATGTTGACTACAAGAAAAATGACGGCAGATTGCGATACCCTTTTGCAGAAAAATACCTTTTGTGAACTCGTTTTTCCTGTGAAGAAACATAAATGAAGTTGTAGACAAAGAGATATGTTAGCTCGAGGATCAATTCTAGGGCATCAGATGCGGGCTCGCGAGGTACCAAGGGGTTAAGAATCTAAAGGCTGGATTGGATTTTTAGAATGGAGGCAAACTACCAAAAGGTTTCGAATCTAAAAGCGGGATAGAATGTTTACCGCCCGATTTGTATTTGAATCTAAAGGCTGGATAGGATTTTTAGAATGGCGGCAAACTACCAAGAGGTTTCGAATCTAAAAGTGGAATAGAATGTTTACCGCCCGATTTGTATTTGATTCAAAAATATTTTCAAAGGGATTTTCAAAGAATTTTGAATATTTTTATTATTTTTATTATTTAACTTGATTAATATTTTTAGATGGAAAAATAAATAGGCATATAAAATAAGAGGCCAAATAATTGAACCTCAATGTGTGTGGGATAATAATGGTTTACCTCAATTCTCTCGTTCTCTTTAAATTGTTATAAATTAAGATCATACCTAAATCATTTATAAATTATATAATTATTTATTATTAAATTGAGATTTTATATTAATTAATAATATTAATGTGAATTTATAATTTTTAATATATATTTGTTAAAGCTAATTATTGATGTATTAATATTTTTGTTCTCTCTTTTATAGTTATGTTTTAATATGCCTTAAACATGTTCAAAATATGTTTTCACTTTTATGTGGAGGTTATCTATTTGCATATTTAAAGAGTTTTGATATAGATTTTGCCTTTAAAAATTGACTATTGTGATTGTGATGGTAAGAAGGTACTCTATTAATAGAGTTAAGGGTTATTTAGAATAAATAGGAGATTATTTTCGATTATCTAGGACTAATCTTTGAGAGAATGGATATACATTCCCTAATTATCACACAAACAAGAGTTTAATTTTTCATTTATTGTTTTATCTTTGTTTGCTAAACAAAGGGAATACCTTCTCCTAAGTGACTTTGATTGGCTCTCACTCTTAAAGGATTGTCAAACATTAAGAATTGAATCTTCATTACTTTAAATATGTAGTCTTATCAAATATACCAAAAATATAGTAGGATTATTTCATTGTGGACAAAATCAAGTACATGTCTGAGGGAAGGTGACATCCTCATTGCACCATTTGCGATGTTTATATCACAAATAATCCAATGTTATGGAGGAGTTGGTAGAGGTTTGATAAGTGGGCCAAGGCTTCAACGACACCAAGACGATGGAAAAAAAACCCAAGATTTGGAGTTTCCACTTCGGCACATTTGTTATGCACAAGGATGGCTTGGTGAATGGGTGCCATGAAGGGTGCGACATGGAAAACCATCCCAACTTTCCCAATCGAGGAAGAACCAGGGTGGGTGAGAGCACACATGAGCTTGGTGGCACGGGCATGATAAAGGTGTGGCGTGACTAAGGAACACACCCCCAACAACGAGTCTAAAAAAGTTGACCGGAGTGCCAATGGATATAATTCAAGGTGAAGTTGGTGTGGTTAGACTGAAAAGGGTGGAAGAACATGGAATGAGTTGAACATTGGATGTCCCCCCAAGCCAAAGTAGTGTTGTGTAAGAGGCACTCGTAGAGACAAGATGACCCAACTGAATGGAAGGTCACAAGGCATAAGCTAACTAAAAGGGGTGAAGTCGCATATATATAAAGGACACACACGCTGGATGAGGAGAAGAACAAGACATAAAATATACAAGTCAAGGGACAATTGGGAAAGTTGTAGGGCGAAGAGGAGCAACCAAGCATTAAAATCACAATTAAAAATTACAAACATAATTTAGTAATCCATATACTTTTTGTACTTAATATTTGGTCATATTTTTATTCTTGTACTATAGTAGTAATTTATGCTAATCATTATTAATTTTGTCACTTATTATCTAGTCATATATATATATATATATATATATATATATATATATATATATTTTACAAAGTCGGCTGCTATTTATATTCAAAAAAGATAGGGGAGACTAAGCTATGTTGTTACAAGGCGGTGTATATGAGAAGCAGAGCAGGGGAGGACAACATTGAGAGCAAAATCCCTTTTTCTTCTATCATTCTTAACTATATGAAAAACTGAACTAGTATAGACTCGAACAAACTGAAACAATAAAAGACAATATTTGCAATTCATGCTTAATCGATGTTTATGTGATGGATTTGACATGCAGTGGATTCTTCTGGATTTCCTTCAGCATCTGCGTTTCTTGCATTTTTTGAACTGGTACTTGGTGCATTATTTTTTTCCAGAATATACTTCAGGATATCAACGGACTCTTTGACGTGATTGCATCTGTTTGAGATGTCATTAAACTGTCCCTGGAGAGAAGAAACTCTGTGAAGGAAAATATTGAGGTCGGCCTCATGTTTCTCCTTGGTGATTTGGGCATGAGTATCAATTTTGGCGTCCAAGATCTTCTGTTGTGCGCGGATTTGCTCCAGGTCTTCCTGGAGATCAGCGCAATGAAAGCAGTCTTCGCTTCTTGCCATGTTGTGAAAGCAAATTGAATTACCATAGTGTAATAGAAGCCTGCAAAGGCGCTGCTCCAAAGAGCAGGGGTTTGGGTTGAAAAGGAAGCAAGGGGCTTGGAAATGCACAGAGACAAAGGATCGGGATGAAGAAATATGGGGAGAATGCAAACGCAGAAGAGGGGAGATGGAGTAGTGATTCAGGTTGGGGAGAACCATGAATATATACAAAAGCTCAGGTAGATAATTGAGGTGGAGCGATGATGGAGTCATGCGTGAATTGAGGGATAGATCACGGGGATGATATGAAGACTTCAGGAGAACTTGTGAGAAAGGACAAAGACTGAAATTTTGGATTGATTACAGAGATATTATGACATTTATATCCTCTGCATAGGATTTGGAGGAGATTTCTACTTACACAAGAGCTAAATCAATCATGAAAATAATACGAATGACAGTGAGGAGGAATCCGATGGTATTAGATACCTCTGCAAACAATCTGAGAATTGATTTATTTCTGATTATGGCAGAAAGCATCGGGATTCGTTGGCGTTACATCATAGATTGCCTATAGAGTGGGAGCAGGCTCTGTTTGCACCTGTATCGGCCTCCTTGTTGAGTGAGCGGAGTACATGGTAGAATCGGACTTCTTTCATCTGCTGGGAAAGTGCTTGACATCGACTTATTGTTTGTTGCAGGATCACATTGGAGGCATTCCGATTGTATACCATCAGACTAATGACGATGGCCGAGTCTCCAATGATCGGTGCTGTGTGTATGCCAAGTTTTTGAAGCTGGATGAGACCTTGATAAAGGGTGAGAGCTACGGCCCTGTTATTGGATAGGTTTCCTAATCCCCATTCATAGGCAGTTATGATGTCTCCATTGGCATTACAAATGATTCCACCTACCCTGACCACTCCTGGATTAGATTTAGAGGCACCATCAAAAAAGAGGTAATGGGTGTTGCAGTTTCTGAGCCAAAGAGAGAACTCCTCATCTTTCATTCTAATTTTCCAGATGTAGCTAGAGATTTTGTGGTTGTAAATGTCACTCCTCCTGTGGGCATTATTGTTTTTGTCCAGGAGATGCCCTATGAAATTCCTTTCTTCAACATAGAGACCGGTTATGTCAAGTTTCCCTTGATTTTTAGCAGACATTGCTTCCAATGTGAGACTCCATGCCTTACTACATAACTTCCTGATGTTGGTTTCTTTATCTTTGAAGATCATATGATTTCGTGCCAGCCATATTTTCCACAGAAGAGAGCATGGTAGAGCATTCCATACTCTTCGAGCAATGTTAATTTTTTTTACGCTGCCAGGGATAGTTCCTTTTCCAAAGTTGCAAGACTTCAGCAATGGAGTTGTGGGGACCCCAGGGGAGGTGGATGTTCCGAAAATTTTCTTTCCAACAGGCAGTGGAAAAGGGGCAATCAATGAACAGGTTATGAATGGTTTCTTCAGTTGCTTGATAGTTTGGGCAGCGGGATGGGCCAATTACACCACATTTTTTTAGATTCTCATAGGTGAGGACTTTCCCTTTTAGGAGGACCCAAATAAAGAATTTTATTTTTGGCAAGGTCTCTGATTTCCAAGCTATTTTCCACTATGCCCAAATGGGCATGGGATATTCATTGTTGTAGATCTGTTGGTAAGCAGCTTTGACTATGTAGTTGGAGTCAGAGGGATCCCAACGTAAGCCATCATCACTGTTGTGTTTGGTAGGGGCGATGCCATGAAGATGGGTTTGGAGATTGGCAAGGCTTTCTTCCAATTCAATGGGTATATCAGGAAATATACATCCTGTCCAAATCTGTGTTTAAGTGTCGCACTAAGATACCTGATCCAGAGTATGAATCCCCATGCTGTTAAAAAATGATAGGATCTGATGAGTTCCAGGTCTGCTGCTAATGGGTTGTGTTGACGGGAAAATCTGTTTGGCCAACAGCAGGGGATCTCCCAGGTAAAAAGTCCCAATTAGACCTTGAACCATTTGGAATAGGGATCCCGTCCGGGGTGTGGGTCCGGCTACCGCTGATTTCTCCTTTCTTTGGGTCTCACTTAAACTCTATAAACCTGTGGATACACACTTAATCAAATGATACAAGACATATCATTGATGCATTAAATGTACATATAACACTATGAGTAGCAAGAGGAAATAATAAAGCATAAGTACCGAAGGAAGTGTTGTTAACAACACATCATTAGGGTCATGCTTGTAAACTATTCTGACCACAAAAGAAACAATTCCTTATGGCAAGAACACCCTTCACTTCCTAAAATTTTTAAATGATAACACAAATGCTAATAAACAAAGTCATCAACATTCGTTAAGAAAGTGAAATGAACTCAACCACCATTAAAATACTCAGCAAACTGTTATGAAATTGTGATATGAATTGAATATACAATTCCCTTAATCTAAAGATGTTCAAAAACTGAAAATATAATACTCAATAGTGCTCATACATATGTCAACACCAGATCCACAAAGGGATTTTTCAAAATGCTTATATTCATGCTCAAATGTATAATCCTGGTAATACAGTGTACTCAACTCAAGTCCCAAACAAAAGATCCCTTTACATTCTTCCCGAAGGGAGTTTTATAGACCAAAATTTGTCCTTTGGGCTTCTTGACTTTTCGCCTCCCCAACTGTTGAGCTGCCCTACGACCTGAATGAGAGCTGCGACCTGCAACCCAGCTGCAAAGTGCGACCTGCGACCTATTTCCAAATGTGACCTGCAACCTATTGCCAAATGCGACCTGCGACCTACTGCCAAGTGCGACCTGCGACCTACTACTATCTGATCATGAGGAGGTGCGCACAATCATGAGGTCAGGAGCATCAACTTGTTGTTCTCTGAGGAAGTTCTGCCATGCACGACAGTCCTTCGCTATAGCGGAAATCAAGGGAACTTCTTCTCTCAACCGATGCAGACACTCCAAAGCATTAGGAATTAAAGTTTCTCTTTTCTACGTGACCAGGTTGGATAGGGAGGCCAGTTTGGTGTAGATCCAAACTGGTGTGATAATGAACTTCCTCAAGTTGTCTTGTGATGCTGCAAGATCGAAAGTGGCAGCGGCTTGTTTGATGGGTTGCAAAAATGTCTGGATCTCCTGATCCACCTGTTCCCATGTCTTCTCCTCGCCCAATGCACCTAGCGATGGAATGTGATGTAGAGTGTGCATTGAATCTATGTCGCTGATCAGATGCTCATATGCGGCCATCACCTTGTCTAAGTCCTTAGACAGCTTATCTTTAGAATGCATTTTAATCTGAATCTGGACCTTGGCATCTTGTGTGTGGATCCATTCTTTCTTTGGCAGGTTTTGGGGAGCCTGGGGGTACTGGCCTGTCCATTTTATCATTCTATCCAAATCGGCTGAGGCCTCCTTCAGCTGCTCGCTCCTCTGTTTGGTTTCTTCTTGGGCTCTTACCAAGGGGGAAACTTTTTGTTTTATAGTGAACATTTCCCCATAAACCTGTCTCATGGTGGCCTCTAATACATCTAGCTCTTTTCAGACGGTGAGCAGTACTTCATTGATAGGGGAAATTTTCTCTTGGAGCTGTTGAATCTCTTCCCTCAATGCTACCCTATCCTGCTCTGCCCTGGCCTCCCTCTGCTCTACTTCTTGTAGCTTATTTTGTAGAGAGAGGATCTCTCTGCTCATTCTGTTTACATTCTCCTCCGTGGCCATGGCGAAAGCTATGTCGGTCGATGCTATCATTACTGGGTTAGTCCTAGTGTCTAGGACTATATCTTTCTCCGTTGCGACTATAGATGAGGCAGAAGGGTTTCGTGCCAGGAATCTCCTTTTCTCCTGTCGGATCTTGAAAGAGAACTGATCATATGTGAGCCTGGTAAGATTGAATACTTCCTCTTCTTGCCCTTCATAGGAACTCACATCGAAGAGTGTAGCGCGTGTACTGACTACAGGTACCTCGAGGGGTGGTAGCTCTGTTTGTGATCCTGTGCCTTGGGGAGATTCATCGATGTTCTCTAGCATTCTATCCTCCTCTTCTTTTCTTCTCTTTTCTTCTTCCTCTTTCCGAAGGCGCTCTGATTTTTCTTTTTCATGTTCTATTTTCTGCCTGCGGTCTTCTTCTACTATTGCTTCTTGTTCGGCTTTCCTTTTACATTCCACTGTTGCTGCTGCTGCCTGTTCTATTTTCCTTTTGCGTTCAGCCTCCGCTGCCGCTTCTTGTTCTGCTTTCCTCTAGCGTTCGACCTCCACTTGATCTAACTCTCTCTTGAGTTGTCGTTCCGCCTCAGCCTCTACCTCTTGTTCCTCATTTTTTCTCCTGGCCTCCTCTGCCTGCTTCTTCTTTTGTTCTAACCTCAGGCTCCTTTTGCGCTTTTATTCATCTTCTTTCATCTTCTTCTCTATTTCGTGTTGGGCTTTAGCTTCTTGCTCTTTCTGATGGGTAGCAGTGTTGTGCCCTGTACTAGTTCGAGGCTTCTTAGCCTGAGAAGAAGAAGTGCCTCCTAATTCACGGCTTCTTTCCTCCAATGTAAGTTCATCTAGATCTTCTTGATCATACCACGCCCCCGGGGCGAGTTGCCTATCCGTGTTATACCAGTTTATTTTTTCATCTTCGCCCGGACATTCAGTGTGCTGATAGTTCCATTTGAACTTGGCCCGCTTACAGTGATTAGGGACTATCCTTTCTGGATTATATGTCCAGTGGTCCAATGGCCCTAGGCGATAACTTCTCATCTCTTCTTCTTTTGCCTCTACCTCCCTGAAATCTTTTACCAAGTAGGTATCGATAGTGAGAGGCAGCGTAGGCCACGGCTTATTTTTGCCCTTAGTCAGGACCTTAGAGAAACCGGACGTCATCTGGAAACAGAATTCTTGAATGAGAATTTTATCAATAACATATCAGGGCATAGCATGGGGAGCCTTGTACGAACCAAAGACTTGAATGAATGTGTATTCGGCAAGTGGAAACCAATGTGCCACCTTGCCTAACGTCTCCATGGCTCGCCAAGACATGCAGGGGGTGTCCTAGCCGAACAATTTTCTGTAGAGAGTCGGGATGAAGACTTGAGAGATCAGCTCTATGTCTTAATTGTACCTGGAATCCCAAAATACCCTTATCTCTAGGTGGATTGGGCATGCCTGCTTTGGATCCCAGTTGTGCACCCATCCCTCAAATTGGCACCTCGAATAAACAGCATCCAACAAGTAAGAGGCCATGTAGAATTAAGAAGGATATCCATCATCCGGTACCAATGCCAAGGATATGTTTGTCTAAAGAGAGGCCACCAATATGTTGGCCTAGTTGAAACAGGTGTCGTGCACTGTGACATACTCCATTAGGGTTGCCCACGTACCGCTGAAAGTGGTGGCATCAGGACGCCCGTATAATCTGCAAATCATAGTGGCTACTAGTTTATACACCTTCCTAAGACCTGCCACTAGATATTCTTGATCCTTCTTGGCCTTTAATTTTTCGGGCTCCTCCCACCATCCTTTTAGAGTGTCTATTATGGGGACTGCGTGGGCGATGGCCCAATATTCTGTGAAGTCTTCCTCTCATTCGGGCAATGCGTAGTTATCATGAGCATCCGAGCCTTTGAGAGTCGCGAAAGCTTTGCCTTATCAGTCCCTGATTACCCACTTTTTGGGGTCGATGTTTTGTATAATCCACTCAATGACCTCTGCACATGGGAATATAGCAAGATGGGCACCTGCATGATGTAGCCTCAAACTTTAACTTGTATGTATACTTTTCAGTCAGGGAGGTCCTCTGGGAATTCCGGCTTAGCGAATTCCTGGTACACTTGATACCAACACATGTTGTCCCCTTTGGCAAATGTGCACAAAGTGTCCCTGTAGATCGGGGGTGGGGACATTGGTATATCCATCTCTATGTCTTCTGCTTTCAAGCTCTTGTTCAATTTGCGGGCCACTGTAGGTCCCATGTCGGTTGAATCTGAGGAAACAGGGACACACTCTAAGTCGGCTTTGAATTCACCTGTCATGTTCATGAAAGAGTCCCAGGATAAGAAAGATGCCATGATAATACAAGCCTAGGCACAGTTATTAGTTTTTACAACTGGAGGCACAGGAAGGTTGAATTAGCGACCTGCGACTGGGTCGCAGGGTCGCAAAGGTCGCGATGTTGAAACTCTCAAAGGGTTTGCGACCAGGCGACCTTGCGACTAGGTCACGAGGTCGCTGGGTTGCAAATTCTAGGAAGACCGACGGAAGTGCGACCTTGTGACCAGGTCGCGGGGTCGCTGGGTCACAGATGCTAGGAAAACTGACATGAGTGCGACTCTGCAACCTGCGACCAGGTCGCAGGGTCACTAGGTCGCGAAGTCGCGTGAAAATACAATGAAGGGTGATTTGTGACCTGGCGACTCATCGACTAGGGTCGCAAGGTCGCAAGTCGCACTAGGGCTTGTCGGGGTTTTGGCACACGTCGCGTAAAGTCTAATTCCCTCTAACTTCAAAATTAAAAGGCTAAGTGGGCCAAGACGGAGCAAGGGGAGATATTTTGAGGCAGAACACAGGCCATAAGGGTCTGGATGAGAAGCAGTGAAAATGTTATACAAGCAGGGTAAATGTCAGAGCAAAAGGGGGAGCCCTAAGTCTCAAATGATAAACAGGGGCCAAGAAAGAGGGAAATTTAAAGGCTAAGGTAGTGAAAATTAGGCAAGAAAATCATAAAAGGAAACAACAGGAGGAAAACGGAAACTTACCCAGGAAAATCACGCTCCAGTCGACCTGTCAGAAGCGTTTTCTTTCTATCTGCCGAACGTGCATAATGCGACCTAGTGACCCTTCTATTTATAAAAAGGTCATGTGTGCGGGCCATTAATGAGGTCGTAGGGTCACATTATGCAGTGGTTTGAGGGAGGTGCGACCTCGCGACCTTGTGACCTTGCGACCTTGGGGTCGTGGGGTCGCGATTTTCCAAAACTAAAGAAAACTGCAACCTAGCGACTTAACTTTCCCAGACTCTAACTTAGCTTTCTTTTATGCTCAAGGGGCTCCAAAAAAAATTTTAAAGTGTGGATTTTTTGGAGGGTGTTGTAGAGGCTACAACAAGTTGTTGGCCCATTATCTTATCAGCTCCAATTCTAATATGGTTTCTGCCCTTGGAAACCTTGGAAATTTTTTGAGCAAGAAGGGGAATTGCTTTCTTACACAGCCCCAGATTTTAGAACAAGTTATGTTAGGTATATCATGATCCAATAGTTGTTGCCTTGGGGAATTAAGATATTTGATTTCTAACACTTTCTTCCACCAATAAGGCTTGCCATTAATGAGTCTCCACATGATCTTGCCACCAAAGGCAAGATTTAGGAATTTTGGTGATCTAATTCCTAGCCCTCCTTGCTCCTAAGGTTTAATAACCTGTTTCCAATTTATGAGGTTATATTTCTTTCTTTCATTTTCCCCCCCTTGCCAAAGAAAGTGACGGAGGATAGCGTCCACTTTGGGGTGAAAACTGGCAGTAGCTTGCAGGAGCGAGAATTGATATAAGGGTAAGGAAGAAAGACCTTATTTAAGTAGAATTAGGCGCCCTACAGGATTAAGCCAAGAGGAGCCCCATTGTTGCACTTTCCTTTTAATTTTGTCAATAATAGTGTCCCATACTTCAACTTTCAGACTACCAGCACTCACTGGCATGCCCATATAGGAGAAATACCCCCAATCCAACTTGCAAGGGACTCCAAAAGTGTTGGAAATGCTGTGCAGAGTTTGAGAAGAAGTGTTCCAGCCGTAGATGCAGCTCTTGAGATAGTTGACTAGACCTCCAGAGTAGCTCATATATTTATCTAGGAGGGTTTTGAATTGGCGAGTTATGATATTGGAGGCTCCTCCCATTAGCAGTGTATCATTAACAAATTGAGAATGATTTATGTTCTTGACCCCATTTCCAAATTTAATACCAGTAATAAGACCAATGCGACGATTGTAGTCCAAGGCCCTACTAAAGGACTCAGCCATCAAGATGACAAGGTAAGGAGAGAGGGGAAAGCCTTGTCTTAAACCTCGGGAAGATTGGAAAGAAGGTCCTGGTCTACCATTGATGAGAGGGGAGATCCAGGGACCAGAAATGCAAGCTTTGACAAGGTTGATGAAGGGCGCGGCAAATCCCATTTTTTCCAGAACATCAAATAAGAAGGAGTGTCTGACTCAATCGAAGGCTTGGCTAAGTATAGTTTTAGAATTAAGCCTTTTTCATTTCTATCTTGGCTAGAATGAATGAACTCTTGGACAAGAAGGATGGAGTCAGAAATTTGTCTATTGGCCAGGAAACTACCTTGGTTTTCAGAAATGAGTGAGGGGAGGAGAGGTTTGAGGCGCAAGGCAAGGATTTTGGTCAAGATTTTATAAGAGGAGTTGCACAAAGAGATGGGCCAAAATCGGGAGAAGGATGAAGGTTGATTCTCTTTGGGAAGAAGGGCAAGATGGGTGGCATTAGTGAATCCTCTGATTTTTCTATTGCGTTGGGCCCATCTTATCATTTTAAAAAGATATTTGTATATTGTTCCCCAATAATTTCTGTAGAAATAGATGGGGAAACCATTTGGGCTAGGGGCTTTGTCTGGCTGGAGCATCCAAATGGCTTTTTGTATTTCGTCCTCTTCAATTTCTTTGGTTAGATTTGCATTGATTCCCATGGGCAAGTGTTGAAGAAGATAAGAGTAATATTTAGCTGCTTTTGTCTCAGTTAAGAGGACGCTATAATAGTCTGAAGCAACCTTCTTAATAGCATATTGAGTAGTTTGGAGATGGCCTTCCTCGTCGGTGATGGTGATGACATTATTTCTGATTTCCCTGACTGTAGCCTGCTTGTGGAAGAAGGCAGAATTTTTATCCCCTCCTTGCAACCAAAGCTGTCTTGATTTTATTCTCCATTTTTGTTCCTCATCTCTATTGGCACGATAAAGCTGGAAATAGAGATCGCCTTCTAGTGCTCTGTATTCTTGGGAGAGTCCTTGCTCCTCTATCTTGCTGTGCACCCTTTCTAATTTCCTTTTTATTTCAGATTTAGTCTTCTCTGGTTCCTTGTAATAATTCTTTGCCCAATCCTTCAAGGAACTTTTGGTCCTCTTCAATTTTCTTTCCCATATGTATCCCGATGATCCTTTTATGTGTTGAATCCATGTAAATTTGACAATCTGATCTACGATGGGATCATTGCACCACATAGAGCTTTATTTAAATGGATTGGGCTCTAAGGGACAGTGGGCCTCGAGGACAAGAGTTGTAGGATAATGATTAGACACTGAATAGGGGAGGACAACAGCGTATGCAGTGGAGTAAGCGGAAAGAAGAGAGACATTTGCCATAATCCTATGTAGCCACTCCATAATATTTTCTCTGCCCAGCCTGCGGTTGTTCCAAGTGAATCTGCGATTTTTTGGAACAACGTCAACTAGATTGTGATCCTGCATGATAGTTTCCAGCTTTGTTCTGTAGGGGTCATGAGTAAAAATACTTCATCTCTTCTCATTTGAGTGGAGTATGAGATTGAGATCTCCACCGAGAATAATATTGTTGTTATCTTCTTCGTCTATGTCTGCTTTGAGAGGAGCCCAACATTGCTCTTTTTTTCTAAAGTGATTTGGTGCATAGATATTGTAGATGACAATCCTTTTGTTATCTGCTTGGTTCTCTAGAGTGACTTTAATCCAATACTGGCTGATTGCATCAGATATGCATGTCCAATTACTTTGGTTCCAAATGGTGGCTATTCCACCAAAAGCGCCCCTTGATTCACAAATGTTACCTTCATACTGCTTGAGTTGATCAATGATTCCTTTCATTTCTTGGTATCCTTGCTTTGTTTCTTGGAGCATTAGAATTCATGGTTTCTCATGAGCTATCAGGTCTTTCAGGGCAGCGATTTTAGAGGGGTGCCCTAGTCCCTTGCTGTTCCAGGATAGGGCCTTCATCATTGAGTATGAGGGATACAGAGAGTTGCTCACCCTCCCTACTCTTTGTGTGCTACTTCTTTGCAATTTTTCCCCAGAATGTAGGTTTCTATGGGGTTTTTTGTACCCATGGCTATGTCTTTTTAGGCATTTTCATCCCTCTACTTATTTATGGAATTCCTGCCTGGTCCTTCTTTTTTATGCGTTTCCAGATTTACACCGTGCTCTTTGGAATAAATCCTGGTTGATCGAGTGAGGGGAGGATCATGGGAAGAAGAGGGAGAAGTTTGCGAAATGGGGATGGGGATGCAGGGGTCATTTTAAGGGATGGAAAGGGCACCAAAGGGGTTAGATGATTCCAAAGGAGTTTCAGGAGAGGGGGGGGTGGACGAGCGGGGGTAGAAATGTTGGGGAGAGGATCCAGGGAAGAGGTGGAAGCTGTGAGATTAGTCTTGGGAGGAGCAGCTTCATGGTTTGCATTAGGAATGGAGGCAGTCTTCTTTTTTTGACAGTTTCCCATTTCTCATCTTGTGAAACATTTTCAACATCAACTAATTTAGAGTAGCGATTGGCAAAGTGGCCATATTTGTGACATACCTTGCATTTAAACGGGATCTGTTCGCAGTCCAGCTGTTGGATGTGAGTCCAGTCATCCACTTTGAGCTTGATAGCCTCCGGAAGACCTTTGCCAAGATCAACTTCAACACAGATGCGGGCACAAGCATGCATATTTTCCTTTGGATCGCTACGATTAATAAGCTTCCCAACAGCATTACCGATGGCTCGAACCGATTCATTTCCCCAACAATGGAGAGGGAGATGTGGGAGCTAGACCCAGACCGGTACTGCGCTAGGGACATCAAGTTCGGGATCGAAGTCCGGGGTCCATTTGTTAAGGTACAGTCCTATAAAAATCCATGAAATACGGTCTTTTTCTGAAGATTAGATCTTTGTCTTATCTTGATTCAAAGTGGAAGGTGAAGTATCCTTTCCCACAAAAGCAGATAGAGATTTTGTCGCTTATTTTGTCAGACCAGTTCTGCTCGATCCACATTTGCACTATCTTCGGAGAGGGCCAGAGACCAGTGAATTGCTCGATGAGGCCTCGCTCTGCTAGAGAGAGATTCGCCATACGAGGGAGAGTAGGGGGAAGAACCACTTTGCAAACCATCTAGCTTTTTTACAAATTTTGAAATTGCAGGGCGAGAGCGCTGGGGCGGTAAAGACTTGACCAAGGCAGAGAAGGCCAACTGGGCAGCGGCTGCCTCCGGGGTTGCACCCGAAGGGGCCATGGCAGACAGGACAGCTGAGGGCCACGAGCGATGGAGGGCGCAGGCTCAAAGCAAATCGGCGCAACCTAATTCCCTATCTAGTCATATATTTTAGTCATGGACTAAATTAGTCATTTTATTTAGTCGTTTTTAGTTTGGTCACTTACTATCTAGTCATTTATTTTATTCCTAAACTAAATTGGTCGTTTAAGTTAGTCATTTTTAGTCCAGTCACTTAAAATTTCTCAAATTTAGTAGCAATTCACTTGAAATAATTGCGGCGATTGATTTTTTTAGTCACCTAGTCACTAATTTCATCATTTTCTACTAGTGATTTAAGGTGTGCCTAGATTGTTGAGGATTGTTAGGTCTTTCTCATTAATAAAATTGTCAGAGCTAGATTATGTATTAAATAATATATTTCCTACACACAATAGTAGAATTTTATCTAAATGGAATTTGCTAGATAATAAACTTAATAGATATGAATCATGTGTTGACTCATAGGAAATCTCTATTCGACTAGTCATTACTCGAGGGAAATGATACACGCTTATTACTTCTTAAAAAATTGACTGACCCTAACCACTATGGCCTTGGACATATTATAAAAAATGCTCCACAATAATGGTATTAAATCATTATCTTTTGACAAAAATATATATTAACAACCACATAGCGTCATCAAAAACTCATTGGAATGATCAATGATGATAGACAATTTTTTATCATCACCAAAAGTAACAAAAAGAGCATTGGTGAGGGTCATTAAAAGTTCATCACTAGAAGTGTCACCAAAGAGAGAATTAGTGATGGGCCTTTAACGACCCTCACCACAATTGAAATGTCTTTGGTGACAGACTATAAAGGACCATCACTATATACACTTACAGTGACGGTTTTTAGTGATCAATGATGATCGACATTTTTTGACCGTCACCAAAAGTAACAAAAAGAGCATTGGTGAGGGTCATTAAAAGTTCGTCACTAGAAGTGTCACCAAAGAGAGAATTAGTGATGGGCCTTTAACGACCCTCACCAAAAGTGTCATTGAAAATGTCTTTGGTGAAGATACATAAAATTAGAAGATACATAAAAGTTATCCACTATATCTACTACGATGTGGGTTTTCATTGCTTGGTCTTTACCTGTGACATTGATGACAGAATGCTCAAAAGTAGGATGTGCCGACTTATCCCCAATGCTTTTTTTTTCTTGAAACATTTTTTTTCAATGTTTCTTTTTGTTTTATTATCATTTTCGAATATCTCCAAAGTTTAAAATTTTACATTTGATTAGTTCTTTATTTTCGAAAGTGGAATTGTTGTTCAAGTATTCGTTTCTCTTGAAAGTATTGATTGATTTTTTATGCATTATAGTTTCTTTTTCGTTCATCTACACTTAAAAAATATCCAAAAGAAAAACATGCATTTGCATATATGTTACGGGAAAATATACCCTAAGGTCTGGGTTGAAGGACCTAACAAGAAGTACTCTAAATATCTGTTTTAATGCTTGAATTAGAAAATTGAGGATAGACGACCTTACCCATTTTTCCTATGTTTGGGGTCAATCTCGCAAGGTGAAAACCCTTTGCTACTCCTCGTGATTCAGAACCTGAGATCTGCCAAGACTCCAAGTGAAAATGTCCTCCGGATTTGTCCAGCCCTAGCCTCACAAAGCTTCTTCCATAAATGGTGTACAAAGGATGTCATATAAAGTGGGGGTGAACATCACAAGGAATCAACGGTTTCTTGAACCTGGGAAGGGAAGGAGGCACAAGGAAATATCAAACTTGATCAGGGCTCTAACATGCTATAATATCAATAGCATTCTCTCTCTCCCACCCTTAGGTCATTCCCTTGAGGTGTATTTATACTTCCTCAAATTAGTTTTTTCAATTGGGGAATAGTTAGGCCATGGGATGGGGTAGTTAAGTTACAGGAAAAACTTGTAAACCTCCCCTCATTAATAGGGAGTTTATATGTATTTTTAATGTTTTAAATAGCATACACGGGTCAGCTATGGATGGAACCGTGTCTTCACGCGGAAAAAACTAGGCAGAGTCGCGTATGGATTTTAAAATATTGTTTTTTAAGAAGTGTGACCAAGTCTGAAAGGAAGGGCTACCCAAGGCCAATGCATAAGTCATAAAGTATATAGAGGTGATCAATTATTCTATAATAATATAGGGATTGGGAGTGTTGCGTAGGAATAGTTAGGGAATTTTCATTTAGATGTACTCATTGTTGATTGCTCACAATCTGATTTCTCTATCCCTGTAGCTAATATTTTCATTGTCGAAATTGAATCGAAATGAATTCTTATCATATTTATTGCATTCTAGGAATGTCAAATACATCATGTCGTGAACCTAAAAGACAAACTTATAAGAAATATCAACTTAAAATTTATCTCAATTAACCTAAGGGAGCATTGTCACTTAACGATAACATTTAGAGGTCTAAGCTAGAGACGTGTTTCGGCATGGTAAAAAATAGCAGTTGTCGTTAATTCTTTGTGATACATTCCAAGTGTGATACCTCATTCCATGTATGTAGGTATATCAAAGCTCATCCACGTACCTTTGAGTATATCGGGCAGTGTTCTAGTACGAAAATTATAAGGGGATGCTCTCACTATGCGGTTTCGCACTAGAAAACGCTAATACTTATTGGGCCTCCACGTACCATCGAGTATATTTGGGAGGACTATATTAGGTTGCTTACCATCCATAGGTAACTGAGTCGGCCGCCTTGTATGTTGTGATACACCGAACACAAAATTCAGAGAGATTGTCTGCACGTACATAATTCCTTAGTTTACTGGAGCAGTATATTGCAGTTCACAGTGGCTTGGTAATACTTTTTCCTATCATTACACTATTTTTTTTTATTTTTTTTTTTTTGGTATAAAAATCAATCAGAAATCGTGGAAGAAGATCAGCCCTTTCCCTATAGTTTGTGTAGGACAGCGAATAAACCACCTTTACCGCCAAAAGCTACACCTAGTAGATGAAGGTGAGCTTGTCCTACCAAGTCCGGTACCTCTGGAACCTTTGGTGCTACATTTTCATCTAATTTACCAGAGTCATGTGATCCTTTTAGTACCAAGTCTCAAGTCGTTTCTACCAATCCCAGTTTATCTGCTACTGTCGAGACAGAACCCTCGCAGTTACCTGAGGACACTAAAATTCAATCCAGTGAAACAGTAAATCCATAACCCGAAGTTGTTCAACTGGAAATCAATCCGGAACCTATTGTTCTTTTACCAGAACATCTTGATCCTGAAATTGAACAACAAGAAGTTGTTGTCGTGCCGGAAGATGATCAACCAACTTATCCTCAGTCGTATGTAACTATTGATTCTTCCTATTTACTACAAAGTTTACCGCTTGAAATTTATCTCGGGCCTGACAATGAAATACTTCCACCTAGTTTGAATTCAATTGAGGAAGAACTTCAAGAAGAGACAACCCCTTCAACTCCAACTAATTTTGGGTCGGGGCTCCATATTTATCCGTCTTTTCCTCGTTTGACCTACTCTGCTCCTATTGATCCTGCTCAGTCTCAAGTTCCCGTAGATTCTTTAAAGTATTTACTGGGTTATTTAACCATGGTTAAGACATCATACCAGACTGTACCATCTACTACAGCTGCGACAACATCTACTGTTGCTTCTTCTTCGATTTTTTATATGACACCCGAGTCTCATATTTATGGTGGTCTATTTGTCCCACTAGGTTACCAAGATTTAAATGGAACCTTATCTGGTGTCTCCTCTAATCCATGGACTTCACCCATGTCAGCATTTGGAATTTTATCTGGTTCCTCTCTTACGAGTACTGAACGACCTGATCCTTTATTGACATCATCAGCTCAATATCAAGCTCGACCATCCAATTAACATCCATCTTATCCAGTTTCTGCTAGACTCCCATCATATTAAATTCAGTATGTGCAATATCCTTATACTCCATATGTTGGGGGGCAACATATATTTACGACATATGGAAGTACTCCTTCGTTTTTAGGTCAAACTTATGCTGGAATGCATGTTTTTCAATGGTATCCTACCTTTCCTATCCAACCGCAAACGGTTGTGTATCAATATCAACCAGCTCAACCTATTGCATCTATACCTACTGTTAGCACTGCAATTTTTCCAAATATTTTCAAAGTATGGCCATCACTCTCTAAGGAATCAATCTGTCTTTTCAGTTTGAATATAAGATGAAAGTGTCGTTGTCAAAGTGTAGTGGTGAGAAAATTTCATTTTCTGCCTTCATTCGTTTCATTTTCCCAAAAAACCCAAAGTCCAGCCTCTCATTTCCCTTTTCAAAACCTCTTTTAACTCATAAAATCAAATTTTAATACTTAAAAAATAGCTCTGCACACCCATCAATAGCCATATCATATTTTATTTTTAACTTACCATATAATTCTTTTATCGCAAATTTGACCCACACCACAACAAAACCTTGGTTATATCATATATTATATGATATAACTTACCACACTTAATAAACATTGTGGACCGCTTACCTTTCATTGCAATCAGCTCCTCGCAGTTTTAATTCCCATTCACGTTATAATTTCCATCTCCTACAAAACCCAAGAAATGCGATTTGCAGTATGGTTTGGGACCCATACTTCCCTTTGATACACCTCAAAAATGTGATAAAGCCTTTTTTTTCTCTGGGCGGCTTTGTATCATATTACCATGACTTAACGAAGTTTTCACTTTCTGCTTTGAAAATCCGTTTAAAGGGCCCCACCTACCTTTTCGCATCGCATTTTCGCAAATTTCACTTACTGCATTCACTTATGCTCCCCCAAAACTTCCAATTTGCGATTTGCGGGCGGTCCCACAGTCTGTCATGACACGTCCCTCCGTTCACATCGCATATCTCACTTCACCAATTTCAACATTTAGCTCCCGTGTTTCATAATAAAACTTCTGATGTGCGATCTGCAGGCGACCCCACTACTTGTTATGCCATGTCACCTCCGCTCTCATCGCACATCACACTTTGCGAGTTTTAACATTTAAATCTTCTGTCTCATAACAAAAAATGTGATGCGCGATCTGCGATCGGTCCCACTTCTTTGCCACATCATTTCCCCATCGCAAATCGCATTTTCTCCCGTTTGTGTCTTAATTTTAAACGCTCAGACCTCGATTTTCAATTGTGATATATGTCTAAAAATTGTTCTCCTCCCTCTTATCATTCATTCTTCTCCACCTCTCCCCTATCAATTAAACCTTTTTCAAAGGGTTTCTTTATAATATCTCATAAAATGAACCTCTGTCGTTCTATCCAAAAAGTTTCGGGTTTTCCGCCATTACAAAGGGTTTTCCACCAAAGAAGGAAAGGAACAGCGGAACAGTGGAAAATTTTCTATGAAACAATTTTCTACCACTACTCTCACCACTAGCATGTTTCTACAAGGTACTAGGCAGCATTCAAGGAACAACCACGTGCCATTTTCATTGTTTTTTACACTTTTTGTGGAGTTGGTTGCACCAAAACGGAAGAGGAGTCTTCCCATAGACTACCACATCATACAAACCTCTCCGACTTGTTAGCCTTAATGTTGTTTATTTTCATTATGTCATGGCACTTTGTATTAAAGTTTTAGATAAGACTCACCTCTTGCACGAGGTTGTAATCACTGTTGAAACATATTTACCTTTTTTTGTGGAAGATGACAATATCATATTTTGTATATATATGCCAAACAGATATGAAGTCGGGGTTGGTTGGTGGTTACATAATTTTGACTTATATCAAGTGTAGTATTTTTTGTGAATGAAATGGAATAATACTACTGAGGAATTATTACCAATTTGTTGTGTGTATTGTCTACTTTACTTGTGTTTCCATATCTCCTTTCTTCCAGTTCCAGTTTGCAAATCATCATACTGTTATGTGTTTTTGTTAGTCTCTTAAGCTTGTTATATGTTTTATCGGTTTTTGTTAGTCTCATACGGTAAGAATTCCTGATAAAATCAATATTATAACAATGGAAAAGCATCACTCATGATAGTTAATCTTCATGATATTTCAGTGAGAATCTTGTCAGACTAGAAATAGATTTCTCTCAATGGAATATTGTTAAACTGCTACTTTTGTGAATTTCTACTAAATCAGTAGATTTCTATTTTACAAACCTACTAATTCTTCTCTCATATTACAGTTTCCTCTCCTCATAGACTACAAAATTTCACCTTGCTACCACATCAAGTTACAATACCCTCATTAGTAGAATTGTGGATTTGACTGAAATCTCTTTTCATTGAATCAAATTTTGTACCACCTACCAATCCCACACAAAAAATCATTAAATTTATTTATACTTTAAGATGTGTCTGGTCAAGTGCGTGTTGCATTCCAAGTGTTGATTCCAGTTCCAACACCTACTACGCCTATTATTACTTCCTTGGGTGTTGCTTAGTCTACTCAGGTGGGTCCTTCAACCCTTATCCCTCAAGTTTCGAGTCTACAAACTCTGTCTTCCCTGGATGGTATACAAAAACCATATGTATTAGTAATTTCACAAGCACGGGCTATTTTACCCTTGTCACAGGCTTCTACTGGTCCCGTTTATTCACAACCTGGTCCAAATCATCCTGGTGGGAAACAACAGTTTTATCAAATCCCATGGCAGGCACAACATCCATTCCAATAGTTTCAAGCTTATCCAAGTCCTAGTCAACAATCCTATCAAGGGTTTGGTCAACAAAATTTCCCCTATCTAGGTTACCAGCAATAGAATCCTTATGTTGGTGCACAACGGCCTATTTCCCATGCAATTCCATCTTACCTTGGTTATGCTCAACCTGATCTAAATCGACAGTTGTCATTTATTGCAACATTAGTGTTACCAGATTTAAATCGGCTCACTAATGATCCCATCAATTATTTACCTTGGTCGCCGGTGATTCTTCATAAATTACCCTCTGATATTCTGAAATTCAAAGGAAATTCTAGAGAAGATCCGTCTACGCACTTTATGAATTATCATTTATGGTGTTCATCAAACTCCTTGAATGATGATTTTGTTAGACTCCGTCTTTTCCAGCGAATGCTTATTGGTCTAGCTGCAAAGTGGTATATTGAATTACCACGAACTTATTTTGATAACTTTACAGCTTTAGCCACTAATTTTTTAAACCACTTCTAGTTACCCATTAGATATGAAACTGGAACGGAACTTTTGACCATCTTTAAACAAACAACTGCTACTCACATATCAAATCACATTCATGAGTGGCATTTTCATCATCAAAGGGTTAAAACCTTTGTTCCAAATCAGCTTTTAGCTTAGTGGTTTATAAAGTCCCTGTTGCCATCTATCATCGAAGACATGACCAAAGGTAGTGTTGTCACTGAAGAGCAAGTAATTGCTCATGCCCAGTATCTAGATTTGATTTATACTCAGTCTGGCATGCTCTATGAAAATATTTTGAATGCACCGCGACCAAATTTTATTGTTCCTCCTTATGCATCTGGTAATGACATTCATGTCGGTGATGGTGTGATTGGTTCTGCTAGCACTCAGCCAGCAAGTCGACCATATGGTTCCACACTTGTTATGTCCAATCAAACCCCTGTTGCATATGATCCTACGTCTTCTTCTAAAATATATGTCGTGTCATATGACAAGAGAAAAAGTGACAAGCAACCCAAAAGTAAGAAGAAAGGGAAAGATAAGAAGAAAAAAATTCACCCCCACAGGAAAAATCATCTGATTCATCCAGTTCTTCTCAATAACCTCGGTACCATTGTTTTTTATGTAATGAGGAGCATTTTACGCGATATTGTCCTCGCCGCTCAGAAATCTTAAAGCTTCTTAAGACTTCTACCACATCTACAGTGTTGAAAAATAATTTTCCGAACCCGGAAACACATATGGTTGCTACAGATCCCGCTTCTAATTCGCAAGTGCTTATGTTATCTGCCACTAAGTCCAAAAATGATGTTTTGGTGTCTACTCGAAGTAAAGATTATAGTAATCCTCATTCTTCGTCGAATGGTCATGCTACATATCAACCTACTACTTCTAGTTCGACTACATCTAATTCAATCCCACCGCCTATTATTCCTGAGTTAACAATAAAGCCGCTGATGGGATTCGTTCATAAATCGACTTTCAACCCTGAGCTCGTGTAGCTCAAAATTATAACATAGTCAAATATCTTGCCCAATCACCTTCTACTATGTCAACGCTTGAGGTTCTTTAGAATTGTCCCTCCCAAAAGCAGGCTTTGGTGTCAGCAATTGGTGGAATTGATCCGGCATATTCTAATATTGTAGTCTGTTAGGCCCCCATATTACTAGTATAGCCCCTTATTTTTTTTAGTGTAACCCCCTTATTGTTATTATTGTACCCCTGTAACCCCCATATTGTTATTATTGTGCCCCTACATTATTATTGTTAGGTCGGCTAGGATTACATTGTGGCCCCACTAGGACTACATTGTGGCCCCATGGAATCCTATATATAGAAAGGAGGTTTTGTCATTTGTATCATCCAAGAATTGTTCATTCATGTAATGTTTTGGAGGTTTCCCCCTTGAAGTGGCTTATTTCTAAGGCGTTGATATCTCTTTTCTTCTATTTTTGGAGTTGGTGTCACAACATTTGGTATCAGAGCTTTGGACTCTAGGGTTTCGCTTCTCCAAACAGGTCATCGTGGAATTTTCACTATAATTTTTTTTCTACGAAGGTTCAAAAGCTGAAATTTTTAGAGCACGAAGCCAAAATCTCAAGGAACATCGTCGCAAAATTTCAGAGCTTGGTTCGGAATATTTTAGGAGATATGATCTGTGGAAGTTAGGTCATTTTGCAGGCTCCTGAATTTAACCTAAACAGTTCATCGTGGAATTTTCACTATAAATTTGTTTCTACAAAGGTTCAGAAGCTGAAATTTTTAGGGTACGAAGAAAAAATCCTGAGGAGCATTGTCGCAAAATTTCAAATCTTGGTTCGCAAAATTTTTAGAGATATGATCTGTGGAAGGTAGTGATTTTTCAGGCTCTCGAATTTCATCTCAAAGAGGTGATCGTGGGAAAATATTCATACCACTCTCTCTGAGCATCGGATTGGAGTTCCGTAAAAATTGGTTGCAATTATACGGACTGTATTTTGTCTGCTATCAATTTCAGAGCTGAAGGATGAAACAGTGACACGTGGAAAGTCGCACAAGTTCGCTCTACTGAACTAGTCCATAATTAGGTCATTGTGGGAGATTGGACATAACTTTGCCTTGAAGAATCCAAATCAGGTCGGACCTGCAGCATTCGAAAGAGGATTCAAAAGGATACCTCAGTACCAAATTTTAGATATTGAAGAGCCTAAATCACAGAGATAATTCAGTTTAAATATCGATCTCCTCAAAGCAATAAAAAGGTGTGTCTTCATTTTTTTAAATTTGCATAACGTTTGTTTGAAAAAGCAATTGAAGTGGTTCCAAGGGCATATTGAAGAATTTTTATCAATATTTGGTTCTATGATGCCTCCAATAAATAATTATACACCTACTAAGCCCTCAGAAAGCTATACTATGACGCGTGAAGAAGAAGAATTGCAGTATGAGATATCAAAATTACGGTACCAAGTGCAACAAATTTCGATCTTACGAAGAGCAGCCGAAGATGACATAGACGATTTACAAGCAGAAATTAAGGCTAAGTTGGATGGTTTTAAGGATAAAATAAAAGCTAATATGGACGATAAATTAGTGGAATATCACATCGAGCATCAACAACAGTTCTCCAACTCTCAAAGGATAACCTAACTTTGGTGCAGAATCAAATGAAATGACAGGAAGATCAACATCACATCGAAATAATTTCTAAAGCAATCATAGAAACAAGAACTCGACAAGTACGATCAATTTCAGAGTATCTCAGCAAGTGGAAGAACTTTCCTGTAGAATATTCCACATGGGAGAATGATAATTTTATACAGAAGCATCAAGAAATAATCAAGCATTGAGGATAACACTTGTTTGAAGGAGAGGAGCATGTTAGGCCCCTATATTACTAGTATAGCCCCTTATTTTTGTTAGTGTAACCCCCTTATTGTTATTGTTGTACCTTTGTAACCCCCATATTTTTATTATTGTGCCCTTACATTATTATTGTTAGGTTGGCTAGGATTACATTGTGGCCCCACTAGGACTACATTGTGGCCCCATGGACTCCTATATATAGAAAGGAGGTTTTGTCATTTGTAGCATCTAAGAATTGTTCATTCATGTAATTTTTTGGACGTTTCCCCCTCGAAGTGGCTTATTTCTAAGGTGTTGATATCTCTTTTCTTCTATTTTTGGAGCTAGTGTCACAACATAGTCTTTAACCATGTGGTCTATGTGCAACAATTTCCAGCACAATTAGCATTTGTATTCAAGTACATGTCCTAAATCACCTCATTCATCAAACTATTATTGATGAAGGTGCATCTACTTTTATCATGTCTATGAGTTACTGGAAGTCACTTGGCTCGTCGACTTTATCACAATCACCTACGACGTTGAATGATTTTGATGGTCATACATATAAGCCTTGTGGAATTCCTAGTAACCTGCAAGTCGAACTAGGGGGAAAATCGGTTACAATTGAATTTGAGGTTGTTGACGGACCCCTTGACTACAATATATTACTTAGAAGACCGTGGGTTTACGCTATGGTTGCGGTTGTATCTACTTACTTTCATATGGTCGTATTCCCCCATAAGGGAGGCATCACATTCATTGATCAACTAACTTTATTCACCTCCGGTTCCTAGGAAACTAGAAGCGCTTTGTTTGTTCACAGACCCTTGCCATGTCTTTAGAACATTGGTGTAGGAATCTTTAAGGATTCTTCTTTAATGGGCACCTTTTCGTTACCGTCACCTGCGACATCGGCGGAAATTGAAAAAACAAAGACCTGCAATATGATATCTTCCACTTCATCTGACTTAAAGGAAGATTCCCAATGATTCCTAAATAGATAGGTTGGGTGAAATTATGCCGCTAATTCCAATCAAGCTCGCATAGCAATCAATATTTTTGCCTTATGCGTCCAATCCTAATTCTTTGTCACCGACTGTTTGGGTCGATCATTCTTTGGATTATGGTACTTCTTCTGATCCTTTTTCACATGTATTCTCAACTGATGAGAGCATTATGAAATCCATGATGCCAAAAGAAGAACCATGGGCAGTTTCTCATCGATGATCCCATCTTCTAGATTACGATGAAGATAGTCCAAATGAACTATATCACCATATAGTCATTGATTTCTTAAGGAATTCCATTCCTATCCACGCCATCGATTCTGAGCAAAACCCGTTAAATATCGAAGAAATGATTTCTATCGATATTTCGACCAAACCTGTCATTGTAGAAAACATTCATATCGGCGTGTCTTGTTCTACATCTGAACTTGACACTTATCGCTCTCTTTTATGTGAATTTTGAGATGTATTCGCTTGGTCATATGAGGAAATGCTAGGCATCGATTCCAGCATTCGTGATCACAAGATTAAAATGTACCCTGATGTCAAACCGATAAGACAACACCTCCATCATGTTCATCCTAAGAAATTTGTTGCCCTTAAAGGAGAGGTTGAAAAAATTTTGTGTGTTGGTTTCATTTACCCTGTTCCGCTTACCAATTGGGTTTCCAACAATGTTCCTGTCATGAAGAAACAGTGTAATCATGCTTGTCCAAAAGACAACAATCCCACTCCCTTTATCGACGAAATCATTGAATAATATGCAATATGTGAAACATTTTCCTTCATGGATGGATTTTCCAGTTACAATCAGATCAATATTCACCCAAAGGACCAATATAAAACAAATTTTATCTGTCCTTAGGGTACATTTTCATATCGAAAACTCCCTTTTTGTTTAAATAACGTTGGGGAAACATTCTAGAGGGCAATGAATTATGCTTTCCATGACATCAAGAACATTTTTCAACCATATCTCGATGACTTACCTGCCCATTCACAGAAACGGGCTGGCCACCTGCTACATTTGAGAGCAATCTTTTTAAGATGTTGTCACTAAAAACTACGCCTCAATCCACACAAATATTTGTTTTGTGTCGGTTTTGGTCATTTTCTTGGATTATTCGTGTCAAAATATGGAATTTGACTTGATCCCTTGAATTTCTAGGCCATTCTTGATTTTCCTACGCCTTACAATCTACTTCAGTTACATAGACTCCAAGGGAAGGCTAACTTTCTAAGGAGATTCATTCCCAACTATGCCGAAATGGCTAAAGGATTTACTTGGCTCTTGAAAAATGGGACTCCCTTCCATTGGGATGAGGTTGCACAAGCTTCCTTTAGTGTTCTTAAAGACAGCCTGATCCGAGCATCATTAATGTATCCCCTAAATTATCAAAGTGATTATTTCCTGTATCTCACCGCTGCAGATACAACCATCACCATGGTTTTAGTCCAAGAAGAAGATGGCATTGAATATCTGATCTATTATTTGAGTCACAATATCAATGATATGAAAGTTAAGTACACTTATGTTGGGAAGCTCACTTTGGTATTCGTTCAAGATGTACAAATATTTCACCATTATATCCTGCTCTAGAAGACCATTTTCATTTCGGATTGCAACCCTATGACATACATTTTGTCGCTTCAATTGGTGGGGGGGAAATATTCAAAATGGATCGCCATTTTGCAAGAATTTGATTTGGAATTCATCAAATCCAAGTCAAAAGAGTCTTTGATTTTTTTTGAGCTTATCTGCGACCTTCCCTCGAGTAGCACTGAGTCTATATCGGAACCATCCATTCTAGATGAGTCTTTGTTTCTAAACACGTCATATGAACTATGGTATGGAGATTTCATCATCTATCTGCAGACCCAAGCTTTTCGACCCAATACCTCTTGCTCGCAACAACAACGTATTCGATACCAGGCCAAATATTCTCTGATTGTTGGTGATACACTTTATCGTCATGGTAACGATATGATTTTACGTAGGTGCCTCACTCATGAGGAGGCTGAGAAAGTTTTAAATTATTGCCACGTTGGTACTTGTGGTGGACATATGTCAGGTTTTCCTACCACGCAGAAGATTATCCGCGCTGGTTACTCCTGGCCTACCATATTTCACGACTGCATTCTCGCAGTCAGAAGTTGTCATGCTTTTTAGATATTTGATCGTAAAACCCACATGTCTCCAACACCAATGCATCCTGTCGTCACTATGGGACCATTTTCAAAATGGGACATTGACTTCATGACATGTAACCCTCGCTTGGCCGGGGGGCATGGGTATATTATTGTCGTCGTCAACTATTTTACCATGTGGGCTAAGGCGATGCCTACATTTAACAACACATACGATACAACTGCATTATTTTTCCTTAACCATGTGGTTACACAGTTTGGTGTACCGCAAGCCATAGTCACAGATCATGGAAAACATTTTCGCAATCACATGATGAATGAGTTGACTTCCAAGCTTGGACTATCGCATGATATTTCTACCCCTTATTATCCGCAATCTAATGGACAATTTGAAGCCTTCAAAAAAATTATTAAGTGTATACTTCAACGAATGTTTTGGGTTCATAAACGAAACTTCCATTTAATCATGTACTCGTCTCTGTGGCCTTATCGAACCTCAATGAGAAACACAACCGGATTTACTCCCTTTCAGCTGGTTTACGGTCTAGAAGCTATCTTACCGATTCAATGTGAAATTCCATTGTTGAAACTTGCAATTGACCTGCTACCTCACACTTCTTATGAAGACACATGTCTTTTAGATCTCATCCATCTAGGTGAAATGCTTTGTGAAGCCGCATTGGCCAACGAAGCACATAAGAGATGAATCAAGGCTCAATATGACTGCAATGTCAAGCCTTTCACCTTCTCGGATGGAGACTTGGTCTTGCTTTATGATCAGGGATTTGATAAGATAGGAACAGGAGAATTCAAACCATCATGGCTTCGCCCCAATATTTTCAAGTGTATTCTGGCTAAGGGTTCCTATGAGTTGCTCGATTATGATGGGATTCCATTGTCGCAGACTCAGAATGGGTTGTATCTTAAGCGTTACTATGTCTGATTCTATGTAGTAAAAATTTTATGATATTGTATATATTCTTTGATTGCGTGTGTGTCACAGTGTGTCTTTCAAGATTTTTTCATGTGGTCAGTAATCCGCTTTGCATTTTTTTGCAGATGTCAGAATCTTTGGAACCATTTGTTGGTTATGTCGATGGTGCTAGTCATAGTACACAGAATCTATACTCTGCAGCATGGGCCATCTTCGCTCCAAGTGGCGAGTTAGTGAGTTTCCAAGGGATTTGTATCGATCGATCCACCAATAATATAGCTGAGTATAGCACATTGATCGAACTCCCTATGATGCCATTTCACTTTGCATTCGCCGCATCATCATTAGGTTGGACTCACAACTTGTCATACTACAACTTACTAGTGTTTATATTGTCCAAAATTTAGCTATTCATCGCATGTTCCTTAGAGTTCGTCTTTTGGAAAGATATTTTGATTACATCCAATATCAACACATTTCTAGAAAATTTAACACTTTAACTGATTCTTTAGCAAATTATGTGTTAAATAGAAGTTTTCAACATATGTAAAATTAGATTTTCAATTCACATCACACAATTGAATAGGATTGCACATAACCATAAGAAAACATTGAAAGTAAAATAGATATATAATAGAGTTTTTTACAAAAAATTGTATCCAAGACATGTTGGTCATATGACCTCAAAATGTATACAGACATAGCATATCCTAAGTAGATTTAGTGGTGCTCATGATAGCAGGTCACTACTTGAGATATCATGCACAATAGCCTCATCCAACAGCTAGGCACACCAATAGTATGGTTTTTTAGCCTCATGGGTAACTCCTTGATCCAGACATCCGGTATCCTGAGAGTCAACCCCTCCACATGTTGTTGTAACTCAACCAGATTCTTGCCTAAATCCAAATCTCAAAGGACTGCTCTCCCGAAAATCCTCTCTGTTGGTTCACCTGCCTACTGTGCACAACCCACTGGTCAAATAGTACCCACATATGCATACATAAAACATATTTATTTTAGTATTGGAAACATCAAAAATACAAATTATGTAAAAAACCAAAAAAATCAAATACATGGTCAAAAAATTTTACCTATAGCACCCCATTGAGCGTCGGCTGGTAAAATCAAATCTGGATCTCCACAGAAATCCATCCCTACATATGGATGCTCCTCTATGAAGATATGTTGTCGTCGGAGCCAAGTGAAGAATGTAGTGGAAAACGAGATTGATGACTGACCAACATGTCTAGCCATCAGCTCGACCCACCTTTGCATTCGTGGATCTCTAGGACTAGTAAATCCAGTGTCACATTTTGTGGCTGCATCAATGGAATTCGCTCCAAAATTAAAGTGATCAAATCGATCCATAGGTGAAATTATTCGTCTTTCCACTTTTCACTTTGGTCAGTTGTTCTTTCATCTGAAGGAGTATTGCTTCAACCCAGTTGAACACGGTTAGCTCGAGACACTCAAGCGCATATTGCATGTATGATCTGTTCGCAACATGAAGTTTCACGCTGCTAGATATCTTTGTGATAGTGAATAGGAGCGTTTTCAAAGGCATATCATGTACATCTATGATGTTTATCTACCCATATTTTCTAGGCTTTGTACCTGGCCGAAAAAAATGTCGACTATAGTCCTTCACTGTCTCACCTCCACGGGCAGAACCCGCAAGGGAAATGGGGGCACCACGTCTCAACAAACCTGTCAGAAAGTAAATGTCATCAACTAATATTGGGAACACTTTGTACCCAATGTGAAATGCCTGTTGTTCCGGATCCCATGAGCGAATCAAGAACTAAAATAGTTCCATATGTTGCTTCATCCCTGACCATCTAAATTACTTGAGAAAACCACAACTTTGAGGGCTCTCACAGTGTGAGGATCATTTAGGGCAACCATATCTTGTTCCTCATGTTCTCTTTTTTTCCATGTAATCAAAATTCGGATCCGATCAAAGCCTGAAATAAAACAATAAGCTTAGTTAGGATCCATTCCATGCAAAAAAATAGATAAATTTTGGGCAGAAAACACAATGCAAATTTATGAAATGCGCCCAATGCACCCCTGTTCCTTAGAAAGAGTGTTGTAGAGGACCCAGGCTTCTTTTCAGCCCCTCTGCAATGCACTTTTAGACATCCAAGGGTGTGTTGGTCCTAGGGCTTTGTATATTTATCCTATGATCCCCAAAACCCTAAAAAATTGCATGAAATTGAAAAATAATGCTACCAATAGAAAGAGGAAGGTAAGATCTCCTACCTGGTCTAGACGGCATGAGAAATGGTCCACGAAATATGTCGCAATCAGTTGCTGAAGTTCGAGGGCAAAACTGGCTCAGAACACTAAAACTGAATGGAAAATGTGAAATGGTAAAAACGACTTGGTAAATTCGTATTTAAATAGTCTTTATGATTATTTTATGCATATTTAATAAATTGACTATAGTTTTTACCCATTTTTACTATTAAAACGGGTATTTTTAATCTATTCGGTGGTTGTTTGAGCAGGTTTGCAGCTGATATAGTGAATTCGACATGCATGATCTTAAAATGAATTTTGACCACATAGCACACTTTTGTATTTTTTTTTAGCTCTTTAAACATGAAAAAGGAACCCCCCTAGAGTTCTCTTTCAACTCTTTTCAGACTCCCAAAACATGAAAATATTTCTGAGCACTTGTCCTTTCGAGCTCATAAAAGGAATTGAAACGCCATCTACTCCATATAATTTTAATCCTTTTCCGGATTGGGATAGATTATTTACGAAAAAGGAACACCCTAGTTGAACATGGCTAGGAGGTTCTCTCAGGTATTATTTTATGCTTTTTCAAATCTGAGAAATAATTTTACAAAAAATAACTTGTGGAGTTTTCTTTTTGTCCCTTTTTCAAACTCTCTAAACATGAAAAAGGACCGATTTTTCACTGTCGTTAGATTCATTAAACATCAAATAGCGACGAACTTGTCCATCATGACAAGATCGAGTTTCACCTTCGCTAGACTCATTAAAACATCACATAGTGATGGATTCATCTGAAGGGTGCAATTATACATCAAGCATATGTTATCCTCCTCAAGCTTGTTAAAAAATAAAGAGGTACTAGTCAATAATGACTGGGGAAAATTGGAAAGGGATAAATCACTTTATGGTAGCAAGTCGCTCTTGAAAATGACACTCATTCACTTCATCTCCATGGCTTTTGGGTTGGGTTATTTGCTTGATGGTCTATCACACCATCCATCACTTTGGTTTTGGGTTAACACTACCAACTCATTCAGTGTTGTCGATATGTTCAAGAGGTCACTCAGTAAGTCCTCATCATTTGCAATACTCATAAACTTTCATTTCATGACCACCATCCTTGAACATTGCTTCATCAGTTACATTTTGTCTCTAAAACAATTACTCTCGTTTAGTGTCATTGATGGTAGATACATCAAGTCCCTCCTGCGACGAATCGCTTCCTGTCGACATCAGCTCATCATCCGAGAAGTTGACTTAGAAACAACCTTTCAGTAGCTTGGAGCTTGCATACATAAATGGAAAGTTTCTCATTTTCGGCGGCAGGTTGACATCACAGACCTTCGACAGAAATAATTTCTATGGTGTTCGACATCAAATCATCTATTCACGCCATGAAGAATGTACTGCATTACCTTGAGATCCATTATCATCATCGGCGGTTTCTCTCGCGTATGTTAACTACTTACATCCTTGGATGGTAATCATACAGTGTCTTCCCATGTTCGACTTCAGATCACACATTTGCATGGTTATACTCGTACTTGAGAGATCAAGTGAACAAGATACAAGACCTCGGATCTAGTTTCATAAATTTGGGCTACGATTTCAGGAGTAGTACCACATCATCCGTACGATGGTATCTATACATATGTTCATCCTATCATGGGTCTATAACTGTATTCAAATTTATGATGTTATGATATTTTATGTGTTGAGTATGGGTATGCCTCCCTCAGTAATTCATCTCCAAGATGAAAAAGATATCATGATGTAATTTATTGTAATTAATGAAGGTCACCGTCCGCTTCAGATCCTACTCGTCACATCGTAAAGCATATCATTCAAAATTATAATTTTTAACTTCATGCTTTAGGGGGCAGCTATTACAGGTCAATTTGGGCATCACTCCCGAAACTCATATCAATATAAACAGAGTCTATCATACTCTGAATCAGTTTCTACTTGCCTTAAACAAGTCATCCCATTTTTGGTTTTCATCCATGAAAGTTTCATTGTTTCAAAACTGGTTGAACTACTTCATTGAGCCATCAACACACCCCTAGACTGTAGTAAGTGCTTTGCAGAGAATCTACTCCCATGCAGGGCAGCATTATAGAGCATTTAGGCCCACTTGACAGTGCGGTGGTTGACTACGAGCGAATTTTTCATAGGATTCTGGGATTCTTCCCACCTTCTAGTGGCTTCTAGAAGTTGTTTCAGCTATCACACCATCTGATAACTTCAAATATGAACACCATGGAACCATTGAACCTCTTATATTCCTATTCCATTGAACAACGAAACCTCTTCATACATTATTGGAAAAGCCATTCAATGACCAATTAATGTTGAACCACCTTCATTTTCTATAATATGAGCACTGATCATAGTGCACATGGGGAAATAATTTGAATTAGTAGAGTTATGTTGGTGAGATCACAACTCTTCAAGGTGTCGTTTGCATGTAATGTTATGTTGCTAGAGTGATGATGCTGATGTGATGAGGATAGGAATAAAGCGTGAGCGAGTTGACATTGAATAGGTCCAACTGGTTGTAACTTCTCCTTCTACTTCATAATAAATATATTTGTTCCTTTCCTAATACATGTGTTCACGATTTAATATGTGTATTTTCAAATATAATCGATTCAGTTTCAATAAGATGAATAGATCATATGCATTTATGTCGTTTTCTGTTTTATGTTAGCCATTGCATGTATCAGTCATGCAATTTCGGTTCGATTAAAAGTGACAGAAGTGACAAAAGGAAGAGGAGGAATAGAGAAAGATCACAAGTAAGTGTTCTTCTCTCATTTATTTATCTTAAGGAAAAGGTCAAATGTCTTTCATCTATTTTTCTAAGTGCGACCACCACACTTATGGAAACATATCTATCCGTAGGTTTGATTTCTGTAAAACACTTGGATTTACCTCATCTTGTACTATTTCTTAATCTGGTGTACTCACAAGTCTATATAGTCTTCCATCACGAATCCCAATAACCCTAACATCATCTATACTAGAGACCTTGGACCAAACAAGTACTTTGTCATCCATAAAAGCAACTCTATCTCCTTTATATTCCAAACAAGAAACAAATACAATATTTGTTTTCAAACCTGGAGTAGAAATTCCTTGTAGATTCAAACTGCCAATGTAATTTACTAAAACAATAGACTTGAATCTATTCTACCCATATGCGGAAAAGAAATTCACGATTGAGAATCAATATCAAAAACATGTGACATGAATCGATTAACACACATAACACGAGGAAATATCTTGGGAAAATCCAATGCTCAAAACTTCTTCCTATCTTCATTGCATTAATCAAAAAATAGAGAAGAAATACAATTCTTGTTCAAGCCTAAACAATCTCTGCATAAGGATAATCTATCGCACTGCCTCACAAGCTAACTCTAGCCAATACTTAGCCAATTTTGTTGCCTTCCAAGCTCCTATTTCATTGCACTATTTCCTTGGGAATTATACCTTATTATTTAGGAAAACTCCACATCCATAACTGTGTCATCCCTATAGGCCTTTCTTTGACTACATGCACCTCCTGTACAACCCAAATAATTATACAATTGATAGAACACTTCCCTAGAACTTGAATCTCAATTGGGTAACTCGTAGATCACACATGCATGAGTTCATTATGGTTGATTTATCAATTAAATGGTTTATCATGAAGTACACACCCCACTACTATACCTCCCACTAGTTCCTCCAACATTTGGAAACTAGTTTAACTGACTTTAACTCAGTTTGACTGAAATAAATTATTACAACTCAAATTAAACTCATCCTAGGCTCCTAAAAAGTAGGAACCATTCTACATGACTCAATTTAGGCCTTCAAATCGAATTAACTGAACCAAGTCTTTATAACTTAGTTAACACACTCTTGTTGTCTTATGATGTGGAATTACAATTTCTCCTAATTTAATTCAAGGGAAAATAAATCAGGATTTCTTGTTGCCATTTTCAAAACTCCCTCTTAATAAGAAAGGGATTAGCAAATACCCCAATTCTGCCTCTAAGGAACTTGAATTTCCCTCTTGACAATGCCTTTGTCAAAATATCTGCATCTTGTTCCTCTACAGGAATGTACTCTAATAACATAATCTGCCTATGCACACAATCTCATAGATCGTGATACCAGATGTCGATATGCTTGGATTGATCATGAAAAAATGTATTTTAAAAGAGTTTGATACAACTCTTATTGTCACAATAAATCACAGTAGGCTCCATCATCTGACCAAATAACCCAACAAGGATATTCCTCATCCAGATAGCTTCACAAGCTTCTTGACTAGCAGTCATATACTCTGCTTCGGCTAAACTGAGTGCAACTGATATCTGCTTCCTACTGTACCTAGAAATTGTTGTTGACACAATACTGAAGACTCCTCCTAAAGTGATCTTTTGATCTGATGGACTACCCACCCAATCTGCATTTTTGAAGCTTGAAGCTTCACTCCCTTTGTCCATCTGTACCAAATAACATACTTAGTGCCTCTGAGGCATATCAACACATGTTTGGCCGCCTTCCACTACAATTTAATTTTGCTTAACCATTGCTTAACTTTCATAACACATGTGTGGTTGTGTGTTCACCAAATACATGAGTGAACACACAAGATTCCTGTAAATAGTGGCCTCCACCTCCTCGCCTGAAGTGGCATCCTCTTTCCTCCAACTCCCTGCTAGAGTAGTGTCCAAGGGTTTTTTGTTATAGGATGAATTACCCTAGGGTATGGGTTGAGAACCCCAACAGAGAAAGAGGCATACAACAGGAAGAAGCAAGAAAATTAACGATCCTAATAGTTAAACTAGTAAAATTGGGAGAAGTGTCCTTACCCATAGGTCCTACGTATGAGGGAAAGGGTCAAACCCTTTGCATCTCCACGTGCTTCAAAACCTACAACTCATTCAAGAAAAGCACATAGAATAGTATTAATTGAAATCATGTTCTAGATTTCAGTGGTTAGATCATATAAGCTTATAGGAAATAACATGAAATCAACTATAACAATATCATAACATGTATAAAATCATTAAATATCATGACATCAAGAACAGGACAAAGCTTAATATGTGGACGAATACCACCTAATTCAGCCACAAATCCAAGGAAAACTACCCTTCAGATTCGTCCAGCCCAAGCCTCAACAATCTTCTTCCATAAGGATACACAAGGATTTCACATAAGAGAGGTGAACATCTCGAAGAGGGAAACAAGGGTTTCTACAACCTGGGAAGTGAAGGAGGCATAGGAATAATCAGACTTGATCAGGGACTAAAATGTTATAATATCAATACATATCTCTCTCCTCCCTTTAGGCCTTCCCATGAGGTGTATTTATAATTCCTCAAAACAGTTTTTTCAGTTGGGAAACAGTTTGTCCACGAGCTCCTGTAGGTAGGTTTCCGGTGTAACCCGTAAAACCCGCCCAGAAAATAGGGAATTTTTTTTTTCATATTTTAAATTATATACGCAGGTTGGGTATAACTGGATCCACGTCTACACATGCTTTTGAGAGGGAAAAGTCGCGTATGGAATTCAAAATAACATTTTTTATGTAAAGGACCAAGTCTAAAGGGAAATGGCTGCCCAAGGCCAATACATAGAGCATCAAGCATATAGAGGTGAGAAATGATGCTATAAAATTTGCTTCTTTCCATGAAAATATTCTTTAGTATCTTGTTGGCATACTTTCCCTCAGATACAAACAATTCCCCATCTCCCTGCCATACTTCCAAACCAAGGACTGGATTCAAAACCCATTTAGTCAAAGGAACAGGGTATATAAAACCCACCTTAAGCAATTTCTCAACCTCGGCTTTGATAGCTGCAGCTTTCCTATGATTGACCAGTTGAAGCTTTTTTCGTAAAGGCTTAGCATTCTCAGAAGTCTTGATCTCATGCTAGAAAAGAGATGGATCAATTCCAGAAATTTTCTCATAAGACCAAACGATCACATCACGAAACTCTTTAAAATATCAGTATAGATTTGAATATCTTCAAGGGAACACTCGTCTCTGATGAAAACATTCTCTATAACATTGGGATCCCTGGAAATGTTCACCGGAATCGTTTCCGAAATGACAGCCATATTACCTTCGGAAAAAATCTATGTTGGAGCCAAAGGATTTAGAATCAGGTGAACTTGGCTAGTTGACATAGGTCTAGACAATCTTGACTCAACATCATGAAAATATGGTAAAAAATATGATCGATGATGCAAATCATCCCACGATCTTTCCACACATTTCATTGCCTCTATAATTGTCTCCTTAGATGGTAAAATAGTATCGAGGCAGTCCAAAGAAGAAGATGAGTTAAGGGTCCAAGCTGAAGCCACATCTCCATCCAAATCCTCCGGTGAAAGAGGAACCCGATCGGAATCTGCAGAGTTAACAATAGATTGATAAGCAATTCCTGTTGTAGATATAGGATATGCCATTCCACCCACTTGCCCTTCTTCTAATGCGGTCCTAGAAGAGGGTAAGGTCTAAGGATCTGAAAAATAATGAGTTTGGAAGAACTCTCTTTGAGTAGGAGCCTTAGAGGATGAAATAGAATTGATATGAGCAAAAGGAGGCAGAAGATCAAAGGTACCCATAAACAAGGCATACATAGCGACTTCTAGATTCTCCACATGTTTCTTGGCATTCTTCACCAAGGGAACAGTAGAATCAAAGGATGCATTGGAATCGATCGAAGAATAGTCCATCTGATCAACAGTAAAATTTATCCCTTCATGGGGAAACCATAGTATGTGAAATAATGATGAAACAATGGAATCCATCTCATAAATCCAATTTTGTCCCAAAAGAAGGTTATAGTCCAAATTAGCATCAACTATTTCTACTTCGATATTGGATGGGCAAGGTAGGAACAATGCCATGTGACCTGTGAGAATGACCATCAAACACAGTCAAGAGAGTAGGTGAAGGAATGACTTGAGGAGATCCAATAGCTTTCCAACATGAGATAGACATGACACAGGTTGAAGCTCCTTCATCAACTACAGTTCGAAAAATATTCATCTTTCGATACATGGATTTGATCTGAAAAACCATATGATGAGGAAGCCTCTTCTTAATATTTGACATATCGAATGTGATCATAAGAGATTTCTTTGGATCTATCACCCTGATTGCAATGAGCAGCGCACTCCTTTGTGCTGGGAGTGTTGGGCACAAATGGAGTACCTCCAACACAGACATAGCACAAGGACTCTCAGCCAGATCTTCTATAATGGAGTAGTTCTGAGCTATATTTTTATTAGGGTTGATTGTCGAACGTTTAGCAGAACCTTTCGGCATGCGAGGTATAGGCTCAAATACAGGCCTCTCAATATGGAGTGGCTCAGAAGTATCAGGAGTGGCATTAGCCTTTGAAGATTCAAATTCACCATAATCACGTGATCTCGTGGCGACATCAACGTGAGCACCCATCATGTATACATTTGAAGAATTTTTCCCCTCTTGGTTTCCCCCTGCAGGAGCTCCAGTATTTGCATTCGCGCCAGCAAGCATTTGTTGGCCTTGGGGAAAAGGGTTAGTCAGGATAACTAGGGAACTAGAGGAACCCTGTTGAGCCAAGAAGCATTGAGCATCCTGAATATTAGGGCAGAGATGAGTGAGATGGTCTCCAGTGCAGAATTTGCAAGGAAACTTGACTTTGTTTTTCAACTCTCTCTTACCCTCTCCAAAATTATCAATGGATTTATTTGCATTACCCTTCCCATCCTTATCCTTCTTCTTATTTTGTCCCTTCTTCTTCCCATCAGATTATTGATTTCCTTTGGGGTTAGAGGATTGGACAACATTAATCGTTAAAGGTTGGGAAGGTGTATACATTAACGATGTAGCCTGAATAGAAGGAGAAAATTATAAAGACAACTATTGCAATTTATTCAAAAGGTTAGTCGTACTACTATCGATCGAACCAACAAGCCCGTAAGCATGGGGACCTGGCTTCGGCTTAGCTAAATCTATCTTGGAATGAGGAGCATCTTGAAATATCTTATTAAGAATCCAATATTGAGAATAGATAAGTTCCAATTTTTGGGCTCTAAAGAAAGATTGATCCTTAGTGAATACCCTAGAAAGAGATACATCCTATGAGATTTATGGCCGTAAATATTTGAGGAACCATTCGAGAAGTAATTCATTTGGAATATATGCTTTAATGAGCCTCATCCTTCTCCACCATCCTGAATATGGTCAGAAATGTGTGTTGCCTTATCTTGTTGGAAGTTGGCCAAAATCTCAATTCCTGCATCATAACAAACGAGCAACTTAAAATGATTCAAAATAATGGTAGCCAACTAGCCAAATGAAGCAAAGGTGTTCCTAGTTAGCTCAATGTACCATTTAGCAGCATTTCCAGTCAAGGTGCATTGAAATGATCTCAACCTAATTGAATCATCAATAAGGGAGTTCGATGAGCACCATAAGTGGAAAGTGGTGACATGGTCAATTGGATCCTCACCAGTATTCCCTTCAAATTTCAGAATATCTGATGGAAGCTTGGTAGGAACCAGAGGCCAAGCTGGGCTATATCAAATAGGATCATTAGTCAACTTTGATAGATCTAGAAAATTTAGGGTTTCTAGGAATGGTTAGCACGAGGACCCTTAGAATTCCATCCACCATGGGAAGGATTCCCAACATTTTGAAAAGAATATCCTAGATTTCCTGAGGCACCGGGCTGCCAAGGAATGTTCGTAGAAGAAGTTGAACCATACATTAGGGGAATTTTGAGGTCTAAACTGGGCCTCCTAAGAAAAATGTACAGCAAAAATAAAATTTATAAGAACCAATAGGATTCAAGATGATGATGTCAACCATGGGGGGTGATTCACCATTTTTAAAGTAAAAGCGTAAAAATATTAAAAAATAATAAAACTACTTTTTCAACTCGTATTTTAAACTTATCTCCCAAAGTTTTTACTCAAATTTAGAGCAAGAATACTCGTTGGATGCAAAATTTAATTCCTCGTCCAAGAAGTACCCATGTTGCATAATTTTGATGGACCCTGCTACACGAAAAATGAGAAATACATAAAAACACGTGATTGCAATCACGTTTTTTTATGTATTTCTCATTTTTCATGTAGCAGGACCCATCGAAAGTATGCAACATGGGTACTCCTTGGATGACGAATTAAATTTTTCATCCAATGAGTACTCCCGCTCGAAATTTGAGTAAAAACTTTAGGAGATAAGTTGAAAATATGAGTTAAAAAAGTAATTTTTTCTTTTTTCCCTCTAAAATTTGATGATGTAATCAAATCTTGTTTTATATTTCCACTATTATTTTATAATTTCCTTAGGAGGCCCATTTTAGACCTCAAAATTCCCCTAATGAGGAAAACCTTGTGGTCTAGAGAAATTCAGAGTAGGACCTCTTCCCTTCGAAGGGTTAACATAAACATGAATGCTTCCCCCAATCGAAGTATTAAAGAAGATGATACCACTTGGTAAGGGTTCCATGCATTAGCAAAAGGAGAAAAGACCTTAGAGGCACCTATGGAGGAGAAAGGAACATTCCCCTGTTGACCATACATGAACTGATTCCCAGTTCCTAAACCACTGAAAGTAGGGTTCCAACCTTGAAAAGTATTAGAAATTTGACCTCCTAGAAAAGGATTGAAACCTTGAATTTGCGCCGAGAAAGGTAAAGAACCTAAGGAAGGGTTAGAGTGAGGAATATGACCACTTTCGAAGGGAAAACCCTAAAAATAGGCTGATCCACTAACCATAGAAGACATGGGTGTGGAGACAACAGATGCAGCAGTGAAAGAAACTGAGGGAAGTGCACTAGAAGGCATCCCAAATGAAAAAGGACCAGTATGGGAAGAAAAATATTGGGTGCCTCCACTCGTAGATGGAATGGAGGTAGAGCCAAAAATTGTAGTACTAGGAGTGATGGTAAATATAGAAACGGTACCTCTTCCTTCTACCGAAAGAGTATGCACACTCGAAGTACTCATAGCCAAAGTTGTGTTCCCAATAGTGGCCCTCGAAATAAAATAAGGAGAAATATGAGGGCTTGTCGACCTGTGAATCGGGGGCCCAACATATAATAAATCATCCGGAAAGCTAGCAGGAAGAGGAGAGAAAGGATTAAATAAAGGTTCATGAATTTCTTCAACCTCAACTTCTTCTGTCGGAAAAAGGACCCTAGAAAGGACTGGAGTACTCCTCTCTAAATCATGACTAACACTAGGCTCACCTTCAGAAACTATAGCCCCAAGTGGAGGATCACTCTTCGATGTGTTCGCTGCTACTGATTGGAAATCACCAGCAGAATTTCTCCTATGCCTTCTGGAAGAAGGCTCGACACTCGCAGGAGAAAGCCCACGAAGCCTCCTAGATCGACAAATTGATTGATCAACCACTTTTAATTATTATGAGAAATTATACATACTAAAAAAATTACAAATCCATGGCAGTATAGGAGCAAAGAGCACTCTCTAAAACATTTCCCTAAAGACTCAGAAATCAATCAGATCTAAGTTATTTCCACTCCAAGTGATTAGGACCGGACACCAAAATACATGAAATCGAAAATAAGGACCTTCCGAAAATATTCTGGGTAATTACGCCCCAGCCCTACTAGCGAAGGTAACAGAAATAGTTACGCTGACCTCCAGAAAAAATATTTTGCTGGTGCAAGTACCCAAGCTTCGCAAGGGCACCATCTAGAAGTACTAATGAATGTGATGAAACGTCTGCCTCAAGTACCATAGGTATTCCCCCCGGAAGTCACCTATGTGATTTCTAGTAATTGCAAATAAGTTCCCCAGTTCGTATCGTAAGCCAGGTGGAACAATATTTGGTCGGGATCCGACAAGTAGGAGAGGGAGTATCTCTCTTCCCTAGTTTCACTGGCCCTTGTGCTTGACTCCCTTTTTAGGAGAGCTTTCCCGGACAACTTAATGAGACTGGGTTTCACTCTTTTAATCAACTTCTAATTTTAAAATTTAGAGTGGCCTTGGAGAGTTAACTCTCCACACACCTATTCCAAGGCCCTAATGACCTAGACTAGTTGATGTAATTAATGACAATTCAAAAATATTCTAGTTCTTTTTAAATTATGCGCTTGATTTTAAAGGTTTTTATTTTAAGTCAGGGGTAAAATGGAGGTGCAACTTGTGATGTTTCAGACGCAAGAAGAAATCAATAGAAACCTGCTACATGCAAATGCAAATTTTTCTTCAATGATAAGGGATTTCTACACAGGTTCTACGAACAACTAATAAAAGCAAGATTTGTTCTTTTTCTTTTTAAAAATACACACTCACACACTCAAAATCTATAAAAAGATTAAAAATTCTTACAGTGCAATTACTCTAATGCAAAACTACCAATTCCAAATGCACAGTTTTAGGACTACTCTAATAGAACAAGCAAATGAGTTTCACAATAATGAGGTCTGCAAACTTGACACAAAAGAAAGACAAGTTCAAAACAAGAACTTTCTTCAACAAAAATTCTAAAAAACAACTTGATACAAGAAGAGACAAATTCAACTAATAAATTTTCTAAAAACCAAGAAAATCCGACCAAATGACAAACTTCACACTTGCTCAAAAATGACGAAAAAACCTTAAAACAAAACCAAAAGAAAAAGCAAAGGAAAACAACAATTTTTTTTTAGTCTTTTTCTTTTTTATGAAGCAAAAAATCTCTTTGAGAAAGCAAAAACTACCCAAAACTCCAAATCACTAGGTTGAGCAAAAAGAGACATCAAATTCCTTAAGCCAACAACATCATTTTCATGACATGACTTAACAAACAGAAAGAGGTAACTAACTAAAAAAAATGACCTGATCAGCAGTATAAACTCCAGCAAACAAAGAAACTTCAAGAAAACCAAGAAAACTATTCAAGAGTTGCTAGAAAATCCCTTCTCAAGAAACCAAGAAAACCAAGAAAGTCAACGAAAGAAAAGCAAAAAGTGAAGCAATAACAAGGCAAAGCATGAGAAAACTGACACTAACTCACTATCCCAAAATGTCAGAACAACTAAGAACTTCAGAAAGAAGCCCTGGTGCCAAACCCAAAACTAAAACTTCACAAAGCAAGGTAAACCCTAGGTTGACTAGGTTTTCAATCAAGAAAGAGAGAAATTGATACACAACAGGAAGAAACACTTCCCAAACACATAAAAGATTCAACAGCAGTGGAAGGCTTCTCAATCAGATGCAGGTTCACACTCTAACTCATAACCCGACAAGGGGAATAACAAAGGGAAGCAGATTATCGATACGGAGCCCAACGCCACTCTTTCCACCACCAAGATACAAAAGGAGGAACCTGAAGATCTAGAGGAGGGGGAGCGTCTCTTCCATTCCCAGACGTGGGTGCAAGGTTCCCCATTGTAGTCAATTTTTGATACCTGGAGCCAAAAGAACCTCATTTCAGCAGAGGTCGTGAAGCGTTTGGGTCTGTTGACCATAGCACACCCACAGTTGTACACCATCGGGTGGCTTAACGTGACTGTGTACAAGGAAACCCGTGTATAGGCATGTTTCTTTGGACCAAAATGCATATATACGCGACTGTGTAAACTAAAAAATGCATATAAAAAGGGCAACAAAGAAAAAATAAAAAAATCCAATCCTGATCCAGAAGATCAGGAATTTTTTCAGGATGGATAAAGAACCAAAGAGATTGGAAAAGCGATCAGACCAATCAAAGAACCCAAATCCAGAGAGAAACAACTCAAACTAGGAATTACACGGATGTAATCCCGAGTGGAGTCGCCAATTCTATTACGGGATGAATTAACCTAGGGTTTGGATTGAGAACCCCAACATACCAAGAGGCATACAACAGCAAGAAGCAAGAAAAGTAATGGTCCTAATGCTTAAACTAGTAAAATTGGGAGAAGTGTCCTTATCTGTAAGTCCTACGTTTGAGTGTGTTCCCGCAAGGTTCAAACCCTCTGCATCTCCACGTGCTTCAAAACCTGTTACACGTTATTTTTTCACCATGACATTTAACTATCTATATGGGTTCATGATTACCTATATTTTTCTCCCTTAGAGGTCAAAAACCATAAAGTTCCTAAACCAAGTCTTGGAATTGGAGAAAAGCTCATTAAAACCCTAAAAAGTCTAACTCTGCACTTTTCCTAGCCCTTGCCTGCGAAGCCGCAGATATTTGTTCTATAGCCTGCGGAACATCCCACACATTCTGCTTATAAAACCTGTGGACCCCCGTAAAAGGTAGAATAAAGGAAAAAGTAAGTTCTAGAAGCCCAGCTGGGCGAATATTCTCCCAACTGGAAGCTTCTAGAAGTGTGTTCAGTTCAAGCTTAATCCCTCTGCTCATGGAGCTCTATCCCTTCATTCATGGAGTTTATCCCTTGGTATTTGGAGCTCAAATCCCTTCATGAGAGGAATCTATCCCCCTCTTCATGGAATTGAAACTACTTCCATTTCCCTATAAATTGAGTTCACGTTTCAATCTCAAGGGAGACTGTAGCTTGTAAAGGTAATTGCTGAAGAAATTATCAAGAGAGCATACTCTCTATACTAGTCATCATTGGTATGATAATGATCACACACTCATATCCATAACTTCATGCTAGTTCAGGGAGAAGAAGGCTTGTCAAACCGAGAGGACCGATTGTTTAGCATCCCGGAAGAACCTATATAACATCAAGGCGAAAGGTTGTAAGGTTACTTCTTTTATACAAGTTAATACAAATGGATTCCATTTTCTCATTGAGTTGTTTATATATCTATTTGAGTAATTCAATTCTTAGATTCCTTGATCACTAAGATAGATCAGTGTTTTCTCAATTATTATATCTTGTAGGTTCTTTTGATCCTTTTATCTGTCTTTGATTGCAGGTTTCATATGTTGAAGTGACCTCTTTTGGAGTGACTGGATAGAAGATATCAGCAAGCATTGGACTTCAGGTAGGGGCACATCCTCGTACTTTGTTATTAATAATTCTAAATCACAAATGTTCTAGAGAAAATAGTTTGCATTTGGTTGTTTGTTTCTAGATATCCTTAGGATACTAGGGAGATCGTTCTTGTCCTTAAGAAGATTTATTCGTGTAAAAAAATGGCGACTCCGCTAGGGAAATAATGAACTTATTTTTCCTTTTTTGAGTTTCAGTTCTAATTTTAAACAGTTTTCTGATTTTTCTTAGTCTAAAACTGGGTTGGGTAGATAACTTACCAAAATCCCTGAAAAGAAAATATGAATTTTTTTTTTTTTGTACTTTTCGTGGTCTCCACGGTTTTTATTTAAAGACAGAGCGGTAGCCTTCGCATTTTTTGATTCAGAACAGTGCGGTACTACACTTTTCTCTATTATAACCTGTGTACTTTTGGAAAATTTTTGAAAAATTAAGAATTCTCTTTTCTGGAGCCAGATTACCAGATTCTCTGTGTTTTCCCCAATTTGTATTGACTGTCAAAATCTTATGTGTGAATTTCTTTTCAGTAACTTTTATAGTCTCATGAGTCTTCATTAAGTTAATTGGGTGTTTTGAGTTTCTTTTTTGAGAAATTCTTAATTTGATTTCCTTTGGTCATTACTTCAAGGTGTGTCTTAGCCTCTTAACAATTTTGCATTTTTTTACTTTTGTTTTTGCAAAAAAGAAATTCCCCCTTTAGGGGGCTAAATTGTGTTTGAGTGTTAATCGCCTTTGAGAGTTTTTATTTTTTGACCTTTGGAATTCTCACCTAATTTTATTTTCTTACACTTGATTGATTCTTTATATTACATTAGAATCATCTTGTGTTTGAGAATTCTCTTGCATAGATTACATTTGCATAGTTAGAATTCTCATTTTCGGAATATGAACGAAAATTGTGCATAGACTACATTTGCATACTTTTCAAGTGAATTGTGCATAGACTACAGTTGCATAGTTTACATTCCGGAAAAATCAATCGTAGATTTAGATCAGTTTCTTTGATTTGAATTTACATGCTTTTATGGTTTTTTTAAAAACATAAAAATAAAAATTGTTTTCAATTGATAAGCTTTAGTTTTTCTTGATGAAATTAGTGCATTAGAGAATATTTTATATTTTCTCTTATTTATCAATTTTTGCATTGTTGGAAGTGAATGGAACCTCTCTCCTTACTTTAGTTAGGATTCATCGAATTGAAAAGATTACATTATCATATTCGATTGCATTCAGTTTTGGGTCAGGTCATAACACCATTGGTTTCATATCCATTTACCCTTTGAGTAATAACATCCCAAATAACACAATGCTTAATAAAATTCGTCAATAAATTTTTACATGTTTAGGGCTCTTTCCACCAATATAGCTCAGGATTAGTGCTTTGGAATAGGAAGTAGTTAACTTTCCAAAGCAACTAAACAAACAGTAGCATCTTGCGGTAGGAAAAATTCCAATTGTTGCAATTGTGCTTTGGGAAGCTCTTCTTAAAAGAGTCAAGCACGAAATCATGTCAGAACCAGTGAGGTAATCGTACCTATCTCATTGGGAAAGATAGCATATGTGCACGTATTAAAAATGATAAACCTCGGATAGACCATTGTCGAGGAGCCTGGGGTCACTTGTTGGTAAAACTTGGATTATACCAAGGATCCTTCAAGGGGATTGATCTTGTTACTCTGCCCTTGCATGTATATCGGATCGTAGACTGTTCCCCTAGGTGAATTTGTCTCAGTTGGTGACCTTAGTGGCCATCTTTAGGATTTTTCCCAAGGTGGCAATGGAGGGAAGGTCCCACTGTACCTAGAGCAGACGTTGACTAGACTCACTTAGACTTTCCAGAGGATGCACTTCACTTCGAGATGGCATAGTGGAGGTACTTGCACCGGACTGTTTCATTAAGCAAGTTGTCAGGGTAATTGTTCTGACCGCTAGTTTTTCACATTGATCTCTGCGAAGTTGGATTTCATCACCAACTGGTGATTTCATTGTGAAAACAAACTGTTTGTGTGTGGTTTGACTCCTAGATTTGTTAACGTGTGTTTTTTTTTTGTTTTTAATTTTTAGATACCTTAGGTGTGAATTGTGAGTGTTAATTTTTAGGTGTGAATTGTGAATTTTGAATATTTTAAATTGTTAATAAAATTCACTGAAGTTGAATCTAATGGAAATTGTTCCGGAATTTACCAACCAAGGAACCCCTCTTAATGAGAATCCTATTACTTTTCCTTGCTTTGGAAATGTTGGTCCTCCCTATATGGCTACATTGTCATTACCTGGATTTACCATAGGTTTACCAGTATGGTTATTTTCAACTTCGTTGGCCTCGAATACAATTCAATTTTTTTCTACCTCAACTGGATGCTTCATCTCAACATATTTCACCATCTAAACATCACCAACCTCATGTTGACCATTTACCTTCTCGCCCAACATGTCTTCCTCCCTTTCTTCCTCTTCGCTTGGTAAAATCCTTGATGCTAGTAACCATGTGGCTAAGAAGAAGAAGAAAGGGAAAAAGAAGAAGAAGCAAGATATGAAATAAGTCAACCAACCAACCATGGTTGTAAGTGTTAGTAATGTTGAGGAAACCTCCAACATGCATCGTAAACCCAAATTCCCTTGCAAACTTTGTAAGGATGACCACTTCCTTATCAATTTTCCTAGTATTCTTAAGGTCTTGGAAGTATGGTCAGAAAGATCTCATCAAATTATTATTGATCCATCAACCAGTGATAGTCAGGTTCCTAGGAAAAAGGGTAAAGTTAGGTTTCCTTGTAGGTTATGCAAAGGGAGTCATCAAACTCAGATTTTCCCTCACATGGATGAAGCCTCAAAATTGTTGGAAAACCTTACTGTTCCATAGCAAAAACTTCCAACTGTTACCGTAAAATTTCTCCCTACCTACTGTTAGTTGACGAAGTGATTGATCTAATTCCAAGTACAGTCAATCCCACTCTTCCATTCGAGAGTGAAACGCATATCACTCAGGTTGATGATCCATTAGTTGATCAAGTGGTTGATTTGATTTCACATTCGGTCGATCCCACTCTCCCTGAAGAGAGTGAAATTCATACCGCTCAGGTTCTTCTTGTTACATCATATTCTTCTACGCCAGGGGGAATTTCACTTGTTTCCACAGAACCCCCTCCAAGTACCGAGGTCTTTTCCTTTGACTGGAATAGACTAACAGAACCTCGTCTTCATTCCTCCATACCTTTCCAAATCACTGTTAAGGTTTGCGGTAATAATGTGCGCCGCACAAATATAGATGAAGGTGCTTCTATTAGTATTTTATCATCAACTACCTAGAAAGCTTTGGGTTACCCTCCACTTGTACCTGTTACGCAGAATCTGTCAGTTTTTAACAGAACCAGTAGTGAACCTTTAGGGATCCTTCCTAAGTTTCCTATTACCTTGGAAGGTAAAACTATCTGTATTGATCTTATGGTATTTCGAGGCCCCTTGGATTTCAATTTGCTCCTTGGACGAGACTATGTCTATGCAATGAAAGTTGTCATATCGACACTCTTTCGCATGATGTCTTTCCCTCACAATGGAAACATTGTGACTGTTGACCAGATTTCATTCATTAGTCTTGATTTGACTACCAATAATCTGACACCCTTGAATTTTCCTTATACGGAACTGGTATCTACCCCACCATGGGTTAATTATGTGGCAACCAGTCCCATGTTTTCAGTTACCGATGAAAGCGAGCCTCTCATTGTTTGCTCATCTTCCTTTGACTTAGATACGGTAATTGACATAGTAAACCCTATGGGATTATTTGAACATGGTGTTCTTATCCCTTCCCTTGACATGATTTCCTTCCAGAGAAATGTTCTTCCATCTGATGAAGACCTCTTAGAATCCATGATCGTGGTGTCTCCCTTGACATGTGTTTCGTACAATTGGAATCCATGAACAAGGTTCCTATAAGGATGGTTCTTTTCATATGTCAACCTCATTAAAAAATGAAATAGGTTCCTTATGAGGAGAGTTCCTATTATTGTGTCAACCTCATTAAAAAATGAAACAAGTTTTCATGAGCATAGTTCCTTTTCTTGTGTCAAGCTCGTTTAAAAATGAAACAAAGTTCCATGAGGATAGTTCTTTTCCTATGCCAACCTCGTTAAAAAATGAAACAGGTCACCATGAGGAGAGTTCCTTTTACTGTGTCAACCTCATTAAAAAATGAATCAGGCAATGAGCATAGTTCTTTTCCTATGTCAAGCTCATTAAAAACTGAAACAAATCCTCTCCTAATTGAGTGGAGTCTTTGATTAGATCTCATAAGTGTCAAGTCAAGTCTTTCATCTGATCTCGTAAATGAACCTTCATTCCATCCACCTATTAGTAACCAGTAGTCCACTTAGGTGAATGAAATGAAGCTTGGGGGGCATTCAAACTATTCTCAAGCATGATTTTTCCTTTGTTTCAAGCTTGTGTAAAAATGAAACCACTCTCAAGCAAAGTTTTTTCTGTTTCAAGCTTGTATAAAAATGAAACCTATCTGGAGTCCATTTCGGTTATTATTTTCAAGACTCATTAAACTCATGAAAATCCAGAGATTATTTTTCTATCTTTCATTCTCGTAAAACACATGAAAATGTCAAGTTCTTTCCATCTTTTCCTGCTCGTAAATTAAATTGAAATTTGGCCATATGAGTACACTTTTTATCACTTTTTCAAACTTGTTAAAACTTACGAAAAAGCGAAACCATTGAGTATACTTTTATCACTTTTTCGGGCTCTTGAAAATTACGAAAAATCAAAACCCTAGAGTTCTCTTTTAAGCCCTTTTCAGACTCTCTAAATATGAAAAGATTGTCGAGTACTTGACTATTCAAACTCGTTAAAGGAAATGAACAATCGTCCTTTCAGTATAAGTTTACCCCTTTTCCGGACTAAAGTGGACTATTTACAAAAAGGTATATGTTGACTAATCATGGTCAATACAGTTCTCTCTTGTATTATTTTATCCTTTTTCGGGCTTGAGAGACTAAATTTACAAAAAATTACACCCACGGAGTTTTCTTATGTTTTTCTTCTGACTCCCTAAAACTGAAAAAATGTCGGTTTTCTCCTATACTGGACTCGTTAAAACCTAACAGTAAAGGACCTGTCGATTACAATAGGACCGAACCACTCCTTCTTAGGGTTCAATTTTAATATTAAGATGGACTCATCTGAAGGATGAGCTTACACAAACAAGCAAATTTTATCCTCCTCAAGCTTGTCAAAAATAAAGAGGTACTTGCCAAAAATGGTGGGGGGGAAAAGAGAGAAAATGAATCCAATTGTCATACTTTGTTTTGAAAAGCAGTATACCACTCTTGAACACGACACTTTTGTCACACTCATACCTGGGTTGGGAAAGTCCTTTGTCTAACAATTAATCAAACCACATTGAAAATCTTTGGCCAGTTTCTGGGTATTAGCTTTAGGTCAATTGTTACCAAACCATCTGCAGTGTCGTTATGTGTTCAAGAGAAGAGTTCAAATAAACCATTCATTGCAAAAATTTATCTCCATTCGCGTTGACCATCCCTAATTCAGTCCTTGCAAATATTTCTTCAAAACTTGATCTAATGGTTTTGTGTCATGGGCTTTCCTACGATGGGTCACTTTCTATCGACGACAACTCATCATCTAGAAAGTTGATCTAGAATCCTATCAGTACCTTGGGATCTGCATGCCCTAATGGCAGGTTTCTCGCCTTCGATGACAGGTTGCATCATTGACCTTCGATCGAATGATTCTGTGAAGTGTTTGACTTCAAATCATTTATTCACACTTTGTGGATTGTACTAAGTACTTTGAGAGCCATTGTTATTATTGGTGGTTTCTCTCACACTTTTTAACAATTCACATCACTGACTGGTAATCAAGTGGTTTCTACCATGTTCGACTTCGACACAATCAATCGCATGGATAGAATCGTACTAGTTAGGGAAGAATAAATCAAGACCCTGGATATAGTTTTGACCATCCAAGTTGCGAGGAGTTTTATTATTCATGATATAGTAGACTAACTATGACAGATGGTTGCTTCCATGTTGTGTCTACTATTGATGTAATATTAAAATCATTTCTATATCATAACATTTAGTTAGTTTTGATCTGAGTATGGGAATGCCTACCTCAGTGATGATATACATATATATGCTTGCATTGAACGTTTTTACAGGTTTCGACCGGTATATCTGCAATCCAATCCTCGGAATGATAAAGCACTTCACTCTTCGGAACTACCTCAGACTTCGCACTTTAGGGGGCAATCTGTTACACGTTATTTTTTCACCATGACATTTAACTATCTATATGGGTTCATCATTACCTATATTTTTCTCTCTTAGAGGTCGTAAACCATAAAGTTCCTAAACCAAGTCTTGGAATTGGAGAAAAGCTCATTAAAACCCTAAAAAGTCTAAATCTGCACTTTTCCTAGCCCTTGTCTACGGAGCCGCAGATATTTGTTCTATAGCCTGCAGCACATCCCGCATGTTCTGCTTCTAAAACTTGAGGACCCCCGTAAAAGGTAGAATAAAGGGAAAATTAAGTTCTAGAAGCCTAGCTGGGTGAATATTCTCGAGCCTGGAAGCTTCTAGAAGCACGTTCAGTTCGAGCTTCATCCCTCGACTCATGGAGATCTATCCCTTCATTCATGGATTTTATCCCTTGGTATTTGGAGCTCAAATCCCTTCATGAGAGGAATCCATCCCCCTCTTCATGGAACTAAAACTACTTCCATTTCCCTATAAATTGAGTTCATGTTTCAGTCTCAAAGGAGACTGTAGCTTGTAAAGGTAATTGTTGAAGAACTTATCAAGAGAGCGTACTCTCTATACTAGTCATAATTGGCATGAGAATGATCACACACTCATATCTATAACTTCATGCTAGTTCAGGGAGAAGAAGGCTTGTCAAACCGAGAGGAATGGTTGTTCAGGACCCCGGAAGAACCTATATAACATCAAGGTGAAAGGTTGTAAGGTTAGTTCTTTTATACAAGTTAATACAAATGGATTCCATTTTCTCATTGAATTGTTTATGTATCTATTTGAGTAATTCAATTCTTAGATTCCTTAATCACTGAGATAGATTAGTGTTTTCTCAATTATTATATCTAGCAGGTGCTTTTGATCCTTTTATCTGTCTTTGATTGCAGGTTTCATATGTTGAAGTGACCTCTTTTGGAGCGATTGGATAAAATATTACAGCAATCATTGGACTTCAGGTAGGGGCACATCCTCATACTTTGTTATTAATAATTCTCAATCACAAATGGTCTAGAGAAAATAGTTTTCATTTGGTTGTTTGTGTAAGCTCATCCTTTGGATGAGTCCATCTTAGTATTAAAATTGAACCCTAAGAAGGAGTGGTTCGGTCCTGTTGTAATCGGCAGGTCCTTTACTGTTAAGTTTTAACGAGTCCAGAATAGGAGAAACACGGTGTTTTTCAGTTTTAGAGAATCGGAAGAAAAACATAAGAAAACTCTGTGGGTGTACTTTTTTGTAAATTTAGTCTCTCAAGCCCTAAAAAGGATAAAATAATACAGGAGAGAACTCTATTGACCATGATTAGTCAACGTATACCTTTTTCGTAAATAGTACATTTCAGTCCGGAAAAGGGGTAAACTTATACTGAAAGGACAACTATTCATTTCCTTTAACGAGTTCGAATATTCAAGTACTCGGAAATATTTTCATATTTAGAGAGTTTTAAAAGGGCTTAAAAGAGAACTCCAGGGTTTCGCTTTTTCGTAATTTTCAAGAGCCCGAAAAAGTGATAAAATTATACTCAATGGTTTCGCTTTTTCGTAAGTTTTAACGAGTTCGAAAAAGTGATAAAACCTGCAACTTAGTCAAGAAAAACACAAAGACTAGTAGTAATTTAAAGCATGTTCTAGATGTCAGTGGTTAGATCATATAAGCTTATATGAAATAACATGAAATCAACTATAACAATATCATAACATGTAAATCATTACATATCACGACATTAGGAAGGGATAGATATTCTTTATTTATGTAAGTAAAATATGTGGAGGAATACCACCTGATTCAACCACAGCTCCAAGCGAAACTTTCCTCCAAATCTGTTCATCTCAAGCCTCAACAATATTATTCCAAAAGGATACACAAGGATGTCAATAAGAGAGGTGAACATATCAAAGAGGGAAACAAGGGTTTCACAACCTGGGAAGTGCAGGAGGCACAGGGATAATCAGATCACTTGATCAGGGACTAAAAGGTTATAGTATCAATACCTATCTCTCTCCTCCCTTTAGGCCTTACCATGAGGTGTATTTATACTTCCTCAAAAAAATTGTTTTTTTTTTTTAGTTGGGAAAGAGTTTGGACACGGGCTCCTATAGGTAGGCTTCCAGTGTAACCCGTAAACCTCGCCTAGAAAATAGGAAATTTTGTATTTTTTTCATATTTTAAATTATATACATGGGTTGGGTATAATTGGACCCGCGTCTGCACGGGATTTTGAGAGGGCAGAGTCACGTATGGAATTCAAAATAATGTTTTTTAGATAAAGGACCAAGTCTAAAGGGAAAGGGCTGCCCAAGGCCAATACATAGAGCATCAAGCATATAGAGGTAAGAAATGATACTATAAAATTTGTTGCTTTCCATGCAAAGATTCTTTATTATCTCGTTGGCATAATTTCCCTGAGATACAAACAATTCCCCATCTCCTTGCCATACTTCCAAACCGAGGAAATAATGCATGAGTCCCATGTCCTTCACCTTGAATTCTCTTGCAAGATCCTCTTTTCAATATTCGATGAACTTCTCATCACCGGTTAAAATAAAATCATTAACATATAATAATATAATAAAAAAAATTACCTTTAACAATAATATGGCAAAGGTTTGAATTTTATTCATTTTTGGTGAATCCCATCCTGGTTAAATAGTTTTCGATCCTAGTGTACCAAGCTCGAGGTGCTTGTTTCAATCCATACAATGCTCTCTTAAGTATGCACACATGCAACTCTCTGTCGAAGGTCTCAAATCCTTTTCGTTGTTCAATGTACACTTCATCCTCAATCACTCCATTGAGGAATGTTATCCTCACATCCATCTGATGGATCTTCCATCCCATCTACATTACAAGTGTTATAATTGACCTGATACAAGAGTACCTTGCAATTGGAGCAAAGTCCTCCTCATAATCAATTCCCTCTACCTGAGAGAACCCCTTGGCCACAAATATGGCCTTGTGTTTCTCGATGCTTTCATCTGTTGCTTGCTTCACCTTGTATATCCACCTCAAACCTACCACTGAATTGTTCTCTGGACTTGGGACCACTTCCCAAACACTTTTTTTTACTATGGAATCATATTCCTCAACCATGGAATCAACCCATACTATATTCTGCACTGCTTCCTCAAATGATAATGGTTTTGTATCAACTAGCTCACTCATCAGAGCCATGTACCCAGTGGACCGATATAGTGACCTTCTCTTCATGCATTGTGATGTAGGTGCTCCCACATTCTCCCTAGCATCATGAAATAATCTGGCAGCTTCCCTTTTGCACTTCCTTCCATCTCTAGATGTTTCTGCATGAGTGGGTGCTTCCACTCTCTGCTTCTCTGCTTGTGGATGCTCCACAACATCCTGAGGTTCTTCTTTTGGATCCAAACGCTCCTCATCTACATGCAACTGAAGCTCCATCCCAAGGGAACATCTCATGGCATTCTCTTTAGAAAATTCACATATATACGAACAACTATAATCCTGTGAGATGGAAGGTACACCTGATAGTTGTGAGGTGTATTAATGTACCCCACAAATATGCCCAAATTTGTTGTTGGTTCTATCTTTTTCCTTGCATCCTTGGAATCATGATAGTAAATTAATGAAACAAAGGTCCTTAAGTGTGCCACATCTTGTTTCTTACCTGGAAAATATTCTTCTAGTGTACTCATCCCAAGAATCCGATGAGGACTCTTGTTCTGCACATATCCCGTTGTGTTGCATGCTTTAGCACACAAGTGCAATGGTAGGCTTTGATCATGCAACATCACCCGTGCAGCTCCCACAATAATTGTGTTCTTCCTTTCAGCCACCCATTATGTTGTGGGATATGGGGTGCTATTAACTTCTATCAAGTGCCTTATTTTGCAAAAAAAATCTTGAACTCATTTGACACATATTCACCACCATTATCTCTCTTGAGATCCTTCAATTTCCTGCCAACATTTTTCTCAACAAATGCTATAAATTCACAAAATTTGGAAAATATCTGTTCTTTCTTCTGTATGAAGAAAATCCATCACTTACATGATAAATCATCTACAAATATAACATAATACTTGTGCTTGGCCATGGAGGTTGTTGATAAAGGTCCACATACATATGAGTGAACTATTTCAAGGACCGCTTGCACTCTACTGTCCTTATCATGAAAGGTGGCTTTGGTGTACTTCCCCAATGTACACCCTTTGCATGTATCTCGCAGCTCTAGTGCACCCTTGGGAATTCCTGTAGAAATATTTTTCATGATCTTCAAAGCTCCATGGTGCAAATGGCCAAGTCGCTTATGCCATAATTCACCGATGTCTTGGTTCTCCAACTTCTTTGCTTTCATGATCAAAGCAGCACAATATTCTACATCCAATTTGTAAAGGTTCTTCACCTGAACCTCGATCCACTTCACTTGTCCCATGATAATGTGACAAAGGAAAGCCTTTACTTTGTTAAATATCACATCATAGCCACAATATTTCAACATAGAAATTGAAATTAAATTCTTCTTTAGACCCAAAACATACACGAAATATTTTAATGTGAGAGGAGAACCAAACTCCATCTAAAAATTAACTGTACCGATACCTGTCACACTATACCTTCCGTCATCTCCGATCTCGATGTTAATCTAGAGGTCCTTCTCCTCCAAGTCGGTGAAAAATTATTTGTTGCCCGTCATATGGAAGGAGGCTCCAATATCTTGATACCACACACTACCCATCACTGATGTCACCATGCATGCAATGAGGGTGAAATCCAACTCGATTTTTGAAGCAATAGCTTCACCTACCACTCCTTCTGATGGATTCTTGCCAACATTCTTGTGTGGACACTTCGTGTCATAGTGTCCCAGCTCATGACAGTGAAAACATTTAATCTTAGAAAATTATTTCTTGTTGCCTGCCTAGACAGAATCTCCTTTGGATTTGGATTTCTTCCCTTTCCCTTTCTTTCCCTTTCCAACCAAGGCACGATTATCCTCATCCTCAACTTGGATGAAGTCTCGTCTCTAGTGTTCTGCCTGAAATATTCCTGTACCAAATATGACCATAATATTTCCCAATTTGGTAGCTTCTCCCTCCCATTGACTGCATATTAGTAGCTTTTCTAACTCTTGGGAAGGCCTAAAAGTGTTAAGGCTTACCAGATAATCTTCTACAATCGTAACACCAACACTCCTAAGTTCATCATGACATTGTGTAAACTTGCCCAGGTACCGTGGTATTGTGTCTCCCTTCTACATTTTGATATTTTGAAGTTTATCTTTCAGTGTCAGATTCCTATGGTCACTATTGTTCTGGAATAGTTCTATAAATGTCTTCCACATTGCGTATGGAGTTTCCTTCCTGTGGAGATTAGAGACAATATGGTCTTGTACTCCTTCCAGTATGATCCTTCTTTCCTTTGCTACGCTCTTCTTCCAATCTGCTAGATCCAGGGCATCAGATGGTGTTGGTTTCAGGGCATCATTATCAATAAATTCCTTCGGCCCATTATATTCCATGACTGATTCCATCTGGTACTTCCAAGAAATGTAATTCGAGCTACCCTTAAGGGCATATTTGAGCCTTAGACCATAGAAAACCATCCTTCTAGCTCTGAAGAATAGATTTGCAACCTCGTTACTCTTGCAAATATAACTTCAAATTCTATTCTCTACTATGAATATATCTCCGATATCATGTAGAAATTCCTTGTAGATTCAAACTGCTAATGTAATTTGCAAAAATAATAGACTTGAAACTACTCTAATCATCTCCAGAAAATAAATTCACGATTGAGAAGCAATATCAAAAACACGCGACATGAATCAATTAATACTTATAACACAAGGAAATATATAGGGGAAAGCCACTGCTCAAAACCTATTTCTATCTATATTCCATTAATCAGAAAATAGATAAGAAATACAATGCTTGTTCAAGCCTGAACAATCTCTGCACAAGCATAATCTATCTCACTGCCTCACAAGTTGACTCTAGCCAATACTTAACCAATTCTACTACCTTTCAATCTCCTATTTCCTTGCATTGTTTCTTTAGGAATTATCCCTTATTATTTAGGGAAATTACTCTTCCATAATTGCACAATACCTATAGGTCTTTCTCTGACTACATGCACCACTTGTACAACCCGGATAATTGTACAACTGATAGTACACTACCCTTGAAATCCAATTTCAACTGGGTAACTCGTAGATCACATAGGCATGAGTTAATTATGGATGATTTATCAATTAACTGGTTGATCATGAAGTACACACCCAAGTACTAGACATCCCACTAGTTCCTCCAACAGTTGGAACTAGCTTAACTAACTTTAACTCAATTTGACTGAATTAAATTATTACAACTCAAATTAAACTCATACTAGGCTCCTAAAAAGTAGGAACCATTCAACATGACTCAATTTAGGCCCTCAACTTGAATTAAATGAGCCAACTAAGTATTTCTAATGTAGTTAACACACTCTTGTTGTCTTGTGATGTGGAATTACAATTTTCTCCCAATTTAATTCAAGGGAAAATTAAATCAGGATTTTTTTGTTTCCATTTTCAATACCTGGTACATAAATAACAATGTTAAGATGTACATTTTTAATAGATTCTAGCTCCATGGATCCCTTTACAACTCCTTTGACTACATAGTTATTATTATATCCCAATTCAACCCTTTGAGACATCTTCTTTTCTGTCATGCTTGAAATATTCCCATGCTCTTTGGTTATGTGTCTTGATGCTCCACTATCTACCAGCCACATGTCATTATCATTTGCAAAGGAACCTTTCAACACATAATAATAAGAGAAATCCTTATCACCTTTGGACTTCTTTGATTTTTCATCTTCAAAATCTTCTGCAGAAGCATGTTGTTTCCCTTTTCTCTTCTTGTTATTGGCCATATTAGGACAATATTCAATATTCTTGACAACCATAACATTGGATCTTTGAAAATTCTTTCTTCTTCCTGTAGGAGGAAGAAGATCCCTTTCTTGACTTCTTGTGTTGAGGTCCAAAATTTTGCTTTCACTTGTTCTTGAAGAGACATGCACAGGCTTGAAATTCTTCATCTTGACAATATCTGGTCAACAATATTGCTTCTTCTTGAGCACAATATGTCCAAAGTTTTTCAAATGCAGGAGCTTCCTTCCAACTAGTTATACCTACTGCAAAACCATCCCATGATCTAGGAATACCATTGAGTGTTGCAATCACTAATTCTTTATCAGGAATGGATTCTCCAATTTCTTGAATCTAATCTCTTATTTGAAAAATCCTAATGAAGTAAGAAGCCAAAGTGTCTTCATTAATCATCCTTTTATTTCAAAGTTTATTTTTCAAGCTCATCAATTGACCAATGTTCTTGATAATATAGAGATTCATTAGGGCATTGTACATCTTCTTTGAAGTATCAAGTTTTGCAATGCAGGGAAAAAAATGATCCCTTATGAAGTCCACTTTTAGACTCATAACATCGATGTCTTCCTGCTTGAAATTTGCTTTCCATGCTTCATTAGTTGGTTCAATAACCTTCCCTATAGCGATATCCAAAACCTTGTTTTTGGAAAGAATAATATATATTCTAACTTTCCAAGATTTGAAGTTTGATGCTCCTTCTAGCATTATTTTATATTTCATAGAGGAAGCCATATAAACCAACCTACAAGAAGGACTTGAATAAAATTATCTCCAGGGTTTCGTCAAGGTGATCTCAATGTTCCTTTCTTCCTTCACCAAAGCTCTAATACCATGTTGATTTTCTTAGTGCAATTAGGGTTAACACAATATTTATGAAATTTTGATAATTAATTTTGATGTAGATCATCTTTTAACTTATTCCAATATATCATTCAACAATTATACTTCAGAAATTGACCTATAAATAACATTATAACAATATAGATCACATTACACTAAAAAAGCATGATTTACCCTAGGAAAACCCACGAAGGGGAAAATCCCAACAACCTTTTTCAATAGAGAGATTCTTCTTGTTCAATGAGAGAGACACCTAGACCTATGGTCAAACCTAGTCTTCTCCTCCAAGTCAAGTCACCCAATCTGATCATGTAATTCACACTGCCTATTTGGACTATAATTTCGAACAATTGCCGCAGTTACCCATAAATATCGCCCCTTGCAACAGTTGCCCCAAAAAAATGTGAACTATAGAGAGAGGGATTAGTCCACAAGTGTGAGTTGATAGAGAGAGAGATAAAAGAGAGATTTCAACCTCCTTCTTCGTCCTTCTTGTCCTTCGATTACTTGCCTAAACTTGTTTTGTGTGTGAGAGATCAAATGCCCAAGTGGAGGAGGAGGTAATGCCTTTATATAGTGAGTTGTTTGGGTCGAATGGGTGTTTTTTGGAGCCAGGTCTGACTTTATCTTGAGGGAAGCAAACTTGTCACTTTTGGAGCAAAAAAAATTACATTTCAAATATTCAAATTTTCATCCTTAAAAAGTTTCAATGGGACTTTAACTCAAAATCATTTTTCCTTTGACTCAAACATTTATTACGCCATAGGCATATTTATTTGAAAACAACCCTCCTGGGTTTCCTCGTGTCATAATCTGAGCCCTTTGATTTTTCGTTAGATGATTGAATCATCATCAGCCATGGATTTGAGTCGTAGCAGTTGAGCGGTTGCCAGGCAGTTGAGATTTCTATCGCTATTTATCCTATTGACTTCGGCCTTCTCTCTCGATGGTATGTCGTTCTGGACCGCTGTCATACTTAAATTTTATAGGTAATTTGCTTACGAAACCAGGTTCTCGCAGGGCGAAGACTGGTTATATGTTAGGGTTTTAGGTTGTGTGGAAGGAATTCGCTTCCATTTAAATGTTGTGTGTGTTGAAAGACCCCATGTGATTGACTATTGATGTATTTTAATTGCAGAGGACCCAATTCTAAGTTATGGGCAATACTATGGATTATTTTACACGAGATTCCCTGGAGAAGCTCGCTGCGATGGGTTGGATAGCTGCTGCAAAAACCACAACTATTGCATCACCCAAACAGGCATTTACCTGAATGCGGCCTGCAATCAGAAATTACAGAATAAGAGGATAGGGAATAGCCATGCTACCCATGGTTTCTGACGCTATAGAGACAATAGTGAGGTCCTCGTTTCCTAGCTCTATAAGAGCACCATTTCCAGGACACGCCTTCTTTTGGGCCTCTAAATCCAGCCATCCTCTTTCGGTCTTCAAGACAAAACTGTAGCAGGCGCTGGGTCTGCAACTGTGATTACACCATGAAAACAAGGGCCCATAAATAGTAGTCCCAAGCACAACACATTGCAATTCAACTTGGAATAAACCAGTTTCCTTTGTGGGCATTTCTTCATCCACCTACACTTGAGCCCCATTCATAAATACTTGACATAAGACCTCCTCTTCCGGCCTTTGCCCATAATTTTGACTCACATTATATTATGTATGTCCAATGTAAACTCCAGCATGTTGTCTTGCTAAAGCCATGAGCCTTGGACCTTCGCGGATTTGATGTGCCATTTCTGCTATATCTATATCTATATCTGTTTCACAACAATCTTCATGGGGATAGATATTACTGACTGCATTGCTGTGGAGAAGTTGTTGATGATTGGTCATTAAATTACTGATGTTGTGGTTAACATGAATATGGTGGGCAGTAGAATTAGAGAAGGATCCTAAATTTTTGCGTTGGCGATGGAGAGCAAGTAGTCTTAGAGCAACTCGTAAATCACAAGTATCCCCAAGGGTTGGAAAGGTCTTAGGGCCTCGCCAGGCATTGGGAATGACGTCGTTTTGTTTTATAAGGCTAAGAAGGTAGCATTCTCCACTTTCTACGTGGCTGTTAAAGTCTCCATCCTTGTAATATTGTGTGCAGTAAATTACAGGGCCTCTGCATTGGCCTTCGCAAGGATGGACATGGTGCAATGGTGTCAGCATTGTGAGTATTGTTTTTTAGTGGAGAGAAGCAAGAAGAACATCTAAAGAAGCCGTAAGAGTCGGAGAGAGCAGCAGCTAATGGAGGAATTTGGCCGGTTAGGTCGCACCCCATGTCTAAATCCTTACAAGCTTTCATATACCTCATCTTTGAAAGTATCATATACCACTCAACGAAATAGTTTTAACAGTATACCATTCCAGGCAATGCAGAGTTACCCCTTATAATCGAAATCGAAGTACTCCGGTGTTATGTCCATGGACAGAGGTTGATCATTTGGTTTGTTGACGTGGAGATATAAATTTATACTACATACATATTCCAGAAAAACATGGTGTTACATTAGTCGTGGAAAATACAGCGCGACAAGTTTCAATAAGGAGTGTTCATGTCAAGCAGTGAAATTGTGAGTGGTCTTGCCATATTTACCTCATTGTGAATTTGATGTATTTTCTTTCTAGATTTCTCATTTTTTAATTGCGTCGTAGGCGTCTTTATTTGAAAACAATCTTCCTGGGTGTCCTCGTGTCATAATCTGAGTCCTTTGATCTTTTGTTAGACATAATCTGAGTCCTTTTATCTTTTTTTAGACATTGAATTGTCATCAGCAGCAATGGATATTAATCACAAATGGTCTTTCTACCTTTGAAATTTGGGGTAGATTGGGAGTAAATATTTTATGTTAGCCATAACATGAGATATGGCGAGGGAAAGCAATCCACTTATATGATTTTTGACATTTCACTCCAAAGACAGTTGTCGGACTCGAAATTTTATTCTTCTTCATTATTCTTCTTGATTATACATATTTTATTTCTGTAATTGTTCATTGGTGAAAGAGCTTGGGTAACGAGGACTTACAACTATTCAGTACAGTTATCTCACAATTATGGAAAAAGAGGCATTAGCCAATTATATCAAATCATTCTATAGAAAGTGCCCATTTTCTACCTCATTTCATGTGTGAAATAAATATTCCCCCTCCTACGTGAAATCCCTTATTTATAGGGATTGGTTCCCCAACAAAAAACATATATATATATATATACACCCCTCTAACATATAATTTTATATTAAATAATAATAATTATAAGAATAATTAATATATGGGTTAAAAAAATATATAATTTAAAAAAAAAAATATGACATAAGATTTTTAATTACGAAGATTTTTTTTTATTTTCTCACATAAATTTGTAATTTGTGAATAGGTTTTGTTACATTATTATGGGGTGATACAATGATTTACTCATATTCATGTGATCAAAATAACCCAACTAATATTCATGTGATCAAAATACCCTAACTCATATTTATATTAGGCATCTTCATTTCACAATCTTTTTTCCAATTAATAAATTTAATTAAAAGGCATAACTGCTTAAAGATAAATATCAACCTTTTATTTATGACTATTACTAAATATATTTTAACATATTTTGGGGAGGTTAAATCCTTATGGTTGACCTAATAATTTTTTATAATTAAATTAAAATTATGAGATTAATTTGAACTTTTTTTTAAACTAATAGTTTGTTTATGGAAAATGTTAAGTACATTGAAAACCTTTCAATCCTCAAGCAATACTTAAACATAGCTATTTCTTAAGTATCTTTGTTATCTTTGGGTGGATTGTGGTATAGATACAATTTCAAGCCGTTTACAAATTTTATTTTGCAAGTATTGGAATCACAAGGTATATATGTTGCACAAGTTTTTGGAATGCAAAACTTCACCATAGCTACTTTCTTCAACCAATAACCTTCTTCAATGTGAGTCTTCTTTATGCTACCCTTACGGCGTTTCCTTTGCAACATGAGGTGAAATTTCTAGTAAATATGATTTACAATGATAAATGCAAATACATCAAGTGACCAAGTATACATTATGAAGATTGACCATAGTTACAAATTCAACACCCTTTACAATAAACTATACCTCTATGTGATGGAATATTTCAAATTGTTAGGATTGCTCATTGTGACTAAGAGATATTGTCTCATAGAAAAAGGATTTTGGATAAAAGAGCATCTCAAATATGATGTCAAATGTACTATATACAAAGAAAATATGGCACAAAATGTACAAAGAAAACATGACACACCATCTGCTTGAAGAAGATAATAAAACACTTGAGGAAGCATCCAAAGCTTAGGATAGATGTTGATTTTATTCTAATTGTTAATTTTTTATTTTTTATTTTAACTCATAAAAAAATGAATTTCACATTCATAAATTATTTATATATAAAAAATTATTGGCTAGATATTTATATTAAGAAAAAAATATTAGAACAAATGCTTAAGCAAAATTACATCAAGAGTATTCTCATTCAAAATCCACATTCTACAAAGGAGCATCAGTCTACCGAGTGGTTGTCTAGTCCAAGTAAATTTAAATACAAAATTAATGAAAAAAATAATTTAAAAAGTGGTTAACCATATATCTAGGCAAAAAAAACATTATTGGTAATGCCAGTTGCTCCTTTATCAGTTCTTGCAACTACACATTCAAATATGGGGGTTGATAGACTGAGATACAATGAACTCAATGAACTAAGCTATTTTTGAATTCAGTGTTAGAAATGAGGGAACAACTTTCACTACAAGGAAAAGACCTTCTAGTGGAGGTTATAAAGGAGGTTTTTAGCGTTATAAAATTCGCCAAAATTGTCAAAAAAAACATATGCTACGACATCCGTTTCTGATAACGAATGTTTTGGCGGAGCTTTTAACGGAAATTCAACACAACTAAAAAAAAATGGGTGACCGAAGGTTATTACGGATGTTTTTTCATCGGTGCTCTTATCAAGTTTTAACGCACCGGTGCGTATCTGTATACAGCGCACTGGGGCGGTCTCATGAGAATGCACCGGGCCGTTAAGGAAAACAACAGCACCAGACCTGGTGTTGGTGATACAATGCACGGGGTCGTTCTAATTGGTCTTGGGATTTGAGCAGTGCCCATAGGTCGTATAAGCGCACCGGTATTCGTGTGGTGCTAATGACATCTAAAAATGCACCAGGGCTTATAGATACATAAACGCCCCGGTGCGCAGTATCACACAAATACACCAACATTTATAACTGGAATCAGTATTAGTGCGGTGCCCATAGAATCATAAACGCACCGGTTTTCATTTTTTTTTTTTTTAGAAACATCCACCTCTAACAATCCAATTATTGTGATTGCTTTAAATTCATTATTCATCAAAAGTTGACACATCTTATAACAATATTCATATTAATTACATTTTTATTAATGTATTTGAATGTGTTGTTTGGATTAATTTGTTATATCATATCAGAATTATTGTGGTTTTTTAAATTCATTATTCATCAAAAGTCGACACATATATATAATCTTATAACAATATTCATATGAATTAAATTTTTATTAGTGCATTTGAGAACGACAATGGAGAACACAATAGAATAAATTAAAACATATTTTATGATTATATATATATATATATATATATATATAAGACAGTCTTTATCATACAAAATGGGACAATTATTCGTATCCCTTTGTCTTTCAATTGGGACACTATGTCCATTACATTAAACAAAATTTCTGATTTCACAGACATATTTCAAAAAATAAAATGCCTTGCTTTGATATCCAAATTACATAGTGATCATCATTCTTCGCTTGAACTGTTGTCACTGCTAGAGCTACTTCCATGACTTGGGTTATTTTCAGGAATGTTGTGTTCACGGCGTTGATTTTTTTCTTCTTCTTCACTTTCCATCTACAAACATAAAAATAAACTGAAATGAGTGTAAATACATTGGTGAGAATAATGAAAATTCCAATATTAAATAATATACATCAATGTAAATCGAAAAGAAAAATGACGTACCATAGCAACAATTGACTCATAAACTATACACATTCTTTCAAAACCATATAACATGCCATCTTTCAAAATTTCATCTGTTGGCGTAGTTCCATAGTTTGTTTCCTGCAAGTTTTATACCCCATAACAAATCATATATTTAATATAAAAGATGTTTTTGTTCTATTAATTATAGACGGAGCTAATTAAAAAAGATCAATAGCTTACAAATTCCACAATTAAATTCTGATATGCTAACATATACTCACAACCCATATTTAACCCAATTTCAATCAATTCGTCTGATGGTTCTTCTTTGTATGTTAGCACCTGTTTGAATACATTTAATGATGATTTTTGTAAAGCAACTTAAAAAATACAAAAATGAAATCTAGTTAAGTTGTTATAAGGAAGTAACAATTACTCACAAACTTAGAGATCAACCATTTTCTTCCTTGTCGTCCTGTTTTATGTGTTGAATGGGTTCCATTTTCTTTTCTTTTCTGCAAGAAAATTCTTGAAAATTAATATTTAATGCTAAATTGCTTATTTATTGTATCTAATGATCGAAAAATGCAATGATTACATATTACATTTGAAGCACGTTGTTGTATTCGTTCCACTAGATCCCTCAAACTTTTGTAAAAGTTTTCCCCCTTTCGTTAACTTATAGCACCACTCCAAATGAGCCAAGGAGCAATTTATTTTCATTTGCATGTTCTATTTTTTTCTTTTCTTAGAACAACATTCCTTTTCTGAGTTGTTGGTCCCTGTAGAACATTAAACAGATGTGAATTAGTAGACTGTTTGACACATGTTATCTAATAATTTAAAGTATATTATTAATGATAATTAAAAAAAGAAACTCATATTGGATCGATAGTATTGTTTCATTCACCTTATTCATCTTTTTGCAATTTTTCCATTAAACTTTTACGCTCTTCTTATCGTAAATCAGAAATAATCATATCGAGCTTCGTCATTTTGTGGCTCTGCATGATACACAGTAAAAAATACATATTAGTTAAAGTTACATATTGTTCAAAAATAATATTTTTTATAAAGAAATTACGAAGAACTTGTCTTTTTTGCTTTTCTTGATGTGTTAACAGTATTTTTGTTACTTGATATCTTGTCAGTCATTTCTTTATCAATTTGAAACCTGTAGCATATCATTCATTAATATATTTAAAAATAAATTTTCAACTTTTAGGCAGAAAATAAATCTCGAGACACCGGTGCACCTTTTATGAAATCCGCACCGCCACCAGTGCGTGTATATATTAACAACGCACCGCCACCAGTGCGTGTATATATTAACAACGCACCGCCACCAGTGCGTGTATATATTAACAACGCACCGCAAAACAGTATAATACACCGTACGGTGCGTTCGGTATTATAAACGCACTGTAAAAATAGTGACATAAACCTAACAGTGCGTGGGGTATTATAAACGCATTGAAAAAAGGGTTTAATACATCATACGGTGCTTTCCTAGTTAAATAGAGCACCGATGCTCTATTTCAGATTTGGCGCACGGATTTTAAAAATTGTTTTCAATTTTTTACAACACAAAACTTGCGCGGTGCACTGTAATAATACAAAGCACCGGTGTGATAAAGTAGTCTTTGAAAATAAGACATGTACTATCTATGATAAGAATAAGGGAAATAGGGTATTCGGGAAAATTGCTGCTCTGCCTGCGCGTTGCAGCCCCTGCAAACCCTAGCTACTCTACCTACGTGATGCAACCTCTGCGGCTGCGCCTGCTTTGGCAGGGCCTCCTGCTTATGTCGCTACTTGGTTGGAGCCCCCTCCTTTTTTTCTCTTCTCTGTCACGGCTTTGGTCTGCACCTCTGACCTCTGGTTGCGGCATTTCTCTTTGCTGGGAAAGGGAAATAGTAAATAATCAAGTGCTGGAACAACAACAAAAATTCAGCAGTTATGCTTGATGCGCGTTCTGAGCTTCGCTAGGGTTTCTGCTGCGTGGCTGCCCCTGCGGCGGCCGGCCTCAGGCCTTCCCTATGGAGTCGATGGGTCCTTCTATGGATCCACATTCTTCTTCTACCATCGACGCCTTCAACCAGCTTCTTGCTGGTTTGCCTCAGAAGAAAAAAAGCGAAGCATCCAAATTTGTTAAGAAGCTAGATGAAATTCCTGAGATCTCTTTGCCTCCGGAGGCCCCCATTCAAGTAGCTTTATCTTTGGCAGATCGAGGTCTCATTGGCCAATTCACGGGTCTGTGGCCTTCTCCGAAAAATACTGAGCAATGGGTTAACAGGAACTGGGCTCCTCTAATCAAGGAAAAGGTCACCTCTTACTTTCTGGGGAAAGGGTACTTCCTCTTCGAATTTTCCTCCAAAGAAGACAAAGACTTGATCTTCCAAAATGGGTCGTATTTCATGGGTTCTCAGGGCCTCTATCTGAACAAATGGACTTCGGACTTTGATCCGGCTGTCGATGTTCCCAAGGCTGTCCCGGTGTGGGTTCGTCTTCCAAATCTGCCAGTTCACTGCTGGAACTATAGTTCCTTGAGACACATTGGCAACACTCTCGGGAAATTCATAGATCGGGCAAACAATAAGGATTAGTACGACTGTGCCAGGATCTGCGTGGAAGTAGATCTAGAGGTGGGTCTTCCAGAGGCTATCAAAATCAAAGTCGGAAGCTGGTCTCATGTATAGATCTTGGACTATGAGCAACTGCCATTCAAATGTAGGAAATGCCACGTTCATGGACACTTTGCTAGAAACTGTCCTTCCAACGTTGAGCCAGAGAAAGGGATTGAAGAGGGTTGGAACCAAGTCAAGCGAGAAAAAACCAATCATAAAGGGAAAAAACCGGGAGGACCCTCTGGAAAAGGCCCTCTTCAGGCTAATGTTCAACGCCCTCCCCCCAAAAAGGCGCAAGAAAACAAGTTTGACCCACTAAGCCAGCAGTCAGAAACTCCTCCGGAGGTCGAGACTCAAAATCCAGTTTCTCCAAACAAAGGTTCTCCCTCGGTCTCCCTCAAAGGAACAAGTGCCGAAGAATCCAAAGGCATGACTTCAGAAGAAGAGGAAGGAGAGCAGGAAACAGACGAGTCAGAGGCGGAAGGAGAAATAGGAGACACCCAAACCTCGGTGCGAAGATCTACAAGAGGCCGGAAAACTGACAGGGTAAAAAGAGAGCAGGAGACTTATAAAGATAAGCTACAGGGTAGTGTTGTACTGTACAACAACCCTCCCTTTTTCTTAAAAATTTTAGAAATAAAATTCATTTAGAAAAAGGGTCCCTTTCCTTTTTATAGAAATAGAAGATTTGGAAATAAAGATTCATTGTTTTGGAAAAACTCATCTTGTGTTTACTAGATAAATTCAACATTCAAAACTTATGATCCGATCCAATATAGAAGGCCTTATCATAAATAACAAATCAATTTTAAAATTCCAATCGCAATCGGAGAATCGGAGATAATCCTTAAAAGAAGTTTCATATACTTATTTCAAATCCTTCGATGCGATTAGTTCGATCGGAAATCTTCAAATCGTTGAGAGTTTAATTTGTTCGTTTGTATAACTTCCGATGCGATGCGGCCAATCGCAATCGAAAAATCGGAATAATCTTTAATAAACTCTTTACGTTCAATTAAAATTCCCCGATCCGACGCACGTTATTACAATAAACGCTTTCAAAAGAAAATCAAACATTTGTTCGTTTAAAGTCTTATATGGTAGAACCCACCATTAGAAATCGGAAAAGTTTTCAATCGGAATCGGCCAATCGAGAAAAACGTATGGCGATGTCTATATGCCATTCGACAACTTTCGATGCAATCGATAAATGTCATTGATTACATGCGAAAAGTTCAGAATGAATGAATATTTTAATATTTCACAAGCGCCAAATCTCTATTGGTACGAGGGCATTCAATAACAAATCGAATGAATATTGTTAATGATTTGGTTTTTAATACGTGAGTGTGACCCAAAAGGAGCATTTACGCGGTATACGAAACAAATAAATAAAAATCATAAATTCATAAATCATCCCGTTTGAGTTACTTGTTTGTCACGACTGAGAGTTTATTGTCTTGCAGAGCCAAAGAACACTAAGCCCGTTCATTCACAGACAAAGGGAAGCAATAGCAAACGCAGAAATGTCGAAGAGAGCGAGAAGAAACAAGACTGCTGTTCCAGTTAAGTTTGTTGAGACTCCTACGGTTTCAAAAGAAAAGCCCACAAAACTAAGACTAGTCACAGATACATCATGCCAGGGGCTTGGGAATATGACGTGGGAAGGAGTCTACAACCTATTAGAAAGAGAAAACCCCAAGGTCACAGTGGAAAAGGCATCGGTTCCAGACGAAGATAGCTCAGATTCCGACTCTGAGATCACTGAAAAATCACTTGCAAATTCATTTTTGCATCGAATTGCAGCCAGAGCAAGCATCATGCCTTATTATGATGCAGTTCGATGGGTTATTGGCAGTGTGAAGATTCAAGACAGAACGTTTGTCTCAGCATCTGGAGTGTCTTTTGGCTCGTTCAAAGAAGAAGATTTAAAGGCAATGTATCACCTTCCAGACCCACAGAAGGTGTATAACAAGGAGTTTATCAAAGACTTTGCTGATAATAACAAAGTCCAATCTGACCCCATCAGAGATTGGAAGAAAAATCTAGAGAAGCACCGAAATGAAGCGTCCGGTATGTATTCTGTAGAATCCCTTTTACCTCCGTATTGCTATGCCGCTGCCATGATGTGTAGATTATTTGGCAATGATAATTCAGCTAGGTTTTCTATACAAATGGTCCCATTAATCCTAGCTGCTGTAAATTCCGATATCATGGACTGGGTTGTTATTCTTTCTGATAGAATGGCCAATAGGATACTTGAGTACAGACAAGAAAAAACCGCTGGAAATTCCACTCCTTTTTTCTTTTGTGCCTATATTCTTGATGCTCTTTGTTTCAATTCCGAGTTTCCCTTATTTGGATGGAAATGGACTCCCAAAGACCCTACCCCAATTCATATTTACCATAAACTACTTTGGAAGGTTCATTTCCAAGATAATGTATATAGAATCTGCCATGGTTTCCTTATCCCTGTTTTCAAAACCATTTTTAATCGCTTTCCTCCTAGATTCTCTGAAAAAGCTAAGGCCGACTTGTCTGCAATAGGAGATTGGTTTGGGGAGGAGAAATTTACATACATCAGGGTTTTTGGTAGTATTGCGGAACCACATGTTCTTCCTCTTTTTGTTCCAGACAAACTTCTTGCTCAAGAAATTTTCTATCAATTAACAGTTGAAGGAATATCTAGGTCTTTGAATAACAGTAAGAAGAGAATGTGGCCTCAATTCCCACTCAATTGTGGTCAGTTTACCTTAAATGATTTCAAGCATGCTGAAAAAGAAGTCTCCAAGATAAAAGGTTGTAAATTTGCAACCATTCTTGGAAGACAATATGATCCAAGACAGATAGCATTTAATGTTACTGCTTCAGTTTCAATTGCTCGATTTGAGCATGAGCCAGATCCATTTGATGATTTGTTTGTTTCTTTGGATAATTTCCCTGAAATTTATGACTTAGCCAAGTCTAAATTTCAAAAGGAGGAAATGGATAACTTTTTGTTATTCAGAAGCCAGAGATTGTTAAGAGTTCCTCTGGACCAATTAAGAATTCCAACACAAGGGTCAGAGGCAGAAGGTACATCCAGCAAAACGCTAGTAGAAACATCTACTGGCAAAGTCATTACACAATCGGCCGTTAACCAGCCCGCTGTACATACTCAAAAGATGGTCGCTATTGACAAGCCTGATGCCCAAAAGGGAAATATTGATGATAAATCCGATCAAAATACTGGTCAGCAGTCTACTAATGATGATGAGCATAATAAAAAGGGTGGATCGGATGGAAAAAGCACTGAGCAGAATATAGATACAGAAAAAAGAAAAGAAACAACTAAGGAGATTATGGTTTCTACTGATCTTAATGTTTCTCCTCAGTTATTAAAACAATATGATCAATTTGCTCAACAGCTGGGATTGCAAGATAAAGATAAAGATCAAACAGAGCAGGATGTTGAAATCATTCCTGAACATCCGATAGGGCATATTGTATTAAAAGTCGAGGAGATTCCTCCTTTGGATATATTTTACAGCCCCAAACATAAGGTTGTTGTTAGAAGACAAAGAAAAAGAAGAAAGACAGAACAGGACATATTTTCTACTCCATCAGAGGAATTTATGAATATTGTTTATAAAAACAATGAGGTGAATCCATTCGAAGACCTCACAAAATTGTCCCAGTATACATGAGCTTATAGTGCTGCAACAGTGGATAAAGTTGTAGAAGTTTCTCAGCTGATAACTCAGAAAGATCTCCACATAGCTTCACTTGAAGAGCAAGCTAAGGAAAGTCGGCAACAGATTACCCAATTGCAACAACAACTACAAAATCAGACACTCAGGTCCAAAGAATTGGAAAAACAGCTTGCTGAAGAAAAGAAGAAGGTTGATGAACAACTCTTAGGCAAACAACAACAACTAAATGAAGAGATTTCTAAGTTACAAAGTCTATTACAAAATGAGAAAGATGCAAAAATGATTCAAGAAAAGGAATTTCAAGCAACTTTGGATAAGTTTAAAGGTTTCTCGAAGATAAGTGAATTCAAAACAGAAGCCCTGGAGGCTAATAAACTATTGTCTCAGCAATTGAATGAATTTTGTGCAAAGCTGTCACAGGCAGAACCTTTTTGTGATATTACTTCATCTTTGATCCAAAATGTTATTACTCTCAGACAAGAAATAGATGATGCTGATGAAAAGATTTCCGAATTTCTCAATTGGCAAGACATAGAAAAGGGAAAACAAGCCAATCTTCCTAGAATAGAGGAAAAACACAAAGAAATCTTATTTACAGAATGGGAACATCAAATAATGAAAGCAGAGAGAGCAATATCAAGGGCCAGGAGTATGATGAATAATATCACACAATTCATAAATGACAGCTTATACTCAATCAACCTCATCTCAGACTGTGTTCCTGGCAGTTTGCCAAAAGTAAAAG